>VWZX01009894.1:1291624-1617870 GCA_013399015.1 Galbula dea | reverse complement strand
GGGGGGGGGAAGATGATGTATTTTACTTAGCTGCTATCATAACCTAAGATCCTAAATGAAATAAAAACTTGATTGTATGAAGCTGGCCTTGAAGCTTAGTCCTGCCCTGTTTTTGGGTATCCTTTGGGAACAGTTCTAAAAAATTTCAATTTCAGATCCATGAAGAGCATAATGTTTTTACCCCAAATGTGAAGCTGTTTCTCTGTTCTGAGAGTTTTGGAATGAGAACACCCAGCTCTTACTTTTAGGGGGAATAAATAACTTTCTTTTCACACACTGACTCTGAATGTAAGCACTCTGCTTCTGGAATTAGGTACTCTGAAAATAATTCATTTCCAGCTTACAAATGGCTCCAGATGACACATTGAACATGCTTCATGCAAGGTGAGTCCTTTTTTTTGTTGGTAGCAGCTAGCAGCCATTTTTCCAAAGAGTCAAATAGATCTTGCTCTTCTTTTAGGAAGATGTAATGGGTCAAATGTCTTAAAGGCATGCAAATCCCATGGCAAGGGTAGAATTACTTTCTGCACCTCCCACATGCGTAGCTGGCGTTGTGATCATCTGTGCCACAGGTGCTTAGTGCCTGGACACTGTGCATAAATAGGTTTTAACCTTTCCCCAAAATCCTTCCAAATACACTTGATGTGTAGCAATGGCATCTGAGGATTAGGAGGAACACAGACTTTTATATGCTTGCAGCATAGCTTCTCCTTTCCCTTGCTCAGAGTCCAAATTCCAGCTGCTGGGCTATTTTGGCTCTCTTACTTGCTCCTGTTGGTTAGCCATACTTGTTAATACAGACATAAACCCTTAGTCTCACTAAAGGTAACAGACATAAGTTTATTAAACTAAGTGTGTGCCCTTATGACTTTTCAGTTGAAAGGCAGCATTAGTGATAATTAGTCTCTGTGGCATGAGAAAAAAAACTGTATGGCATTTTAGTACCTATTATACCTGGTTAGGGTGCCATGCACACTCTTCAGAAGCCTCTGTGGGACTCTCATGTTATATTTAAAGTATCCTGTTGCTTAGGAAGCTATTTTGAATTGGAACCACTGCCACATTTGCATCAAGCTTCTGGAATGGGATGTGGTATCCAAAACTCCAAAAATACTACGTGTAACCCCAGATTCTGGTACATAGTGCCAAATCAGAATGCTCTGGTATTAGGGTGAATTTGGGCTGCCTTTTCTTGATCCTGGGGGTCACTGGGACCATCCTGCTCCATTTGAGAATGTCAGCATTCTCTCCTTACCTAGTCATAGCTGGTTCAAAAATGGCCAAGGGCACTTGGTACTATGGCAGGTGTTTAAAAAAGAAATAGGCAGCAGAAACAAGATGTTCTTTCATCAGGGTTGGCTAAGATTAACTACTCTGGGAAGTAAATGGTTAGTCTTTCTGTGAAGTTTTTGACAGAGGTTGCAAAATACAAGTGCATAGCTGACCAACTGTCAAAATGGCTTTCCTGGCTAGAAGATTCTTACCTCACTTGTTTACTTAAATTATCTAACAAATTATTCAAGATTAAATCCTTTTGTTAACAGTATGGAAGTGGAGTGGATGAGAATCTGTCTGTGTCTGCATTACTTTCTTGATGTCAAGAAGTGGTCAAAAGTCTGTTAAGCATTATCATTTGTTTGACCAACAACAAACTAAACCTATTTGAACAGCAGTCTCTTCTCAATTTGCCTGCTGCTTGGTACTGCTTCTTTTCAGTGTAACATTAATAAAATTAAAATGTGCTGTATTGGCGTATCGTTCTCAGTAGTTCAGGATGAGTGTTCAGAGTTGTGGGTAGAAGGCTGTTGGAGGTAAACCCCTGGCAAAGAATGAAGAGATTATTAGGGTACCAGAATTGTTTGGCTGTTTCATCTCTGAGGCACAGCGAAACTATCCTCTCTTCTGAAGGAGGAACTAGCCCATATTTGAGAACTCCATGCATTGGTTGTAGCAACTGGTTGCATAGGCAAGTACTGATATTGCTGTGGTCATATGGGAGATCCCTAACACTGGCTTTTGTCATTCATCCTTGGTCCACGTGGGGTGTTTCTCTGCTGTCTCCTCTTTCCATATACCTGGCATGTTGATGTGAGCTTCCTCCCCTGCCTGCCTTTCCTTGCTCTATCCCACACATTCTCCCTCATCTGAGCCTGCAATCCTTTCTTCGCTTGAAACTTTTAATGATGGTCAGATTAAGTGCACTGTGAGTGGAAGAGCAAAGAGATGAGAACTGCATTTGGGAAGTGAAAGTTACAGACCTTTCCACAAGATGTTATAATTTCTTTTAGAACAATGAAGGGAAAGAGAAAGAATATGCAGGATGTAAGGGTGCAGGAAGGAGTCAGGTAAACAGGGTACCTTATGGATGCTTACAACTGCTTATGTGTAGCTATGAGGTTTCCTGTGTCTAATTGCATATTTTGCTGTATTAAATGGTCTTCTTTACCCTGTGTTGGGGAACCCAAGCTGTAACTAATGCTAATATAATCTCTGTGTTGTCAATAGAGTATATCTCCACTGAGAATTCCTGGAAAATGCTCTCCTTTTATGACACAGATTCTATGGCCCAAAATACCGTGGCTTTATCCTACTCATCAGCAGTTCCCTTTTGCTACATTTCTGTGCTTAGGTTTCTGCAGGGCTTTGCTTCCTTACTATGCAAAATGTCATTTTAGACTGTAATCTCCAACTTTTTCTCTGAAGAAAATATGAGCATAGATGGTAGGACACATTCATCTTCTTTTGAGGGGAAAAAAAAAAGATGACAAGCAAATAGTGACTGTGAGCATTTCTGTTAAGTTCTTCCTTGCAAAACACTAGAATATCTGCATTGTTTCTAAGCCCATCTTCTGAGGCTAACATAACTTCCTTGACTGAATATCTAGAAAATATTATTTGGGTGACCTAAAGAAGTAAGCATGTGAGCAAAAGAGTTTAAAAAAAAAGTCTGCCCCAAAGAGTAACAGAAGCAACAAACTTTTGTGGGAGATGTGCCCTCTGAAGTTGTGCATGTGTCCCAAATGGCAATGGAGATACTCAAATCAAAAAGGTCTGGATATTCAACTCATGCACATGTAGTTTTTCTTCATTTATATAGTATGATAATCTGTTTCTAACATGGGAATCAGAGGTGAATAAAGTATAGGGAAAAAACCAAAGCAGAATAAACCTTCTGTAAGCTCTTGAGAATTTGTGAATTAATTCAGTTTCATCTAGACCCAGTTCTAATTTCTTTCTTAGCAAGAATAGAAAGTAGTCTAAGGATTGATAATGTAAGTTATCAGCATTGCTTTATGGGAGAATATGAAGTAGTTTTGTTTTTTCTCAGTGTGTGTTACTTGTTATAGAGGTTATCTCAGCTTGTGGGAACATTCCTGGCAAAAAAGAAGTGATCATCACTTCCACAATATTGAAGACATATTTGCAGTATGACTGAAAAGATGAGGAGTTGGTATATAATTTCTTTGCACATCAAGAGACTGGCAACTAGAACTTAGCTGCTTTATTTATCCCTTGAACAGGTGCAGTACAAGCAGCTGCAAAAGATCTTTTTATACATTCCACCCATGATTCCCTGGAGTTCATGTGTCCTAAAGACAACCTGTAAAGGAGGCAGGACACTCTCTTGTATAGTATTATATTTTATAAGTACAGTGTGAGATGCTGATCTTTCCCATGGGGAAGGAATTCAAAGCTGGATCTGAGTTTCATACCATTTGATGATATGGGTCTTTTTCTCTTGCCATTCTGAGTGGTTAGCTCAATTACTTAATTTGATCTGTAACATTTTTGCTTTATTAAAACTCTTTATAAGTCAGAAAACAGTACAAAGGAGTAGTTTGATATAATTTAACACTTCCAATTATTTGCCTTATTAACTGGATATTTGATTAGTCATCTGAGGAAAGCATCACTAAGACGACTTGTAAACAATATTACTGGTTTTGTCTGCATTCAGTCTTGATCCTTCACCACTGATTTTGCAGAAATTGCGTTGGGTCGAATATTAGAATGCATCTCCAAGCCTAGGAGGCCAAGGAAGTGCTCTTGCCATGTAGCAGATTGTTAAGCCTCTTCGTTCAGTATGTAGAAAAGGGGTTTATGAAGAAATTTTCCTTGTTGGCATTTTATTTTAGGACATACACAGTGACTGTTCTGGCCTGGAAGCCAGAAGTCCTTAGTTTTAATCTTCTCCTAAAGTATCTGCTCTCAGCTACTGTCTGAGTAATGGCATCTGGCCCATACATCCACACCAGTATGAAACTATCCTGGGGTATATTAATGCTATAAAGATAGATGCGTAGAAAATACTCTCTAAAGTATTGTCTTTTTCCATTGCATACAAACCACTTTTATGATAACAAAATGGATTAGGAAATAGCAAGAAAAGCCCCTGAGTTGCCAAAGTCTCCCGCAAAAAGATGAGGGTACACACCTTCTTCCAAAGCTGTTCATATCCTCTCACCACTGCTAGAATTACATCGATGTGCTACTCAGTAAGAATCAGTTTTCTCAGTGTGTCATAAGAGAAAACAGTTTTTCTGACTAAATTCTAACACCCTACAAGAGCTGTTGGTGACCACCATGAAGAGGTGAAGTTGAAACATCTTAATTGTTTCTCACTATTCATTTGAATATTTTCATATATTTATTGAGTAAAGCCAGAATAGTAAAAGTTCCATTTCCCTGTGTTTATTTCCATTTAAAAAAAAAATAGAAAGGAAATATGAAATCAAGTAGAAGCATGTTTGTTTAGAAAGATACCAAATCCTGAGAATAGATGAAGGTGGTGGTGATTTGCAATGTCTCTGGTACATTTTCTGTTGATCTTAGTTTGACATTTGTGGTTGTTATGCGAAAGTGTTCTCCCTGTTTTTCCTCCTGAATGTGTACTGTCTGTGTTGTCTGTATTTATATTTGGATGCAAATGGCCTATAGAAAAATTATCCTTATATTTTGGTGTGCCTGTGAGGAACAGGTACTCATGTATCCTTTCTTTGTCATTCGTCATTCCATATCTTGCATCTTGCCCAATTTATCTTCCATTACTATAAGAATAAATCTAGGCTGTTTCAATGGTATCTTTTTATATTTTTGTCCAGTTTCATTCCTTTAGTATTCAAGAACATGGAGACTTAGATTTTCTCCCAACTGTAGTGCTTTGTTTCTTTTTGCTAATTTTTTGTGTGCCTTGACTAGTTAGGGTTTTGGTGGCTGTGAATGTTTTCTTCTTGGATTCATTTGCAAAACTTGACCAATGGGTTCCTTAACTCCAACTGAGCTTGTGGGCACTACTGTGACACCAAAGACAAAAAGCCATTGGCTTGACTGTTCCTCTTGACAGGTTCACCTCTTCCTCTGGTGACTTGTATCACTTTGTATGGCAAATAGGTTGCACTGTGACAATTCTCATTTTAATTAGATAACGGAGCAAATGCCATGGCATCTTGTTTAAGGAGTGCTGCCTATAAGCTGCCCTTAAGAATTGGTAGTATGAATCTTAACCTCTGCTTAGCTTTGATTTATGGCTTCCACTTTCTGCAGTACATGGTATTGTCTTGAAGTTTATTGTCATTTTCCTTTCTATTCTTACCTCTTACTCATCTATATGATGCTTTTTATGGCTAATTTTCCTCGCAAAGACTAGTTAGAGAGAGGGACAAGGGCAGGTCTTTATTTTTTGATTTAAGTATACATTGTCTATTTTGTGATATGAAAACACCACGTTAAAGATGACATGATATCATTTTTGCTAGCTTCACTCTGACCTACTCCTATCCTTAGTCTTACCATAAACATAGCTGTTTATATGCTCTGCATAGAAAGGCAGGTAATAAGTACAAGACAAACAAACTGCACGAATACTGGGAAGGTAAGTGTGTATCCCAAGATAGTGAGGTTGTATCCTGCTAGGACTGGGGTAGTATGTTGAGGTTTAAGTATGGATCGAGTAATGTTGAAAGAAATGCCAGTGTCAGGTCTGAAAGAGGAGAGAGCACTGTAAGCATTGTACCGGCACAGGACCATGAGGGAGAAGTCTTGCCTAGCAACAATCCTTCTTTAACAATCCTCCTGTCCTAATGAACGCAAGATTAATCTATTTTAATTTAAACAAGGAAGTTGGAAGCTTGGAGAATAAATAGTCCTGTTTCCATTTCAGTGCTTGCTCACAATATTTACATTGGGGTTTAGAACAAAGATTATTTATTTTGCGTTGATCTATATATTATTTTCAATATGTTTTGGTGTTGGTAGCAATAAAAGATGTTCCCCAGTAGGAGTAAAAAATCCAAACCAACCAACCAAAAAAACCCCAAAAGCAGAAGTAAGTTCTCTGTAGTGTGAGAAATGATTGGGCCTTTAAAGAACTAAAGCTATTCAAGTCATCAAAGTTTAGGCAGAATATAATTAATTCTCCTGGTTTTGCATACTTTGGACTGAGTACTAAGTCTCTGTGACAACCCCAATTTCAAGTGTCAAATCTCCTTTTTTTTTTGTTGTTGTTTTCCTAGCTTTATCAAAGTATGAAAATATTGACTGAGCAAGATGCTATTGTTGGCAAGCCTTTGATGGACTCTCCTGGAATTTCATTGCAGGAGCCATGACTTCTGTTTTATCTGAAATCTCACTGTCTCTTGATGACAGACAAACTCTGTTTTTAGCATTGCACTGAAGGTCAAGCAAATGACTGGTTTCCAAATAGAGTAACTGAAGGTACTGGAACAGTTTTGTTCCTGGTATAATTCCACTAGTTCTATGAAGTTATAAGGCTCTCTCGACAAATATAATTTCCCTTGTAAGTTGAAGGATAATATTGCTGTTCTCAATCATTTGCATGATAGGAGAAAATATTCAAAGAAGTATCATTTAATGTAAATTAAAATTCTTTCTGTGAGAGAAATGCTATATTCACTAAGGTAAGAGTAATATTTTTAGGTAGTGTAAACCGGCATAACTCCAACAAGGAAAGTGAGCATCATAGAATGTGGTATTTTTTCTAATATCTAAAATCTAGCTTTAGTTTTTTAATCAGAGATGAGCTTGAAGTTTTCTGTCTGTGTATATATTTTAGGGTTAATCTAGGAAACGTATATGCTGCTAAGACTGCTTTCCTAGTGACATTTCACAGAATCACAGGATGTTAGGAGCTGGAAGGGACCTCGAAAGATCATCCAGTCCAACCCCCCAGCCAGAACAGGATTCCCTAGACCAGGTCGCACAGAAACGCATCCAGACGGGTTTTGAATATCTCCAGAGAAGACGACTTCACAACCTCTCTGGGCAGTCTGGTCCATTTGGGAAGATTCCATTATTTTTCACTGATCTTTAATTTTAGTTGCAGTTTTGGCATACTTCAAGTCTATAAACTGACTATCAGGAAGACTGGTTAGATATTTCACTTCATTTTTACAAGTTATCTGTGACCTTAATTCAGATACAAAGCAATAAATTGATTTTGCAGCTGTATCAATAAAAGTCAGTAGTACTTTGTGAAAATGAAAACTAGATACTATTGTACCATTGCTCAGGTATTACGAAAGGAATAATGAACATCTTTGTAGAATGACATTGGAAAAGCCAAAACTACTAGGAGCTGCAAAGAAAATCTCATTGGAGAAACTTTTGTTGCACAGATCACAACCGGATTGACTGTTTACAAACCATTGTGAAAAGTGGAGGAGCATATGTTTGCCTTTGGATGCAAGAAGCATCTGTGTGTCAGGAGGGAGGTATAGCTATTGCTACCAAGAAGGAGCTTTTCATCTCCTAATTCTTAGAATGAATTTGTCAGTCTAGGTTGGGGAAATAGTCACAGATGCAGAAAGGTCCTGTAGTTGGTAGAAGCTGTCCTCTTCTATGCCACTTTGTGCCTGAAGGATAAGGAGTATATTGATTACCAACATCCTGTGACATTAGGAGTTGGTGCAAAAATTCAAGAGTAGGTTTTTACAAAGAGAGCAGTATCAAGATTGTGAAATAAATGTAAGCTGTTTTACATTTTGCAAAATAGATGTGAATATAATTTTTACAGTTCTGTGGCAGAAGTGTATCCCTTAAAGCTCAAACAACATATTTTAATACTTTGGTCACTAGGAAGTTACACTCCAGTGAGCTTTTCCCTTAGAGGCAGCAAAATGTTTCTTTAATGACAGATAACCAGATGATCATAAAGTACAACAACTTATTTTCATGACAAGGCAGGACTTCTTCAAATTCAGTTAGCTTTGACTCTAATGCTACAGCCTGAAGGCTCTGCTTTTCCAAACCATTCACAACATATGCTCATTTTAAATCCATCAAACAGCCCTGTGCTCACTCTGTACCCTGTGTTCTAATGTCAAAAGAAATCTATGTTTTACTTGTGGCACCTGCTGTGGCACATACTTCAGCTACTTTAGGGCATTGCTAGGCATACCACCATACTTAAAGTCCTGTCAACATAACTATGATAAAGACCCTTTGGAAAATGTATAGCTTTACCCTAAAATAATCATTTATCATAACACATAAGGGAGAATTGTCATTTAGTACTTGTACTGTTTGGATTAGTGCCCTTCATGAAACAGAACCATGTATGTACAGGTCTCGTGTAGGAGTACTTTAATTTTTAACAAGACAAAACAATTTATGTTGCAAATAAACTCCACTTTTAAAACAACACTTAAGACAGTCAATATATTTGCAAGTGCTGTTGCACTGAATACTCGAGTACTATCATAGCTTAAATTACAAGTTTAAAACAAAAAGAGATTAAATCTTTTGAGGAAAATTTTTTTCCCAGTTCAGGTGCCAGAGCACTGGCACAGACTGCCCAGAGAGGCTGTGGAGTCTCCTTCTCTGGAGAGATTCAAAACCCGTCTGGACATACTTTTGTGTGACCTGGTCTAGGGATTCTTGCTCTGGCAGGAGGTTTGGACTAGATGATCTTTCGAGGTCCCTTCCAGCCCCTAACATACTGTGATTCTGTGTAATTTTTTTCCTTTAATATTAGCATAGTTCAAATGATGGGTTAACAGAATGGTGTATTATAATATTACTGTCCACTAGGGAAAAGACCTGTGCTATGGACTGACAAATACTTTTTGCAAAAACACAGAGGTCCCTTAACCTCTTTGGCATGTTACACACTGTGACTGGATTTGAGAGTATGCGCTATCTGTACATGGATGATGTTTCCCAGTTGATTGTTACATGTATTACATAAAGCTAAAAAAGGAAACAAAATATGTTTTAGGAGTGGGGGGAAAAAAATTATGTTCTTAGTATTAATTTCTGTGTATACCTCAGATGTTTCTGTAGTCATTCTTTCTTCCCATTGACGTAAGTATATGACTCTGAAATGAGAAATCCAGTCTCTCCTAGATCCATTATATGTATCTTATTATCATTTTTAACTTATTGCCATGCTTCATAGGTTTGTCATGACAGGTATTTCCTTAAGTGAACTACAGATAAATGTAGATGTATTCTTTTGATTCTGTGGGCCATTCTCATGATGTTCTGCCACTAACAGGTGCTTGTTGTCTGTGTTCTGCCAGCATGGGCACCTTCAATCTTCAATATCTCTGATTTGTGCTTTTATGTCATTCAAAAGCTTGCAGAGATTTTGTGCTTTGAGCGTTCATATACTGGAGCAGAAGAGGAATATGTAGTATTGAAAGGAAGGCGGGCTACACATTGGCTTTGCAAGATTGCAAGTTATGTGTGGGTCCTACCAGCTCTTTCTTGTGAAGGGAGTTTGCTGTGGTCCTGGCCATAGTAATTAGAGAAGGATTCTCAAATATAGAAGTGTGATGGACAAGTTCTTATTTTTGATATGAACAGTAAGCATGTTGTTCTTCAGGACAGAATGAAGTGGGGACATGAGCACCAGGATGCCTGCAGTCCTTAGTTTTACTTCCGTGCTCATAAAACCATTAACATTAACAGAACTGTAGAGGGAATAGAAGAGCTTTTAGAACCCTATTGTAAATTAAAGGGTTTTTTTCCAAATGTTAGTTGAGAAATCATTGCAATTTTGCCTGAAGTGAAAAAGCAAACCGATTTACCCTTACCAGGCAGCTATGCAGTCATTTGTAGTGCTACAAAGCAGTTAACAGAGAAACTGAAATACTTACATTTGCACTGAAAAGAATAACTTTGTACTAAATAATGGGTAATTGAGGCCATAATATCATTGCTGTGCTAAAGCTTTATTTCTAATGTGTTGATAGACAGGACAGAAAAATATAATCCCAAGAGACAGAAGTTCTCTGGTCCTCCAAGCAAACGGGCTGGGGTTGCAGGAGGAATATGCACAATGGAATTCATTTCCTGCATGAGACTCCTTGATTCACTAACTTCCACAACAGCTTGATTCACACCTTGCTTGGGGAAGGTACTCGTAATCATACTGTTTCAAAATATATTTTAATATTAATAATAGCAAAATATAATACTGTTTTAAAAGCTGTTAATCTTAGAGCAGTTCTGTTCTTTGACCTTCCCTCTTTAGAAGGATTTAACCACTTTTGATATTCAGACTTTCAGTTCTCCCTTACGTTTTGGTGTGGTTTGGTTTTTTTTCCTAAGGGCTGATTATCAGTGTACCTACTAATACAAGCACCAGCCTTTCTAATTACACACTGATATAGCATTAACAACACACAGCCTTCTTATCAGTCTTTACATAAGATGGGCATGACTTTGTGTCATATCTGAGTTGCAGCCAGCAAAATCTCAGCTTGAAAGCCTAGTGCTTTCTCTCTGGACTATCGCATAGCACATTCTTACAGGGTCATGCATGATAAAAAAGGATAAGGGGCCTCCAAAGAGACGTGACCAATACCATATTGTCTGCAGAGCTTTTACCTCTGCACCACCACTGCAAATCATCTCACAGAGGCTGCAACAGATGCTAGAATTACTGTCTAGACTACAGGGCAGAGTAGCCCTTTTTGAAGACTGGAGTGACATTTGCCTTCCTCCAATCCCCAGGCACCTCTCCTGTTCCCCAGGACTTACTAAAGATGATGGAGAGGGGCCTGGCAATGACTTCTGCCAGCTCCCTCAACACCCGTGGGTGCATCCCATCAGGTCCCATGTATTTATGGATGTCCAGATGGCTTTACTGCTCCCTAACCCAGTCTTCCTCAACTAAGGAAAACTCCTCCAGTATCCTAACATCATGTGGGGGCTCAGGAGTCTGAGGCTCCTGAGCACAGTATAGACAGAGACAAAGAAGGCGTTCAGTAACTCTACCTTCTTTGTATCATCTGTCACCAAGGCACCCACCTCGTTCAGCAGTGGGCCTACATTGCCTCTAGTATTAGTTTTTCCTGCAAAGTATTTGAAGAAGCTCTTCCTTTTGTACTTGAGGGGCTTACTTGAATGTATGCTGGAGTGGGTATGACCCAGAAGACTCATTGGTATGATCTGGTGTTGTGAAGGAGCTGTTTTGTGATGATTTTATGTAGGAGATATACAGGATATGGAAGCTAAGATAGGAGGGTGAATTCCTTTCACTCCTGGAAATGATACAAAAAGGTAGAGAAGGCAGCCATCCAGAAGAAAATGCCTGTCACCAGCTGAGAAAACCAGATGGACATAATCTGTGGTACTATTTAAGATACATCTAGTAAAAGCTTGGGAGCATCTTCAGACTTTATTAGGCAGTACATGTAAAATGCATATGTTGCTACCATATTATATATGTATGCAATCTTACAGTTTCATGAAGAGCTATATAATTCTGTAAATAGAAGACCCATCCTAGGATAAAGAGAGATTACTAATATAACTCCATTTGGCATTTCTGTCTGCCCCAGGAGTCTCTCCAGCTGCCCAGTAACCATCCAAGCAGTCTTAATTTTAATTTATTTCTGCTTCTTGGTATCTGAAGTGAAAGCCTTTTGTTGTTAAATAGGTGCATATTCGTTTTGAGAAATGTCTTCTGCCAGCATTGCAGTTGGCATAGTCTTAATGTGAAGCACATCAGAGTTCCATCCCTGGGTTTTTAAATATTTTTCTCTGCGAACATGATTAATGAGATTAAGCTATGTTATTGAACAAGATACTGTGAGAGAAGGAAGGATGTATAAAACAGGAAATAGATGACAAATTAAGACTAAGGAGGGAAGAAACAAGTCATCCACTAAGTAATCTCCTGATTTAAGAGGGTTTAGGAAAACTTTGCTTACATCAAACTCTGACAACAGAACTCCAAAACAGGTACAGATTTTGTTTGCTCGTGAGTGTACAAGTCTGAAAAATATTACTGTAAATATAACTCGAGCTAGAACTGAACTGTCACAATTCCATCAGTCATAGCTGCCTGGGTCTGAGATTTGCATATTGGTCTTCTTTAAAGACATTTTTGCTTCAGGTAGTCCAAAATGTTACTTTAATTTAGCCATTCAGATGCTTGCTTGATGAAAAAATAGTGATGAAGTTCATTGTCTTGCAGTTTAGCTCAGTCCTTATTTGAGGTCAAAGAGGAGGGTTAACTTTTTTCTATGTGTTCCTTTCGTTCCTCATTTGTATCAGGCAAAATAATGGTCTTGCTAGCAGCAGGAATCCCTATTACAGTAACTGTCATATTTTGTCATCTATAGAATTCTTTGTTTAGCATTTGGTGGCAGACAAATGAAAAAAGACAAACTGGGCACAGAAAGACAGGCTACCTTAGACTTTCTGAAATTCTTTCTTGGTCAAACAACAGTTTTCCTGCTGCCTCTTCCAAACCAATTATCTTGACATGCTCCACTGCAGATGTTAGTGTCCAAAGCAGCCAAGGAAAACACTCTTCAGCCAAATTCTGAACTTCATTGCGTTCCTTCCATGGACTTAAATAGATGTCCTGTAAACATTTATTCCATAACAAAATATGCAATTAGATTATCACAATTAGTATATTTACCCTAGACCTGGAGAGGAAAATTCCTAATTTGGAATTTTGAAACTCATTGTGGCTAGATGTGTAGCTCACTACAAACTCTACTTCCAGTGCTCCTGAGAAGAATGTCTGCAGTTATCAAGGAAGGAATGAAGGATAAAAGTACAGTTTTGAAAGGAAAGTGAAGAGTCCTGCAGAATTCTGTTATGCCCAAGCTATGTGTAAGGTACACAGCTTGATGATTCTTAAGGAGACAGGTTCTGAATCAAGGATGAATCAGTATCTTAAACTAAGAGTCATAACTACATTCATCTACATAAAGCCTAACTAAATAAACCATGCAGGTCAATGATGATTTTCACACATAATTTATGCACATAACTTTTGTTGCCTAAGAATGTTTAGTAGTTTCAAACAAGTAAGCCACTTTTTGAAAATCTAGGCTCCCAAACAATGAATCACATTGCCAAACTGATAGAAATCTTTACGATGCACTTTGCTTTCCTTCCAAGTATAATTAACTACCTGAAAGAAATAGGAATGTACAAAGGAGTGGGAGATGGAGGAGTATATGTTGGCAGCATGCTTGAAGGCCCTACCTGAAACACTGTTAAAACCCATGTGCCCTGGAAGAATAATCCTGCCTTAGCTCGGTTCTGATTACACCAGTAAATGCTGAGCACCAAATCCAGATGAAGTAAAACAGGAGAGAAGCAGACTACCCAAAAGGAATTGGCAGAAAAATTGCTCCCCAGGTTAACACATGAAAGTACTTAGCATGGGAGAGCTTTCTGTTTGCGTTGGGAATTCTAAGTAAGATGTGTCCCATCTTAATAAATTATTCAACTTTATTTTGTGCTACATTCCAAAGGGTCCAGTGAAAATCTCCATTGTTTTAACTGCAGAGAGCAAAGTGACTGAATGCTTCCTGCCTAGCCAAAAGGCCCCTGCAAAACCCAGCCTGCAGATTCGCCTGTGATACTGATATTGCTGGTCGTGCTTTAACCCCAGGACTCCCATGGAAAATTGAAAGTGCTATATCCCTCACTTGTTGATCACTAGGATGAGATGTTGAGAAGGTGAAAAGCTGTTCACAGTAGCATGTCAGCTGTATGGGACATACACCAGTCAGGCTTCTCTTCCTGCCTTAATACCATCTTTCAAGAACCAGTTACTGGTCATAGTCTTTGCACGTTTATATCACCCTACACACACATGTGCTGGGTAACTCCTTGGGGAATTCAAAACCTGTTATCAAAGACAACAGATTAGCTCATCCACAAGGGAATGCTTCTATGGGCACCTAAAAGACAAGTGGATGAATGTTGACAATGTAGGTAATATACCTGGTATTACTGCAAGGAGTCCAAATGTCATCCTTGTCACAATAATAACTAAACTAGTTGTTTTGTGAATGTCAAAATGTTTCTGGTTTTCCTATTGCAAAAGAAGTTCTACTTTTTGTAACAGTGAATATTGGGAACATGCTGCTGAGTACTGAGTGGAATGGTCAAGTAAACATACTTTATCATTTTAGAGAACGCTACAGGGACAGGGAGATTGAATAAATAATTTTCCTTCTGGAAAAAGCAAAATAAAACAAACCACCACCAAAACCCCAGCAGCTTATCCAAAGATAACTGAGGCTTCTTGAACTTTGCACTCTGTTAAATAAGGATCATGAGATCGCAGACTTCTGCCTTTGTCTGAAATGGAAATTCCCCAAGAACATCTTTCCTTGTAGTGGCTGGGAATTTTTGGGTCAAGTTTCAGCCCAAAATCTGGGCATAAAACTAGAAGAAACGGTGCATTGTTTGGATCTTCAAACATGGGGGTCAGTTTAATTGAAGAGCCATTCTTCACAGGCAAATTAATATTAACTAGCTGAAGTCATTAATTTCTTCAAGCTCTTTCTAAATAACCTTCTTCCAAATCAGCTTATGGCTTCTCAAATTTATGGGATGTTGTTAAAACTTTATTTCAGTGCACCCTTCTTGATGTTGAATTTCCTTAACTTAGCACTATTTTCAGTTATACCTTTCAGGATCTGTTGGCTTATAAACAATATTGATGTTTAATTAATACTTTCTGTAAACTTTCAGAACATAATATCTTTGGGAATATTTTGGAATGTTTTGTAAAAGATTTTTACTTCTAGACTCCCCTATGTGTAGGTTGGGAAGGTGAGCTGATGAAGCAGTACTCTCTAGGGGAAGAAGACTGTGTATAGCACACGCAGCTGATCTGCCTTCTTTCTGAACAGAAATGAAACAAGCTTGTGAGCCTTTGATTAATGTATGAGCCACTCTGTCAGGATTTGCTTGGCCTCCTGTTTCATCACAAGCTTGATGCTTAGTAGGGGAGAGCAGTAAAGTAGGTAAACTGTTATGGTCACCATATCTACCCATGTTGCTTTAGTAGAGGAAGGAAAATCACTGTCTTGCTTAGTAAATGATACTTTTTCCATCTTACTAATCATTTGGGGTTTTTTTGTTTTGAGTCTGAATTAGTCTTTAGCTACAAACAGTATCACTATGTTAAAACACTTAATTTTCATTATTTCATTTTATCTGTAAACAGGAAGCCATTCCAATGTCACATAAAAATTTATTAAAGAGTTATGGAAAATAGTATATGGAAAAAAGACAACAACAGATTTTGAAAACTTCTCAGCTGAATACTGCTACGTGCCCTGAAGCCACAGTGAGATGTGTGGGATGGTACTCAGCTACATTGATGCAGTAGAGGGTGTAAAATTCACTTACAGGGATGCTTTTACCTTGAGAAAACCATATATGTCACTGGCTTGTACTTGTTCAAATAAAATCTGGTGAGTTTTTTGTTATGCTCTGCAAGCTTTAAGTGGTAAATTTTTGAAGATTGCTGTGCCCACCACTTTAATGGGTTAAAACACCCAAACCCAGCACTGGCATCGTTGCACTATAAGTAAAGTTCACTCCTTGTCCTCAGCACTAGCCACGTCGCTCCTCAGTCGAGATAAAGAAGCACTAAACCAAGATGGGTTTTTTAAAAAAAATTCAGGTTGTGTTGCTTTTAATTATTATCAGTCTTCACAATCTTTAACATGTTTTCCCTTTTAGAGTGGAGATTATAGCAATATGTCCAAATTATTTCCTATTAAACAAATGGGGTTCCTGTGGCTTCACAAGGGAGGTGGCATCTCTGTTTGAAAATAAAGCTCAAGTTTTTACATTTTTAACAAGTAAAAGAAACATCCTCAGTCTCTACAACTTTCCTCGTTTCGTGAAACATCCAGCAATTAACATACCTGTTAAATATGTCAAGATTGTACTTTACCTTCTACATCTTTACATTTCCAAGGATCCTGCTGGGATAGCTGGCAGGATGTCATGTTATGCACTAAACGTGATACAGCATATTATAGAAGAAATTTGCATTGCATTTTCTGAGGGGGACTTATCTTCTATTCTTTTTCATTCACTTGGATCTGGAAAGTAATTCTTCACTCCCAGAAGTATTAAGCCTGTGCTTTTTTTTTTTCCTTCTCTGACAGAGCACAAATGAATGCTACAGGTACAAAACAGTTATTATTGTGGATAAGGAGAGTGTTTAATTGATGCTGTCTAGTGGGTGGTTAATGCTGGGCTATACAATTGAAATGGATTCACTTTGGGCAATATGGCCTCTTAAAACCTTAGGTGCAAAGTGATGGCATGATAATGAGTGTATTTCCTTCAAATTTAGTTCTGATTCAATATCTCTGTCACAGTGGACATGTTCTACATTTCTTCTTTCTTAAGATGCCTTTCTGTGAGAACTATACTAGTCTAGCAACTGCAGGCAAAGCATGGAATTGAATACTAACATAGTTCTAGTTTAGAGACGACTGCTATTTGCTGTAGCAAACTGGCAGCTGGTGTTGCAGTGATCAGAGAAAGAGTTACTCCCCTGGTATTCTGGTGGCCAGAAACAAGAAGAACTCAATAAACAAACACACATTTAAAGAACAGTTAAATGTAACTCTGTGTCAATGTATTACGTACCCTAATTTACAAACACATGGGAGCAGAAATCATTTATACATCAGTTAAATCTGTGCTGGGACCTCAGTTCTTACTTAAAGTCAAAGCTATTTTAAGTTGTTTAATATTAGAAGTTCCTGCAGGCTACTAACTGCCAAACTAAAACTCTCCATATTGTTTTCAATGCCCTTTTTGTCAGACTTTATTGTTGAACCAATCAAAATCCCTTCAAAGTTGTAAAACATTGTGGTCTTAGTTATATACAATGAAATACATGAAGCAGGATAAACTTAAAAAAAGGAATATCTTACCATAGGGGCCAATAGCAAAAGACATAAACCCTTCAGTTTATTGCAAATGCTTGTGAGGGGGAGATAAGACAAATGTTGTTTGTGTAAGGAGGTCAAAAAACTGTATAGAATGTAGACTTTGAGAAGCTGATAGCTATGAAAATATGATAGACCATATTGATAACTGAGATCTGTCAACTTGAAGCACAAAGAAACATCCCACCTTATAAAACTACCTTAAAATGAATTAAAATTTGAAAAAGAAAAGTAAGGAAGAGGAAGGTGAACCTTTGTGCGAGCTTGGCAGTTCTGATCTTGCAAGCACTTACAAGCTGAATGTAATGTTGCTGCAGTGTAAATCTGTGGAAGTCAACAGAAGTGCTCACACAAACAGGGCTGCCAGAATCCCTCAGTATGGTCAGTACCTCAGCTATTCTCAGCTTTGATTTGCATTAAAGTTATTAGACATTTTGGCACCAAAGAGGAATTTACCCTCTTGGTCCTTAAAACCTGTTGTCATAACAAACAATCAACGTTTATTATCATATGACTCACCTCTCTGCAAGATACATAGCACACACTATCTTGGCACAGTATGTGATGCTGAGAATAGACTGAATAGATTGAACATTTCTTTTTAGATGAAAACCAGGAGAAGAGATATTACTTTTAATCATAGCATGCAAGATTTGGAGAGCTACATAGTCTCCTAGCCATACCAGAACTCCCTATTAAAAAGTTACTTCTACATTTTTACTATAATCTCTCTAATTGGTGTACATAGACAAGTCATGCTTCTAAGTCATACCAAGCTGCAAACTCCAAAATATTTCCTTCCTTTATTTTTTAATAAAGGATTGAAAATTTTTCAATTGGATAATGTGGAGTTGAGGCAAGGAACAGAAAAATTTTTCTTCTAACTAGGGACAGAAATGTTCACTTTCAAAACATTCCCCCAAATCCTTGCCTAGGGCAATCCTCCAAGCATTTCCTATATGCTTCCTTTCATTTCCCAGCTGAAAGTTTTCTACATTTGGCCTATTTTCATCACCTGGGTCTGTTTAGCTTGGCAAGAGGGATCAGCTGTCCCTCTTCTTCTTTGATGAGCCTATATATTGTGTATGAACAACAGTCTTTAAATGGATGTAAGTGGAAGGAGAAGTTTTTGTTTTAGTTCAGGTGGTGTTATCTTATATGGCCTGGTATACCTGAGTCTGAGGTAAGTTGGATAGCTCAAAAGCTAATAGCTCTTCTGCCTTTGTGTTAGCAGATTTCAGCACAGGGTGTCCTGAACTGCATGTGCTTGACTGGCTGTCTCACAAAATTTTTGTGCTGCTTTGGCATTGTGGCTCCTGGTACACAAGAGAGGTAGATTAAAGTTATTTTGGGTGTTCTCACATGTATTGTAATCTCTCTTCCTAACTACAGATTAAGCATAGTTTGAGGGGCCACTTCAGAATGTCTCTGCAGATCGCCAGCTCAGCTCTGTTTAATATTAATAGAAGCTCTTCAAGGTGTCAGTAGCATATTTTGCAGATACCATGAGTGTTCATTTAAGACAGGTTTTGTTGTCTCATTAAAAACACAAAACAGAAAGGAAATTTCAAAAAGTAAACCTGGTAGTAAATGGAAGACAATGAGACATTCTTCAGAAAAATGATAGCAGCAAAAAGGATATTTTCTTTAGGTTTGGTTAGTGATACATGTAAGGACTTTCACTTCCAGTTTCCTACAGTCCTCTTTCTTTACATTTAATTTGTCTTGCTCAGCTCTCCCATCTGGCACTAAAAAGTATAAAAACCATCATCAAAGACAGTGAAATGTTTGCCCTATGGTGTGGGTTATCTAGGCTGTTTCTGTATTTGTTCCTTTTTTATGCCTTTTGATAATGCATCAAATGGTGAATTTCTACCTGATGACTTATCACAGTGGGTTTTATTCCTTTTCTTTGCTGTTTTTTTTTTCTTGTCTGGAATTGTCTTCTATTTTCTAAACCCCATTATTTTCCCTTTGGTGCTGTTACACATTTATTGAGGGGACTGGGATAGAAAGTGACTCATTTAGGAAACAACATATTTTTCCTTAATTGAGTTGCTCACAATGGGAGAGGAGCTGACATCTCCGGTCCAGAGAACTGTTTGGATTCATATGGGCATTCACCAGTTCAATATAACTTCTGCAGTGAGATATCAAAGCATCCCTCTCCTCCTTTCAGTAGGTGCTGCTCCTATGTGTAAAATGAGGATGTGTTGCTACCACGCCCAGGCATTGTGAATCTCAGTGCTTAGAAAGCCTATAAATGTTTGTTGGAAGCATTTACACAAAAACTCACTGGCAAAAATGTAACAGAGGGAGATTTAAATGCTGTTTTCTCCGTAAAGGGAGCATACTGTATGTTCTAGTGATCTTTAGTGTCTGTCTGTATCAATTCCTTTTCTTGTAAAAGTATATCATAGTCTCTAGTAACCAGTAGCTTATGTCCTGTCTCTGATTTCTAGCTTTTCTAACTATGGAAAGGAACATTTTCTTTTAATATCTTCTTTTTTCCCCAGAGGTCTTGAAGAGAAGAGGCTGTTCATACCTAGTGCTTTAGCATATTTCTAGTGCTAGTAAATACTTGATTCTCTGAATTATTGTTCTTAAATGAGAAGCAGAAAATATAACTTGCTGATTTTGGGTTGGGGTCAGGCATAGCTAAAGTCCTGGAAAAAGAAGAAGCTCTGGCTAATGCTGCAAGCTACCATATTAACACCTCACCCTTGGTATTTTTGTCTGTCTTGTAAATTAGAATTTCCTTGATGTAGGAAAACTGTGTCCATCCATTGGTTTATACAAGCAGCCTCATTAGTGTTTTAATACTCAGTGACTTGAATGCTGCCTGATTCTTATCTCTCCTCTTTTGGAGTGTTGCTGAGGGGGCTTGAGTGGGAATACGTGCAGTTCTCAAGGTGGTGCAGCAGCTGTACTTTGTACGCTGCCTCCCAGAGCTCATGCTAAGTAATATGTACTCTGAACTCAGTGCAGACTTATTTTTTTAGGGCACAGCTGTCACTGTTGTACTATATACTATGTACTGTATACAGATCTGCTCACAACAGTGTCGTCAGAATTCTCTGTAGTGCACTGAAAGCAATGTGATCCTTCCAGCCTGCCCACTTGCTTTAAGCTGGGGAGATTGGAAGTCAGATGTCTATTAAAATTAGATCTGTCAGTGGTACCCCGGCCTGGGTTTTGTAAATCAATGGACTGAAATAGCTATACCTTGAATCTCTGGTGAACATCTCACTGTAGCCTTAAAGGCACTTTCAACACCTAGCATCTGAAATCTATGGTGTAATCCAGATGAAGTGAGCTAAAGCTATTACAAAGGTTTTCTGAAATAGTTCTGTCTAGATCTTTCCTAGTAATCTTTCAAGAAAAAAAACACTGGTGGTCAAATTGAAAACTACATATTTGGCCTGGACAGTATTATATTTCTTTACTTCTTTTACTTCTATTAATAGAAGAGAGGCTGAGATAACATCAAACTAGAGCATAACTGTGTGGCCAGATCTGGGTTTGCACTGTAATTCCAAGGGTTGATTAACATACACCCTTCATTTAAAAATATTTTTTAAAGAATCTTTTAAATACAAAAGAATCCCTAAAGATTTCACAAAGACACAGTGAGATCTTCTCTGTTTGTTACTACATTTAGTAAATTTTTAGTAAATCGGAGATGAATTTTCAAAGGAAAATACTGACAGATAAACACTTTATATTGCATTCCTTTATTCTGGATTTTTAAAAACAGGAGCAAGATAGTCTTGAATATGCCTTGACACTTCAGATCTGGCTGCCCTGTATGTCTGTCTGTACAATGATATTTTGTCCCCAACAATTACTGAATGTTCTCCTTGTCTGCTGTGAATGCGTGCTTTGGGCTCATTTCATAGTCTTACACAGAAGCCTGTTAGCTTCTAACTAAAAGAGGTATAATTTTGTACTTTGATTTGAGTATTTTCTACAGATTGTATATCCAGACTTTAATAATGCCTTCTATATAAAGTTCTACAGAACCAAATAAGCTGCACAGCATGCTTTTAGCCAGTGGGAAGACTGGGAGAAGTTACTATTTCCTGCTACTTATTATGGTTCTGAATTACAGATACACTAAACTAGATCCATCTTTTATACTTGTGAGTCTTACTGTCTATGAAGCTAAGATAAGCAGAGTTTTGGAGGTAAAGTAGCATTACTGGAGTGGTAGACCCTGAAATGGGAACTGGAAAGGTAGAACTGTTGGGGGGACTCCAGCCCAGAGTTTGTTAGTGTTATACTTAGCTGAAGAGATGACTACAAATACCTCTAATTTCTTTTTCAAATAGAGGAACACTGTCTGGTAAGACTGTCCTATAGCTCTTTGCCTCAGAAAGGGTGTTGCAATGGCCATAGTTAAAATTGATATGAATCAAAATTCCAAGTTATCCAGGACTTTTTGTTTGGTAGATTCTTCTGATAAATACATTTTTTGTTTAGGTAGTGTTTTCTAAAATTGTTAGGCAGAAAATATCTTGCCAGAATAAGTGAAATCAGGTCGCTAGTTATAACCATCCCCTGCCTCTAAATTTGATTCTGATTCTAGGACAGTTGTTTTAAGATGTAACATTTAAGTTTAGAGCTGCAAAAAGCAGAAATCAGAGACACTGAGGGGGAAGTCAGTATGTTACAGCTATGTTAAAGTAACCTTAGGTCTAGACTTCATTATTCTTTCTGTAGAAGTGCTGCTTCTCTGACCTTATTTTGTGTGAAGCATCACTAAGGAGTGGAAGGAGAGGTGGATGTGTTAAGTAAGAATTCCCAAATTGGGCAGTAACTGGGTTGATGTTCAAAAACCAGGGTTTGTTCTTGCTAAGCAAAAGGAGGAGTTCCCAGTGTTTGGAACCAGCTGTCTCAAGAATGGAAGTTTCAGCATCACACAGTTAACATTTTGTGGCAAGAACTTGCATGTTTCATGAGGAGGTAATAAAGTGGTGTCTTATAAGAGTCATGTGTGGAGATTAATTGTTATAAATTCTTCATCAAGAAGGCTTAAGCCTTAGGGTCTAACTTGATTGGCAAGCAGCTTATGTTAATAGAGAAAAAGGATAAACTAACGAAGACTGAAGTGTCCTGCTTGATGAATTTAAGTCTTACTGACTGATTTACCCAAGTGTGGCTTTTGTTCACATGTTGCCTTTTCCTGACCTCTTATTTTATTGCAGATTCTATTTCTTGACATAGTTGGGGATCTGAGCAGGGAAGGGTCTCTCAGTAGCTACACAAGTACATGTGGGTATACAAATATTCCATATTGTTTATAGGCTTCTGGATTCTGTGTACTTCGCACAAGTCAATGAAATGCATAGAAGCTTATGTCTGTATAAGAGGTTATACAAACATAAAACTATGCTTGTAATATGAATCTCTTGCTTCTGCTATTTTTTTGTGAGGGTGCATTAAGTTGCAGGCTAAAACTTCATTGTTGAAACTACCACAAAATATTTTCCCAATCCCTCAGTTTCTTAACACCAGAAGAAATACATCAGGGAATGGCCCTGCCATTATCAGTCAACCTTACTTTGGGTGGGAACATTGTATCTGTGGCTGTCCTTCTCTCAGAAATCATTGAAATCTTATTGCTTTTATCTCTAATGAAAAACAGAATGTATAGAAAGCAGTCTCTTCCAGTCAGAGCACCTCTGGGATGTTATTTGCAGTGCCTAAGTCCAAAGTAATCTCTATTTTTAAGTAGTATCTCTGAGTATTCAGGGTGCTGTGTTCTAGCAGCTCCATACAAGAGCTTGTGTTCTAGTAAATTGACAACTCCCAACTGTCAGACTACACTGTCAATTAGACTGCCAGGTTCTGCACTGAGCATCTCTAATGGGGTGTGAAGAAAGCAGATTTTTTCCTGTTTTCTTCTGTCTTTACCAGTGGAAGAGTACAGTCCAGGGAATTGTTTTGGAAAGACTTTTTTGGTTTGAGTTTGCACACGTTTTTTAGTCTTTTGAGGCCATGTAAGGGGCGACAGGTTAGGGAATTTCACTTCACATTTGATGAGGAAAAGTGTTTGGATTTGTGTTGGGTTTTGGCTTTGTTAGGGATTTAACTTCACAGTTACAGCCTGGCTGACTTTACAGGGCAATTCTGACATCTAATCGGTCACATCTTTCTTCTCTATTATTGTGCTAAAGGAACAGAGTTTTTGGCTGCAGCCTTTGTTGTAATATTTTGGATTGTCCTTGAGTTTTCGTAGAAGAGAGGAATGTGAGTACCTAAAAATACGAGCAGACC
The DNA here is from genome assembly GCA_013399015.1 of Galbula dea. Lineage (NCBI taxonomy): Eukaryota > Metazoa > Chordata > Aves > Piciformes > Galbulidae > Galbula > Galbula dea. The sequence continues at coordinate 1,594,387 of VWZX01009894.1, read as the reverse complement.
TATAGTTTATGTCCATACACTTTAAATACTGATTGCTGAAAGCAGAGGACAACTCTGACATGCTCACTAAGATTTGTCTGCCTGATGGTATGTGAAGGCTCTTTTCTTTTAGATGGTGTTCCCTAAGGGAGTCAGATTTCATAAGTAGCTCTACTGTATCAGTGTCATCCAGATGGAAGCTGAGAAGGTTTTGTAAAGTTGAGGTCAGGATACCATCCATTCAGAGTAGATGCAGTTTGCAAGGCATCTGGGGCTAACAAAATGTGATGCCATAGTGCGTGACTAGAATTTCTGAACTGTTGTCTCAGTATTTGAGTTTGTAGTTGAAGCATTGTGGTTTCTTACTTCTAATAGAAGTGTTGGTCTATCTTTGGAGTGTCAAGTCCAACAGGTTGATTAAGTCTTCTTGGATGTGTAGTAATCTGTCTCGGTAATAGAGCTCTAGTTGGATGTGAGTAAGGTTAAGCAGAATTATTTCCTATAAAGCTTTATATAAAAGAAGCAAAGCATCAAAAGAAGCGTGACCAGCAGATTGAGAGAGGTGATTCTGCCACTTTGCTCTGCTCTGGTGAGACTTAATCTGGAATACTGTGTTTTGCTCTGGAGCCCTCAACACAGAAAGGACATGGACCTGATAGAGCGGGTCCAGAGGAGGGCCACAAAAATTATCAGGGGGCTGGAACACCTCCCCTACGAAGACAGGCTGAGGGAGCTGGGATTCAGGCTTTGGGGGGACCTAATAGTGACCTCCCAGTACCTGAAGAGAACTTACAAAAAGGCTGGAGAGGGCCTGTTTATAAAGGCCTGTAATGAAAGGACAAGGGGTAATGGTTTTAAATTAGAGAAGATTAGATATTAGGAATAAGTTCCTTACCATGAGGGTAGTGGAACACTGGAACAGGTTGCCCGGGGAGGTGGTTGAGGCCTCATCCCTGGAGGCATTCAAGGTGAGGCTAGACAAGGTTCTGAGCAACCTGATCTAGTTGGGGATGTCCCCGCTCACTATAGGGGGGTTGGAATAGATGACCTCTGGAGGTCTCTTCCAACCCAAATGATTCTATGATTCTTTGTCCAAGACCCTTCTCACACATTCTTTTTCTGTCTACTCATTATAATGAATTAATTTGGGAAACATGGCTTTTAGGAGGAAAAATAGAATAAAATCATGCAGTAAATAGTGGTTCATTAGTTTTCCATTTCTGAGTAATGTCTGTATATACTACTGCAATTCAAACAGTGATAATTATCCCCTTGAGGAGGAGATAATATGTGGTTAGAGAACCACTTCATCTTAACCTCTGAAAATGGAAGTAATGACAAGTTGTCCTGGAGCTTTGCAGAAATGTGACTTAACTGTGAGTTTACATAAATTTTGTTGTTCCACTCATGCAATAATAGATACAGCTAGTGTTGTATGTACTACTCTATTGCTTTATCTGTTCAGAACTCTGGGAAAGTTCTCTGTAAGGGCTTTATGTACAGAATGGCTTATTCTGATGTGTTTTCTTTTTCTTTCCTCACACAGATCACGCCTGGCAGCAAGGCAGCACAGTCACAGATGAACCAAGGGGACCTTGTGGTAGCCATTGATGGAGTCAACACTGACAGCATGACCCACTTAGAGGCCCAGAACAAGATCAAGTCAGCCAGCCACAACTTGAGCCTCACCCTTCAGAAGTATGTTGATAAAAGTTCAAGTTTTTGCACTCTTAAGGGCATCCTATGAAACTTGTGACGAAGGGAAATAAGTGTTTTATTTCTGTCAGATTTATTTGAAATGTTCATGGCACAGATATGAAATGGAAAGCCAAAATCTACTCTGATTCTTGTAGAAATCAGCAGGGATTTTTACACAAATCAGTGTGGTTGATCTGTTGAGTGTACCTGTGCTGAATTTAGCCTGTTGAGTAAAAGTGTAATCAGTTCAAGCTTCTGTTAAAAAAATAATTCCAACAGTGATGTTTATGCTTGTTCCTATGTGGACAACACACAGTTTTGTTTGGTTAGTTTATGAATGACTATTCTAGAAACAACCACGGTAACAAGTGCAATGTGTGCATGGGAGGAAGCTGTCATTCAGGTGAATAATCACAGCAGGCTGAAAATTTCTGTTGGTGGTCTGGCACGTGTGAGTTTGAAAGTGAGAGAGGTGTAGCCTGAGTGCAGGACAGGAAGTCAGTAGAACATGGAAGTGGGCAGACTTTCTCATAGAGATTGCATAGAAGTTGTCTCGCCATTGAGAAAGCAGAATGTATTTGCATAACAGGTCTCTTAACCTTTCCAGGCTTATGTTGCTTCCAAGGAAATTTGTTCTCAAGTCAGACAACCTTGCACAGAGATTTTCTGTAATAGTCTCATTAATATTTCAAGCTCCATAATTATACAAAGCAAAGTAACTGCTATTTTTATTGCATTCTGAGAAGATAATTTTTACAGAGGCTAGGCAAAAACTGGTACAGAAAGCAGGCTGTAATGTGGAAATACAATTTCTGAGAATATATCAGAAAATCTCATACATTGATGTGCAGTGAGCTAAGCAGTGTCAGGAACTGACTAACACCTAAGGGGAAAAAGATCTTCAGCTGAGTTTTCCAAGATAAAGCAGGGTACTCTAAAGCAAAATGTACAGCTGCATTTCCCACACAGTTTTGTAACTCTTAAGCTTGTCTTTGAGTGTTCCAGTAAAATAAGTGCTTTGGCTTGTTGCGCGTTTGGAGATAATTTTCCTGAATGTTAGACTTGAAAAGTGGTCCAGTGGCTACCTCTCTGGCCTGGCATTTAAAAGGCAAACAATCACCTTTCCTTCCACACAGAGGTAGGGTTCCCAAATCTGTGACTGTCAAAACCAGATTATCCTAATACATATCACAGATGCAAGTCACTGGAAACAGTAATTTTGATCAAGTGTTATCAGGGGTATTTCATTTGAGTAATTGTTGTGCTTTTGCACTTGCTGACATCTAAATTGCAACACCAGCAACTACAGTAGCTGCATCATTAGAAAAAACAAGCAAATTTATTGTTTAATGATTGAAGTACTTGTTAGTTTTTCTTAAAGTATTTTCAGCCTGCTAAAACTTTGTGGTATACATTATTCTTTGTTCACCTAATTCTAGTGGAAGTATCATTATTTATTCCTTTCTTGCTCTACCATTTTGTTTAGTTTTTTTTTAAGACTTGCTTTGTCTCTTGGTTCCAAAACACTAGTATGTGATTCAAATAATCAGCTTATGTGGATAATGAACAGCCAAAGCAAGCAGTAAAGGAGTGTTCCACAGACTTCCCTAGGTAACAGATGTAGATAAGATCCATTTTGAAAAGAAGAAAAAAAGGCATAAAGAGATATGAAATACTATTAAGCACAAATATGTCAGACAACTGATATTGTTGTTAGCAAGTGAGAACTTTCACAGGTGATGCTTTTGCTCTAAACTGGCACGATTCATAGAATCTTCTCTTCAGTATGACAGTTGGTTTTTGATGTGAGCTATTGTTTGCTCTGGTGACTCATTCAGCCTCCCTAGAGTTATATGGGAAAAACAATGACAAAGATTGAAGAATAATTTCTTTATTTGCTTTTAGTAGCATTGTTTCTTGGATGGTTTGGGGCTATTCAAAAAGTTGTGCTCAGAGGTATTAAGCTGCCTTTTGACTACCCCCATTCAAGTATCATCAGGCTCCACTGCAGTCCTGCAACTCAACTTTGCACTATTGAGTATTTATACAAGCTAAACCCTATCAGCATCTTATCTCAGCCAACTGACATATGGATAGAACCCTATTAAAGATCCAGCATCCTAATGTCTTCAACAAAAGGCATCTGCACAATATTTGGGAAGTTAGATTAATCTTACCTTGAAAAAGATCCCTTCTTTTAGGCACAGATGGGTTAGTCTACCCAAGTACAAAAAGATTGTGGAACTGTAGTCACCTGCCCAAAGTTTACAATGAAATACCTTTTCCCAAGAAAAATAATTTTACAAAGATTGTATTGGTGAAAAGAAGAATACTTAACCTGAAAAATATGGGAGCAATTCCTACTATGGTAATTTTCAACCAAGAACAAAATGGAAGAAAGGCAAAATTTTCTGGGACTTGGTTAACTGGAAAATGACTGTGCTAATAAATTATTTGGACTTCTTAGATATGGCTTGCAGCAATGAAACTGGAGTGGGGTGTTCTACTATGGAAAAACAAAGCTAGTTTCCATAAAGATGATAGAGATGGGTACACTCAGTTACCTGATCTGCATAACCGTTTTGAAAGATTGGAAATCCTTTCAAATGGAAAAGGCATCTGTGTGCATTAGGAGATCGACAGCTCCCATGGGAAAATTTAAGGCCTGAGTTTTGATGGTCTTGGACATTTATGTGAAGTAGTCATGTGGTTCTAAGGAGTGTTTTAAGGTCATGGAATACCTTACCAGGCAGTCTGTGGCTTGATTTTGCTGTTGCAGCACTGGAAGTAGAAGTGAACTTGCTTGTTTAGTCTATAAGGCCATGGAGGAAGCAGTGGAACATGTAATCTAGATATAAATGCTATGAGACAGAAAGCTTTTTATTTTTCTAATGGGTCTTGGCTCAATAGAGCTGAGTGATGGCCTTTCCTTTTATTGATCCTGGCCATGGAGATTTCAAGAGCATTGTTTATAATCTGACAGTTCAAACAGTGTTTGCTGCCACTTGCTTTTATTATCACACTTAAGATCCCTGTGAATTTCCTTTTCAGAATGGGGAACTGGCTATTTCTTACTTGGCTGTCAGGAAAAGCTATACATGGTGTCAGCACTTGTGCAGGCCATCAAGTTACAAGACATCAAATGTAGCAGAAGGGAAGCTTCAGGAATGCCCCTTTATTCTTGCCTGCCTAAACAATGAGATTCTGCATTTCTCTGGCTATACAAACTGATTATTTTCTATCTGCATTGTTCAGGGTACACTAACGTGGCTCTTCAATGAGTGCATAGTGTGCAATGCTAGCCTGAGTGGAATTCTCCATGTTTCAGTTCTGTAGATATCCCATTATGAATTCAGGAATTTGTGGATGTAATTTTTTTCTGACAGTATCCTTCCTTAAACTCCCTGTTAAATTTGGTATTGGCTTGAGTGAAATGCTGCTTTTTCAGAGTCTAGCTGTCTAGTTCTCCAAGCCTGCAGCATGTCTTCCTGTGCTGCTTTTGGAAAGTTAAAGTATGCAGACAGGCAAGTGGCAGGGAGTTGAAGTATTTGGACCCTTCCTGGAGGAAAAGACTTGTGATCCAGTAGTGGGGAAAAGTATCAGACCCTCCAGATGAGCTCTGCTTCTTTCAGTTTAGCAGACAAAATACATCTAGGAATTGAATTTTCTTTTGCTGAAGAAAAGAGCAGCAGTGAGGGGAGAAAAAAAGGGATTTTTTTGGTACTTTGCACTGTTGCCCATTAGAACTCCATTATCATACTATTGAGGCAAACAAGGTTGATACTCTAAACTGTTAGACACGTGTATAGATGCAACTTTTGTTATAAACCTAAATTTCTCTTGGATATGCTGAGGGAGGATTGGTGCTAGTTCTGCTAGACAGTGCTATGGAAGGCTGTCATCATGCTCTATAATGACTTGGGTTGTGGTGGAAAAAGACATTGTTTTCATTTTAACATTTTGTGATCTCCTAGAGTTTAGTCCTTTTTCAGTATTGGTTTCTAACCAGTCACCTGAGCTACACAGCTGCCCTCAGGCGTTTTCATTCTGGGCCAGTCAAAGTTCATCTTTACTTGACTGGCTGTCCTGCAGATACTGGGCCATAAGCTTATTGTCTTAGTGTTCAGTTCACAGGTGAAAATACAAAATGCATACAAAATCCATTTCTATTTCATAAAAATGGGCTTCTTTTTTTAAATGCACTGCATGAGAGTGCAGTATTATTTGCCAACATGTTTCACTGGAGCATCCACAACATTCATTTGATCTTAACTCAAAGAATCTGATCAGGCTCCTTGGAAAGGATTCAATGAATGTATTGGCTTAGTTTGGAAAGTGCTGTAACATGAGTGCACTTCTTTCTGCTGGCACAAACATTCCTGTGACACTCTAAGACTCCTGCCTTGGCATCACCCTGTGCTGCCAGAGAGGAGCAGAGGAGGTGCAGGCTTTCTGTGCCTGTGGTATGGTGACACAACTCCCTTCTCCTGGGGCATACCAGTGATGCTACCATTCACTTCCAGGCAGCCACAGCTGACTCTTTTGCTGGAAAATCTTGGGCTATATAACCCTTTTCTCTAGTGAAAGTGTCAGAGACGAAACATTGAGAGACTTATGGTAAATATTTAATAGGTTTCCTTTTTTGTGCAGCAGGAAAGATGGCTGATCCTGCAGTATTTATTTCAGGCCTACTATAAATAAAGCATGAGGTGACAGCAAACTGCAAGCAAGGCAAATTCAGTGGTTATTGTAAACTGCTTTCTTTTGTCTGAAGCTGTGAATAATACCAATTCTGTGCATGTTTTAGGTCTGCTGATGGGCACATTTTAAATCAGAACCAGATTCAGGCTGCATTTATTCTCAGAAGAATTGGAAGAGAATCTCTATCCCAGTTAAAGAGTAAATTAAAACTACATAAACAATATTGATAAAAGCATGGTATGAAATAGTGGTATTCAGACTGTTCTGTAGAAACTTTTCCTGAAAGCATTGTAGGAGATGATTAGTAAAAACAAACAGAAAACGAAAATATGGATTTGGTTTTTTTCCTTCTTTGAATGATTTCATTGCATTCATCAGACAAATGATGTTTTCATTCAGGGACTGGTTATATACTATAGGTAGAATCTGAGGCCATATGAGTGTAACTTTTTTTCTAAAGGAACACTAATGCTAGTGCTAATTTGTTAGTGTTCAGCGTTGTGAATATACATATCTCTTGAAATCCATTCTTGGAGTGTTTAGGTTTTCCTGGTTGTTCCTGTCTTTCTGTCTGCAGTCTTAAAACTATGGAAACTGAAAGCCCACTACCAAATGGCTGCTAAATATCATAAAGAAATCAGTTCAGTGCTGATGTAATGTTAGATATTCAGTGTGATGTTCACTGGAATAATTATCACCAAGATTGAAACAAGCACTGAGATGTGTGACGATATGGACAATCTGTGCTGGAGTCCTCCACAGCTCCCTCAGTGAGCATCTTGGTCTGTAGGTAACTGTATGTAACTGTACTCAGGAGTGGTATTACAAAACTTACCTTTGGAAAGATAAGAAAAGCAGACTACTCAAACAGCTGATTTTTTGCTTTACTGAATTGCTGTGTGTATAAATTCAAAATGTTAAGCAGATTAGAAGAACAAAGAGATGAACATTAATATGACATGTGATGCTAGTTAGCTTATTTGGCTTAGACATGTGACTCTAGACCTTTTGAGAGCCATCTACCTCCAATAACCAAGGTTTCCTTATCAAACTTCTGATGGTGCTGTATACTCAAAGCATTAAAAAAGACCCTAGGTTAGTAGTGGATTAAGGAAGCTGCCATGTGTAACTGTGAGCCAAGAGAGGTGGTCCTTCATCACCCCTTGTGAAACGGGGGTGAATCCCGTTGCATGCTCAGTGGTCTGTATGCAGATATGAGAGGACAGGAGGATTTGGACATGACTGTGAGTTACTGTATTTGAGTAGTAACATTTAATGATATTGAAGTTAATGAGCAGGTTTTTCCATGGAAAATGAAATAAAGTATCAATGTCAATCACTGCAATAAATATATTCCTTAGATGAGCAGTTTGAGTGGACTGCTATTTACACTCACTGCATAAAGTGTCCTTGTTAGTTTTAGAAAAGAGCCTGGAAACTGTGGATATATGCCAAGGCTTTAAAGGGCAATGAAGTTTTCATTACAACAAGATTCTACTCAGGGATTAGGGCTATTCTCAGAGGGCACATCACATTTTTTTCCTAGCAAATACCAGCTTAGAGGTGAAATTTAAAATCATTCTTTTATTTGTCTGTGAAATATTCTTTGGATGAACTAAAGATAATCTCCATGTGAATCCTTTCTCATATTATATTGCACTAACAATGGAAAGGTTATGATGGGTGTCATGGGCACATCTCACCAGAGTCAATGGGCTAACACAACTTGCTAAATACACGAGAGCTGTAATCTTTGAGACAAACACATACAGGTTGCAGTCTGTAATAAGGAAGTCAATACATTACCCAAAATGTTATGGTAGACAGGAAGGCCACAGTGTATTAGGGCTAGGACCTTCTCTTGCTGATTAATATTGATTAGCTTAAGCATGGTCATGTCAAAATGCAAATTGCACACTTGAAGCTAATTGGAAGGGATGATACAGTATTTTTAGGAAGTGGAATGAAGACTTTTGATCAGGTAAAATACTAAGGCTTTACTAGATCAATCTTGTAATGCATTATTTGTGCATGTGAGGTTTGTAGTTTTCTTCGGATCCTTTTTCATGTGGGGTTTCTTGCCCACCAGCCACTATAAAAGCTGTCAGTCCTTTTTTTTTTTTTTTTTTCACAAAATCTTAAACATTGATGGCCCCATTGTTTTTTACCATGAGAACAGAGATATACCAGGATTCATTTTGCCTGGCTTTCAGACATCTTCAGAGACTGGCCACCTCTTTGTCTGTGCTCTCCCTGGATGGTGGCTGCTGCAGCATGGCAGCACTGAGCACTACGTACAGACTGGCCCTGTGGTGGTTTTGCATTACTGTAATGACAACTTCAAACAGTACTTGAAGAAACAAATTCTTTTGACAAGTCCTGGCTAACTTTTTTGACTTAGAAGTCTAAAGACATAAAGTTATGTAAAGATATGTCATAACTTTGAAGTTCAGCTGTGATACCAATTCTGGAGCTGGCTCTTTAGGGTGGTGTGGTACAGCAGTTTTCTGTGCTGCTCTGAAATCTGATTCTGAATGACTTTCACCCTTACGTTGTTAAGAAGCCAAGAGTTGCAGGACTGCAGTGGAGCCTGATGATATTTGAATGGGGGTAGTCAAAGTCTCAGGTACATTATCTACATGGCAGGTGAAAATAAGTCAGGGGAAATCATTATGGTTCACTGCAGATCTTTTTCAGCTAAAGAACTTATATAAATATTTGGTACTTGATTCTTCAAAGTAGTTATTTATTGTGTTTAGTGAGGAGAGCTGAATGACATCTCAAGACCAGGGTATGCTAGACTACATACAAGCACAGAATCTTTATTCAGTGCCTCTTCTGCTCTTTATTAGTAATAGCTAATTCTTTGCTCTACACTATTGGATCCTTTCATAATCCAAATGTTTTATTCTGCTTTTCTTAAACTAACAAATTATTATTTGTATGTTTACCTTAAATAGATTTTTATAATCTCTCAGTAATTATAAATAATCAATATAATAATGAATACATTAATAATAAATAACTATGCTGAGATTTTCAGTAAGGCACTATATATGAAGGTTATGACACTGTATATAAAGGTTATAAACAATTAAGCTTTGATCCCTCTCTGCTAATTTTAACTGCATTTCAGTCTCTCGCTTTTGATTCTGTAACACGAGTCTCTAAGCTAGGCAATCCAAATTCTGCATTTAGCCAATTTATTATTGAGGTGAGAATAGTGTCTTCCTGTTTATAACTGATACCTGTTTATGTATTTCTGAGTATTTGAAGTACTGTGTTTTTGCCTGCACTGTGCTGAAAGTACCACTTCCATTCATCTTAATGTTTCTGCTGTTATGTTACAGCAAGCTTTGAGAGGAACATCTGATGCTTTGATCAGTAATCGCCATAGAAAACATGTAAATGAAAAGTAGGAAGTCAAAAGAACCCATATCCTCCCTCCAATAGAATCCTGTTTCAGCCTGGTTAAAATGAATTTCACTTGTGAATCCTATGCTATTCAAATTGGGCTAGTATGGATAACTAGAAAAGCTCTGCGAAACTCCTGTCATAAAATTGGAAATCAAATGTGAATTTGGACTGGATTAACAGTAAAAATTGAGGTAAATAGCATTGTGGTTATAACCTATGGATGAATGGTCTTAAGCAAAACTAGTAAATTATCATTTTTTACCTTAAAACAAGGGTCAGTGTCAGAATGATGGGGTCAGGCTCTTCTCAGTGATGCCCAGTGATAAGACAAGGGGCAATGGTTGTAAGCTGAAGCATAGGCGGTTCTGTGTGAATACAAGAAAAAAATTTTTCCCAGTTCAGGTGCCAGAGCACTGGCACAGATTGCCCAGAGTGGTTGTGGAGCCTCCTTCTGTGGAGATATTCAAAACCTGTCTGAACACTTTTCTGTGTGACCTGGTCTAGGGAATCCTGCTGTGGCAGCGGGTTGGACTAGATGATCTTTCGAGGTCCCTTCCAACTCCAGACGTTCTGTGATTCTGTGAACTTAGCTGTATCAGATTTGAATGACACTATAGTGATGTCAACAAGGTTTTGTGAGCTGCAGTAGATCGCTGTGTAACTGAACTATTTGGCAACTCAGCTTTAAAGCAAGCTCATTGTCAAATTCTTATGATCTCCTTATTATTACTTACAAACAAACCTTGAATTAAATTAATGTATTTTTTCACCAGTGCTGATGGCAGTGCAGCTCTATGTACAAACTCAATCCGTGACAGCACAAACAAGTTCTGTAACTGGATAAAATTTCCTGGGGATGAACACACATTTCTTCATGGATTACCTGCATTTTTGGTTGTGATAAGGAGAGGACAGGTTTGGAAATGGTCAAAAAATAGTGCATAGACAGGAAGAAGAGGACAGCAAGAAAAATAACCTGCCTGAAGAAAAGGTGTCCATGCTCCATAGAGGTTAAGTGTAGAGCTTGCTATGTGTATTGGGTGAGTGCCAGCATATGCTCAGTATTCATGCTCTGGAAAACTGTCACACACAGAACAGAACTGCTGGGATACAGGCAGAGCCTTCCCTTTGCCCATAGGAGCTGCTGCAATGGAGGAATTTTAAGGTTCTGCAGAATCAACTGGGAAAAGATGGAGGCATCAGTAGCCAGTTGCTCCCTTCAGGAGAGGGTAGGCTGTAGGGCAGAATGTGGGGTGGTTCAAAAAAGAAGGGATTTTGCATAGCAGGAGAGAGGACAAGAGTTAAGGAGAGGAAACAGGCACTGTGTGTGCAGATGCCACAGAAGTAGAAGGGGTCAAAGAGAGACCAGGAGAATAGAATTTGCTTCTCCAAAATTTTTTAATGCATAGTCCTTTTCAGAAATCTCAGCTTTAAGCATACTGTCTTCAGTTCCTTCCTGTCACAGAAATCTCAAAGGCTTCTTCCCTTTTCCTTTCCTTTCCTATCCCATGTTTGCAGATGCCCCTAACTCAGATCCCTTCTAAGGGAAAATGAGTATTTTATAATTCCAAACANATTTTTATAAAAATAAATACATTTTTTTTTTTGGGGGGGGGGGGGGGGGGGGGTTATGCCATTTAGAATAATATGGTTTTGTCCATATATTGCTGTGGGTATGAATATCATAAGGTCTTGAAAGCATAACAGCCTGTCTTGCAATCTGAGTGCAGTGCAATGCAGGGAAATAATTAACAAATCAGTCATCCAGCCAAATGCTAATATTTGCATTTGCCATTGACATATAGAGAGTAAAACTGCTGATGGAAATACTTTTCAATTTTATTGCAGACACAGATGATAAGAAGCAAAGTGAGTCTCATCCTAGCCCCAAAGTTATCAGACTTATATTAGAAGTACTGTGAAACCTTCAGCATTTGTCTTCATGACTCTTGTTGGAGTCACTTAGACTGTTTGCTGATGTCCCAGGCATGGCTTAGAGAATTAAACCATGCTGTCACAAGACTCAAGATTTTTATAAACAAGAAGCTTCTATCTGGCTACTTCATTCACTGTTTAGCTGAAAATTTAACTGACACATTACTGATCTTAACACTTATTAAATGGACTAGTCAAATTGATAAGCATGAGTAATATTTAGTCTTTCCCTTTCACGTCTCTCCCTGCCCCAGCCAAACTGATAGGAATACTATTGCATTGAAACAGATGCATATCAGAAGCCAAATTCAATGTGCTCTAGTGTTTTGTATCCTGCTATGTGCTCACTGACTCCACTCCAGAATTACTTCATTTCAATTAGGTGATAAGCAAAGTATGTCAAGTGTTTTCTAAGCATTTCTAACCCTAATGTAATCTGGTTTATTACCTTTCCATGCACTTGACTCCCCTTTTCATTTTCTACTAGTTGAAATATGAAGATATAATTATTAAGATGCTAAACAAGATATAAATAAGTGCTCATGTATAATAAAATGAAAGCAAAAGCTTACTGTAAGAAAAAAATCTTGATTTTTAGCTGTCCTCATAATTAGAAAAGAGAAGATGGACACTAAGTGATAAAGATATGAAAATGAAAAAGAGCAATTATCTCTTAGATCACATCACCTTTCTGAAGGTACAGCATTGTGCTCCCCTGAGTACACAGGTTAAACAGGTAGTGCATCACAGAACTCTTCTGCAGGCCTTCCTTAAGCAGGCAGCTTCTCTTAGTGCAGTTGGTTCCTAATGAACCTTTGCTGTGAGTGCATAGAAACCAGGACTGCAGTCAAGTGCTTTTCAGTTAAGTATTTTTAGGTAGGTGGGAACAGTAGAAATTTTTACAGCTGTTATCAGCAGCACTGTGAAAATTGAACTCCTTTGCAAGACTACATCTATCTTGGTTTTGAACTTCATTAAGAAAGAAACTAGAACTGAAGGAGAAGGGGACCTGTATCTGTGGGAAGGAAGAGAACCTAAAAATTAGCAGAATGAGGTATTTGGTCATCATTAAAATTATTTTGAGGTTTTTATTTTGAGATGAGGTTTTTCTTTCCATCTGTAATTTTGAATATATAGAGCAAAATATCTAAAGGTTAAAATTAAATTAATTGCTTCAGAAAAACTCTTGATGGAACATTTTGACATTGAATCTAAAATTATCACAGTGAAAGTGGACTTTCCTCTTCCTTATAGCCCTACTAAGCAAATAGACTGACTGAGTGTTTGGAATAAAATAATTTTGCAATCAGTAGATTAAAACGTAAACCTGGACACACATGATTACGGCACCACCATCATCATTTGAAAAGCAGCCTTTTGTTTCTGCAGGATTTGATTCATCTGGCAAAACAGGGGCAAAACTTGCAGGTGTTCTTCCTAGAGGAGTAATGGCTCTTATGTAAATAATCACTTTATTTGATAAGCGCATACGCTTTCATTCCACAAATTGACTTCCCCTCTTCAGCCCTTTTCTTCTGGTGCAAGCCTCTGCTAAATCTAGCAAGCCTCATCATTCTGTTTTGAAATATCAAAACTATAAGTGTCCTGGGCAGAGTTATGTAGGAACCTCATTGTTTTAAAGTAACATCTTGAAACCTCAAAGTTGGTGTGAAATCAAAATCTTGTTTGGATAGCACTGTGCATGACAGATGTTGTTCATTGGTAATGTGGAAGAAATAACAGCTTTTTAGCATTATCTTTTGTGGTCAGGTAATGAATGGGGAAAAGCAGATGTACAATAAACAGAAGTGATGAAATACTCAGGTAAATAAATTTCTGTGCTGCAATACAAGTATTTTGCAGTTACACATCAAGCATGCAGTATGTTGTTGTTTGCTTTACCTCTGTACATGATGTACATGTTTGCAGTGCTGAGCAACTCTGGCACTAAAATTGAGGATCAGTAAGCAGAGCAGAGGGGACACTTAGTGTCTGCTCTCCCTGGCTGTGGTCTTGAGTGTGCCTAGGTCCCCCCTACATAAGCTCACAAAAACAACTGGGTGTACTCAGAAATGACACCAATGGAAGGAGGATCAGAGTCTCCCCCTAAATCTTTGTCTGTTCAGAAATTGTCAATTTTCAGCAACTCTTACTGTGTCCTGAGCTGCAGCTGATGTATTTATTTTTTCTCTTTTTTTTTTTTGCTGTATTTCATGATACATGTGAATGCCTCATGAATATGATTTATTGTTTCCTTTTTTAAACTCAAATGAGTGGAGGAAGAGTACAGCACTCAGTCCTGAGGGAAGATCAGATAGTAACTCACCTGAGGAAAGTTTGTTCTAGGCAGTTAGTGATTAGCTCCTATTCTTAGAACTTGAAGGTATATATTTCTCAGATAATTATGTCTTGTGATACATTCCAACTGTGAGTATCAATGTCAGTACCTTTTATAATTGTCTAGCTTGTTTCAGGGTTACTTTTGTCAGCAAAATTCACAGGTTAATTACTTATTGTTTAGCAAAATGCCAGTGTTCATTGTCTCCTCAAACTGTGTTCAATTTCATACTATATTGTTGTGAGGTAGGAATCTATTATGTTGTTTTCAGCTCTCAGAGTAGCATAATTTCCATATCTTCTATATGGAAATCTTCTAGCTCCTGTAAGGATTACTCCTTTTTCCTAGTTTTCTTTTGTTTGTTTACTCCTGCTGATGGAAATATTTTATTTATGGCAGCTCAAGCTAAATACCCAGCTCAATGTGAAGCTAGGTATTAATGCATGATTGCCACTATGGGTGAGCAGTTTTTGTCTAGCTCACTTTTCTGTCTATGATAGATGCCACCAGCAAGTATTTCAGAAGAATATGCAACACAGGTCTCAGTGAAGGAATAATGAACCTAACACAGAAGGTCTTTCACTATCAATCTTTTAAGTTGTGCCATGAAAAATGAGAGTCTATATGGCTGCTTATTTCAACCCAATGTAAAAAAGCTGTTGGGGTTTCTGGTTTAAGTTTCTAATCCTGTCTTATACCCTGCTATTCTCATATTCTCAATGATGTCTTGTAACAGTGAGTTTCACCTCAGGTTGATCAAGTACTCTAGGATAAAATATTTGCCTTTATCCATTTTAATATGTTGTCTTTTCAGTTTCACTTAATGTGCAGGAACGTAGCTTTATTTCCCTTTTTCTACCATTCATTATTTTCTCAGCTTCTCTAATGCCTTCCCTTATTCATCTCCCACCTAAAGAAAACAATTCCAAATGTCTCATTCACTTCTACTTGATTTGTAAGTTTTTAAGTATTTTTATTTCATTTCTGTACCTGTCCCAATTTTGAAATATACTTTTTAAAAATAAAAATTCTAGACATAATCCTGATTTGTAGGTTTGCAGGAGGGTTATAATATATATATATATATTGTATAATTTAGAGTCTTCTGACAGTTTTTAAATTTTTAATTTCATTTTCTCTGGTGATCCCTTGTGTACTGGAAAGATTTCAGGGGGGTGTTCAGTTCTCACAACAAATGCCTTCACTTACCTGAGCATCCTAGAGTTTTTCAGTTAGCATTTGTCACTGTGCTTTCTTTGTTATGGTCCAATGAAAGTATGAAAAGGCAAAATGTGTGTTTTGAAAGTATTTTAGTGGGGTTTGGTTTTTGTTTGTTTTTTTTTTTTAAATGTTCATGTACATATATTTGTCAAGTACAGATGAAAGGAAGGCATTTGGGGTGGTATGTTGTTAATTCAGTACTGATTTGCAGTTTTTGAAACTAAATTGTCTGAGATGAAGCCCACGTTTCTTTCTGCAGAGAGGTTTAAATTATGGCAGTTGCTATACAGTTTAAGCTATTAAATAAGGAGTTGATCTTGAGATGCCTCAGTACTGAAGCTTAGTCTGCATTTTATAACACTTCTGAGTCCCTTTTTCCAGAGTGCTGCCCAAACCTGAATTTATCTAATTGTGGCTGATTGCCATCTATGAAAATGCAGTTTGTCACAAAGTATTGGAAGACAGATGATCTCCCAAGTCAGAGGCTGCTTCTGTAACTGGTGGCTTTTCATCACTAAGAGAAACTAGATGAAACTTTTTTCACGTTTAAGACCCTTGTAAATGAGGATATTGAAAAAGCATGATGATCACTACAAAAAGTCTAGCTTAGCTTTCACTCCTGATGAAGCAGCATTTTTGAATCAAATCAGAGCTGAAAAATAGAGGAGTCCAGATTGTTAATCTATTTCTTTTTTTTTTTTTAATTTTGTGTCTCCAGATCTAAACGTCCGGTGCCAGTTTCAACCGCAGCACCCAGAATTGACTCTCCCAGGGCAGTAATTCCCCACCAGCAGGTATGTGACACGTTTCTCCTCACCCTACTGTGGTGAAGATAAATACCATCTACAGGAAATAGCTTTTCCTCACCCCAAGTATATAAATGTTGAATGAATGTACAACTGCCACAATGCAATGTACTGGTGATCTGTATTTTGCTAAATTCTGATTAGCAGAACCCAAGCATCCAGCTATCCTCTGATATGATCTGGTCTAAGCCATTCTGAGCAATGTGTTTCATCTAGGGTGCAAGAGGCTACCAAAGCTTCTCAAAATACACATTTACTTTTGTAGATTCTTGGGGAAAAACAGTAGACTGTGCTTCAACGTATCCTGCCTGCAACAAAGACACTGATTTGGAAAGAGCATGTTAGGGCTGCTTGCATCATACTGCATTCTTCACAGTCACAGTATGTTAGGAGTTGGAAGGGACCTCGAAAGATCATGTAGTCCAACCCCCCTGCCACAGCAGGATTCCCTAAGACTAGGTCACAACAAATCTTCCCTAATGGGGAATTGAACCTGGGTCCCAGAGGTGAGAGCACTGAAGACCACGTTCTTGTCACATTCCTCAAAATACATGAGAATAAAAAATGAAGAAGGATAAGTAGATTTAAGAAATAACAACAAATGGCAGAGGAAATGGAAGGCTTGGTTTCTGTTGTCAAAGCTTGTCATCTTCCATAAAATAAATGTTTGTATTAGAATAAACAGCATTTGTTGACTGTACCTGGCAACTCCTCATCTGTATGTGTGGAGGCACTGAGAAGCAAGGAAAGATAGTATATATCCTTAGGCTCCAGCACTGAGTACGGTGTTTGTATTGCTGATGCATTTAACTAGATAAATGGAGAGGAGACAAAATCTTCATTGCTGTAACTTTATCCCTTCTGTGAGTGCCGGTTTCATCCCTAGCATGTAGTATGAATAAGAAGCAATGAAGATCAAAATACATGGCAAATTAGGTGATGTTCTACCATTTGACAGTTCTGACTTCTATAGATCGATTTGAAGTCGTTTTTATGAGCACCATGCTTTCCAAATTCAAAGCTCAGAAGGTAATATCATCTCTGTAACTGGTTATTTACCTGTACAAGCTAACAGAAAAGAATGCATTTGGGGAGAATAATTTGATTCAGTTTTATTTTTTCAAATTTGAAACGAACCTCTCTGACCATTTATTAGTTGAGACAGAAATAGTGCTTTTTTGCTCTGAATCTTGTAAACTTTTGGGCAAGTGAAGATGAAATTAAGACTTTCTCAGAGTTGTTTCTGCTTATATCATGATTTTATAAAAGTTATCTTGCAGTAAGTTATTGGAAGAGTCACCAAACAGTACTGTGAAATTCCTAGGGGAAAAAAAAGATGTATCATTCTTTTAGTTAGACTGGGGTACAGTTGTCCCAGCAAAGTAGTAGGGACAGTAAGAGGGAGAGAGTACTTATTTTCCTTCAAGAATCACACAGAATGCTGTTAGATTTCAAGGCAGCAAGAAGACCTGTCTCTTCAGAGTTATTCACCAACACAAGACCTTTAGCACCTGTGCAGGTATGACAAATTTGCCTACTTCCTCCACAAGCACACAGAAGCTTTTGTACGCTGGGTTTTTGTGACTCTCTCTTAGGTGCATATCTTTGCTGGCAAGAATGAATTTTAAAATTACTGCCATAGGTATGCAAAGCTAGTTACATCACAAAGCATTCTTCTTCTTTAACTATACACGCTATAGAAAAGGTTATTCCACTCATGTAGGGCTTTTTAAAGGTCCTAAAAGTGCTTCTAGCATGTAAGCTAGAAAGTCAGTTTGCATTTCCTATTTTAACCCCTCAGACAGATGAGGATCAAAGGACTCAACCCTTTTTCAGGAGCATGTTGTCTCACACTTGACCATTCTGTGCCTCAGTGCTTAGGAAAGGTTTACAGGAGCTGTTGGAGGCAGCCTATTCTCAATGGGCTACAGGCAGTATTTGCAGCTGGAAAAAAGATTTACTGGAACCTTTCTGGAGGCAAAGGGTGGCATCTGTGAGAAGGTATGGTGGGAAAGAGGGTATTTAGCAGTATTCAGAAAGGTATTCTTTGGTGTAGGGTGTTTGGCCTCGCAGTAAAGTGCTGGAGTGGGGGGCCCTTTGCAGGTCAAGGGGGGGTGATGTTTGTGTCACTAGTATGTGCTAGGAGACAACAGTAATTTTTGACTCAAGAGAAGTTATTCTCTGAGGTTGGTTTGAAAGGGAATGAAGGCATTGAACCATTGGCCAAGTCTCAAAATCCAGAATAAAAAAAATCCTTACTGATACAAACAGTGGTATGGGGATGTTGCAATGAAGTATGCTACAGAAAATATACTTGCAAAATCAAGGGTTTTTTGCTTGTCCCTTTATTACTTCTAGTAACAGTATCACTGTAGAAATGAAGAATTCTGTGACACATAGGCAGAAGCTGTCACCTCCACATCACTGCTTGGCAGCGTTTAGACTCTGATGGTTCACATGAAATGAATTCAGTTGTATTTCAGAAAAAAAACAAACAGCAGAAAGATACATTACAGGACAGTCACAACAGTCTTGTCTTCAAACATCAGAAGTTTTTCTCACTTTTCTCTGCATCAAGGTTAAGGCATTAGCTAAAAAATCTGCATGTGCAAGTTCAGTGTCTAGTTTAAGCCATAAATTCTCTTCTACATTATTGCTGATCTGATTGCAGATTTCACTAATTTTCAAGCATGTATTTCTTCTTTGGCTGCTATGGTCATGGTTTTTTTGTGTTTCAAAAAAAATAAGCATACATTTTATTTTAGTTTTTACAAAAATGTTAGGGCAGTATAAAACACCCAGAGTTCTTCACCATGAAAGAAATGTTTCTACATTCCACAAGTAACATGCATTCTCTCTATACTTTCTTGAGCTGATCAAAGTTATGGATGACGCATGTTCTGCAACCATAAGTACGGCATCAACTGAGGTATAGGGCTATTCTTGGAAATAAAAGTTGGACTGATTTGCAGTTGCACTATTTACTTATCTGACACTAATCTCGAACTTGAAAAAATTTTCATTTAGTCAAATCTTTTTGATTTAATCAAAAGACTTAGTGAAGTCTTTTGCACAGTTGTGGCACAGCTGAAAGAAAAGGCATGACTAATGCTGAGAGCATTCAAATGACAAGAAGAGTAAGCATGAGTCTAAGGATTGAAACCAAGCCACTAGTCTGAGTTCCTGCAGCTTTTCAGGGCAGGGCACAATCCAGGTGAAGATTCAGCTCAGTGCAGTTCAAAATGTTCAAGCTGAAGCTTTAAGGCTAAGCACAGCTCTAACATTTGTCCCTTTGCATAAAGGGATTAGGACAGTCTCTTTAATTTTAATGATATGACTATGTGTTGTCCTGCTTATGAAACAGTACTGAACACACTTAGTTCAGATTCCCAGAGAGGATCTCTCAATGCTTATCATTTGTTTCCTGCCAAATTTGGAACTTATGTGGCTAAGAGAAAACAGATGAAGAGATGATAGACATTTTAGGTAAAGCATAGGATAGAAGAGGTGACTGAGCCATAAGATATTTGTTGGATATCCTTGAGAGTGTCATTTAATGCCATGGTGCCTCCATCTGTTTTTTTCTATAAAAAGTTTAAAGCAACAACAGCTTCTTGGGCTTGTTAGGAGGTCAAATCACTAGTACAGCATTAAAATTGTTCTGCCAGAAGTGCAAAAAATAAAGACCATACAGTCATAGCAACAGGTAATTAGAACATGGGCTGTCAAAGGAAGAGGATCTGAAAAACTGGTATTGTTTTCCAATATAAATCTGTGCCTCACCTGATACATAAGAAGAAACATTTGCCTTTCATAGAAACTGAACATATATATATATAAATAAATATTTCAGAATGGAAATAGAGGTGATTCATAGCTGCCTTCTTTTCCCAAATGCTTGAGACTCCTTTACATTTATGAGTTTTAAGCTCATTCACTGACATTATACTGGGAAATTAAAAGCAATTTTCCTATTGTTGTAACGGATTGCTGCAGCATCACAGCATATTTCTCGAGGGAAGAAGGCCATTGCTCAGTGTCAGAGCCTCCTCTTCTGGTCGGCTGAAGGATAGCATCGGACTTGTATAGTCTGAACTGTTAGTTTGCTTTTCCAGCCACGGACACTGAAACAGAATGGGAATGAGAGAGATGAGAAACAGGGAAACGTTTGTTACTGTTGGCTGCATTTCATGTGATATAATGCTAAAAGCTGTACTGCTGCTCTGTATTAAAAATCTGACCTTCACGTTCAGAAATGGTTTCAGAAATGCTGCATTGAACTGGTTTTGCCACTGAAGTGGACAGGAAAAAGTCTGAAATATCCTACAAGGAATAAAATGAATGAGATATTATTTGTCAGTTACAAAAGGAAAGAACTAACGAGCTGATTACTGAGCAGTAATTGTTTAGAAGAAGTTAGTGGTATTGCTGGGTTCCTGGGACTTCTAGTGCTGAGTTACCAGCATGCTGGTATTCCAAATAGAAAGTGTTTGAGGAGTGAAGCCAAAACTCCACTTGTGTCATAAAGGTGACCAGAATCATCAACCACAATTTTTTATGGTGGTCCTATAATTTTCCCTTTGCTTCTTGTTAGTGGAACAATATTAAAGTATTAAGGAAACATCTGGCATTTCTCTCACTAGCAGTTAAAACTGATACAGATCTCCTTGCATGTCCTTTTATTATGGGGTTTAGAAAGGAAACCCAGTTAACTTAGATAAAAACCACAGAGTTTTCAGCGTAACAAACAGATACAACTCTGGCATATTCTTTTTCTTCTCTATTGCCTCAGTATTTTTTTAGTATTTTTGTTCCTCTCTGTTCATGTACAACTCATTTGCACAAGTGGTGACTTAATTTATGAACATGGCCTTATGTGTTTGTACACATTTTTAGAGAGGATCCCTCTTTTCTGTTTATTTAGTGATACATGAAAGCCTGCAGTAGGCCACTTAAAGGTTGTTTGTTTGCTGTTTTCTGTGTCAGGGTATGATGACTGAAGTATGTAATTCAAATGTATTTATTTCAAAAGGCATAGTCTGAAAAATGCTTTTAGGATTATCTATTTCTACAGCCTTAGGCAGCTATTAATGGCAGCTGAAATCTCTTCCTGTTTATTACTAAGTAAAATGTTCTGAGTTCGTTTTATCTGCCTTCCATTTTTGAACCAAAACATCTTAAATGTATTTAATGCTATGATTAATTATATCTTTATACCTCTAGGGTTTTCTTGCAATAAATTTTAATTAATCATGGCATATCATCTTAATTTTTTTTTAAATGTAATCTCCCTAAACATATGGAATTTAGGAATGAGTAGAATATAAAACATTTGACTTTCTAGGGAACTTTAGTATTAAAATCAGTAAATGGCATTCACGGTAACCAATATTAGCAAAAGAAGAAAATCAGAGACCAAATTATTCTCAGGTCTATGTTTTGTGCAAGAAGGCTGTGGGTGATGCATGTAGGATGTTAAAGATGGCAATTGAAGCGCTGCCTGCCTAAATGTCACTTCAGGCCACCATCTGCTTTTGTACTGGCTTTCACTGAGGGCAGATCGTGGGCTCTGTCCCTTCTTCAGGATAGCATCCCCTTCCTGTCCCTGTGCCCCAGAGCTTGACTGCAGCATTCTGCCAATGTTACTGGTGGGCCTCTTAACTGTGAGCATCACAGAATCTGGATACCAGTTATGGCTGCAGCATATCTAGATGGAGAGGTTGAAGAGATCCTTCTTCTCTAGCCAAAGTAATGTAGCGCAAGTTAGGCTTGAGTCAGGAGCTTCTGAAATAAGCTACAATTTGATATTATGGCTCTAGAAAAATCTGTAAATTGACAAGCATTCAGAGTTTGTTGGGTGCCTCAGCTATAGATTTTTTTTTTAATCCAAAACACACAATTACATACAAACAAAAGAAAATAATAAAATTGCTTTTGAAACTCTGCAATTCATGATTTGAAAACGTGTTAATGAGTTGCAACACTCAGAATGCTAGGTTCAAATGGCAAATATTAAAGATAAGTCAAGAATAATCAATATTAGAATATTGCTCATCATGTTCCAGTCACTGAGCCTTTAGAAGTTAGAGTAAGAAAACTGAGAGTAAAGGTATAAAACACCCACCTGAAGATGAAGTTCTTATTGCTGTCTGATAAAATTCTCCATACTGCAGGTAGGCAGACTTCCAAAAAGTACAGAGTTGTGGTCACTGTGTGTTGCCAGTAGCTGGAAGGAAATGAGGCAGTTTAACCCTAAGGGTGCTCTGTGCTTCTTGCAGAGTGCTGAGTACCCCTCTAGTCCTAGGGCTTTACATGGTGTTGCACCAGAATTTACTTGAAGTGAGGTTTTAGGCAAGATGAGTACAGAAATTTTACATGGAACTTCTTCAGAACTTATGCGACAACTTATTTCCTGCATGGTGTTCCTGACACAGCAGTCTTTTTCTTTTGATATTACCTTTTATTCTGGCTTCACTAAGCTACATTAATAGCACATCATTTGTGAAACTGAAGCCTAGTACTGCATTTTTCCATGATGAGGTTTTGGTAGAATGTTTCTAATTTGAGCATCAGCACAGACGTCTGTGGGTATATAGCTATTGTAGGGACACACATACATCCTGCTGTCCTAGTTAGAGGAATATTATCTGGGACATGACTCTCAGATCATACGCTTATCATCTACATACCAATGCACACATTCCTTCCAGTGGAAATTATGCAGAAATATCAGAATAGAAGCATCCTCTCTGCTGAGCAGTACCTGTTCTCTTGAGTCCTGTTGGTCTATCTGCTAACCATGCTGCATGGCCTAATGAGCATGAACCAGAGCCTATAAAAGCAATGCAATGGCTGGGCTTAATAACTTGAAGTGTTCTCCTGGAAAATAGAATGATGTGGTTTAGAATCATTATGTTTTGTAATAATGTTGTTGACTTCTGTGTTTGTATAGTATCTCAAATGATTCTGACCTCAAAACGTTTTTTAAAGAACTCTTAATTTTCCTAGAAATTAATGGGCAGTTATCTTTACATAAGATTGTTGCTATGAGGTTGGTTAGTAGTAAATACTCCTTTAACATTAAGCTTTATTTGTTGATTTCAACTAAAACCAAGTAAACAAGTGCCTGAGTATAGTTTGCTTCCCTTACTTTGAAATAATGTGTTTCTTTGTTGAAAATCTTTCCTGAAAGTTTGGATGCTTTGGCCCCAACCCATTTCCTGCAAGTTTATTAATGTGTTTAGAAAGCAGTAATTGCAGATCTGTTATTTTTGCATGTGTTCTATGATTGCTCTTTTCTTTTTTTTCTTTTCTTGGCCTGCATGTTTGCTACTCCAGGAACCTGCTTGGGAAATCAATGGCAACAGAACAACCTTCAGTCCTCTAACTAACACGGCGACTGGGCCTATGGGTAGTATTTTAACAACCAATGGAACATTTTCAGGCTACCTCAACAAGCAAGAGATCAGCTTTTCAAATAGCTCTTCCTACTTAAAGACTACCACAGTTAGATCTTCCATGTCCTCTCAGTCTGTGACTCCTGACATTTCACCTGCAAAGAGTAATCTAGGTTCAAAAGTAAGCCCTGTATTGACAGATGGCAATAGTCCTACACATCAGCTGAGCCCTGCAAGGCAGTATAACAACCCTATTGGCCTTTACTCAGCAGAGACTCTAAGGGAAATGGCTGAGATGCATAAATTAAGTCTCAACCGAAGGGCTTCAGAAGGTGGACTTCCTAGAGGGTAGGTAATGTGGTAAAATATTTAATATTTCCATAAGTAATGAGTTTGCTGAAAAATGAATGTAATACTACCTACCCTATTGTGCGTTTGTCTGGTAATCATGATTAAGGTCTGGAACAGTCATTAAATTTTCCAGCACCACCCAAAACATAAATACAGTACCATTACAGAATAACTCTTGGTCTTTGGTATCTGAATTGCAGTATGGATTGGCAACAGCCACTAGTGCATGAGGAATAATGCTGTGACTGAAGTAACTGATCACTGTAGACTTCTAGCATTTACCAGTTTAAACTAATGCATGTAGTAGTCTCATACAACCAAGTATCACTGTTGGCCATTATAGAAACAATCTATAAACCAGATCTGATCCTGAAGAGGATCTCCTTTCCTAAGGAGAAGTTGCTCTGACAAGCAAATCTGATGCTAGTCTACTGATGTGTCCTGCTGTAATTCCTGCCTTAATGTATTGGCTTCCCTGTGCGAAATGAGTCAAAACTGCAGTATTTTGAATCCTCTAGTTTGAACATTGTCTGTTTCACATCTATTAGATTTGCTCTTAACTTGTATATAACAAGGAGTGGTCTCTAGATACTACCCAGATAGTTTGATCTCATTCTGTCAAGGTTTTCAGTATTACTGTATTGCAGATCAATTATTTTTTTAATAGGTTTGTGAAGTGAGGAGCTTGCACTACAATAGGTGAGAAAAAGCAATGAGAAACAGGTTTTCCTAATTTTATTGCCTTTCTGTATTAATCTGCAAACAGATCTGTAATTTGTTTATTCATATTTGTGTTTATTTAAAATGAAGAGATATTTCTTACTATAAATATGGGGGAAAAGTGTACTTTGAACACCACGGACTTAGCTATATGAGGAAAACCAGAAAATGTAGACAATCCACTTAAGGTCTGATAGCAAATGAATATTTTCAAGTACTTTATATCCCATTGCAGAAGCCCTTTGCAAGAGTAAAACCAAGGGGTTTCAAGTTGTATCAAACTAAGGATATTTTATCCTTATAAAAGACAATTTATGCATGTTCTAGATGATTCAAGCTGTTTGGATGATTCATTGTAATTCTCTTGAGCACTCGGCATTAACCATCCTAATTAACTTATCTGAAAAAATCCTAGCCTCCCTTCTCATACTGGGTAATTAAGAAAGGCAATTAGTGTTTAAAAGAAAATTTCAGATAGTAAGCAAGATCAGCAAATTAAACCTCAAAATGCTTTTCTCGATTTACAGTTTTCTTGAGGAAAACTAATTCTTGTCTTATTGCAATATGTAGAGTTTTCTGAGAGTATATCTCGCTGTCTTTCCCTACTACCTTCACAATCTCCCTTAACATCTGCAAGGGTGAGGATGAAGGGGCTGTATTTTGGGTGGCTCAGCATTCTGACTATTTCTTTGTTATCAAAATTACAAGGCGGTTGCATCCATCACTTGCCAAAGTCCATGTGAACCGTCCTGTTGATTCCAGAGGGCACTGGGATAGGACTACGTAATAAGACTGCGACTGTTGGGGTGCAGAAAGGTGAACCTGCAGAAAACACATTGCTGTCTGCAGTCTGCTGCTTTTCCATATTTTATGTCTGCTTTATATGTACACATTAGTGCACTGAATTACAAAGCAATGTTCTACCTTAGATTTGTCTTTTTTCTTTTTTTTAGATTGATCAAAATTTTAGGTAATTGCAATTTGACTGCAATATCAGTAGCACTGATGAAAACATAAGAAAATTCATGAGACAACATCAAAATGTTCTGTTAAAATTCAGCCCTTATCCTGCAGCCCAGGAACAATCTCAAAAGCTGAAAGAGCCCAGAGCTACTAACCAACTGTCTTTTCATCTAATTCCTCTAAAATTTAGAGAATTGTGCATTTCTGTTTACATGCAGAGAAAAATTAGAGTTCAATAACTCTGTCATTCCCCTTCCCACTTGTGTTACCCATGAAGTGAAAGGCATCTTTCCTACTGCTCTGCAGAGAGTATCATTCTTAATGACCTTGGGACTTGGTATCATTTAAAATAGTCTCAATCTCATTGCGGGTATGTGTGAAAGAATGCACAAGAAAAGCACTGTGAGCTCTGCAAAATCTACTCTGGATCTTAGTGTGGACTTAATGTGGAGGTTCTTATCATATAGCACAGCATGAGAGCTGCATAAAGATTGCATAAAGATTGTGAAATTATGGTGTTCCAAAACTGAATTTATTGTGCGTTGATAAGCATGCACTTAGCAGTGTGGTAAAAGCTATAAGAAATTTCAGATGGGGCAGTTGATCTTAAGGTATATTTCTTATTTCAATTTGGTGTCCTTTTCACCAGATCATTTAAACTTAACTGCTGTTAGTAGTTTAGCTAAACCCTTTGGAAAATCCTATCAGAAAACTAAAATTAGCTTTGAGATTATTTCCTCAATATGTGAAGAAAAACAAAGCATCTGTTTCTCTGATACTTTTTACAGTGAAGTTTTAGCACCCTGGCCGAGGGTGAAAAATAGAGGTAGCCTGTTAGGAGTGTGGCACTTGATGTGCTGAAAGCTCTGGAAAGGGGAGTATTAATAAGTATGAAGAGTGAGTCATAGCTTTTAACATGTGGCTCTTTTTCATTCCAATGTAAGTTATTTTTCACATTGTAGGTCAAGGGCAATAAATACCTGTCCCACTACTACATGCCAGGTGGCTTGGGTTACTAGCTTCTTACTGTGTGACCTCTGTGACAGCAAGTTGTGTGTTCCACATATGTCAGGATTTAGAATCAAGCTAAAATAATGTGTGGCTCTAAACTTGAGAGATTTTTCTTATCACATACTAAACATAAGGAGAAGTAAAGCTTTACTCTTTTTGAAGGTAGCTATGGTAGATTCTTCAGATCTAAAAGCTTTTTACTGAGACACGTGGCAGTTGAGCTCTTCTTAGCATATGCACATAACAGTTTTTATCTTTCAGCATATTTTTATATGCAAATAAATGGGTCCTCTAATTAAGGCATATTTTAGGGACAGTAGTTCTGTATTTAAAATATTATTTTACATGTAAGGCAGAGGCCTGGATTAGAAGATTAAAGCAGGCATCAGAGTCCACTTCAGAAAATGATACTATTACACTGTGTTTCATTGTAAATGAGTGCCCAGCTGTCCTGCACATACCTAAAAAGGATATAGGATCACTGATGTGCTTAGAGGCTACAGCGTGTTCCTAATATATCTCTACTGGTTCCTGTAACAGACTGATATATTTGGCTTAATGTTTGTAAAGCTAGAAGAATATTCTCGAATCTGAGAGTCTGAAGAACAGTAACTGCAGAAGGTGATCTCTGAGTGCTTTTCCATGGAAATGCAGAAGTGCAGCTTTGGCTCACTGGAGTGTTTTTGATCATAAAAAAGACCAGCTGGATAGGGCAATGAAAAAGGGCCGTATGTAAAAAGAGGCAGTAACAGCAAAAGTTCTGCAAGCCAAAAGCAGAAGGAGACAAATGCACTTTGAATGTCACTCTAACAGTATAACATTGCTGCGTAGTATTTTGTATTGAACCCGGATCCAGAAACATTACAGCAGCAAGTTGGAAGGTTCACTGCCCTGTTCTGTCAACAGCATTCTGTGCAGCTAAGTAAGAAGACATGTTTAACAACTGATCCTGGATGCTCTTTCTTTTTATCTTGCACAAAATATGATGAATTACTTTTTCATCTAAGAATATAAGGGCAAAATGTAGGTGTTCTGAGCATTCTTAGAACTAAGTTAATATCATAGCCCATTAATGCTGTTCATGTAACTAACAGAAAGAGTTGTTAGTAAATAATTTAGAGTTATGGTTGGAGCACATTGTGTTCATCACTCCTAGCTCTGGCCTGTGTAAAGGGTGTTTCTCAGGATTACTGTGCAAGCCACCATCACTTCTCATTTATGCAGTGAAGCAGGGTGTAGCATGAACATATGTTTTTTCATACTGTGTACATACCAGATGGAACAAAATACCCTGATCTGGATATTCGAAAGAACACATAATGCATGGACTTGCTTCATTTTCACATGGAATAAATTAGGAATGACTATTTTGAAATTAATTGGTTTATACCACTGATAGCACAATGTAGAATCAGATTTAGACCAATAATTTGTGAAATACGATGGTATTTTCCATAGCTTTAGTTTGAAAACATCTACCAATATGTTCTTGAGATAGTTTCCAGCATGTAAAAGAGCAAGAAGTCAATCTTGCAATACCAACTCTGAGGGTGCCCTGAGGAGAACAGACTTCATCCCTGAATATTTAGTATCTGAGGGAAGAATATAATCTCTACCACTCATTTGCTATTGGCAGATAAGAATATAATCTGCAAATGCTTGTTTCTTCCCTCTGCTCCCTTCCCCATACACCTTGATAATTGTACTTTGAGGGATGCACAGCGATGAAATCATGCTCAAGAGTCAGCCAAAATGCTGTGGTACCCTACTAAATCATAGTGGATCAACTATAATCCCAAATCAAAAGCCAAGGACATTGAAATCCGAAAACGAGGTATTAAGAGTAATATATTCTACACCTGCAGCAAGGGGTGGTGACTCTCTGATTGCTTTCTGCATGCACAATCAGCAAGCCCCTAATATTGCACACATAATCCTTTTAGCTTTTTGATTCTCTGTTCTCTCCTACATTGTATTATCCATGCTACCACTTTTTCCTCATCTTTCCAAAATTTGGGGGCCCATTCTGTTCCCTCTGTGGATGGTGCACACCTTTACACTTGCAGCAACTTATCCAACTTATTTTTCCTTTCTTAATCATGTTGGTGGTTTCAGGCATGTATTTACTTTTTACTCTTATTTGTAGATGGTCTGAAAAAAGCTTTAGTACGCTTTTGTGAATTTATTCTACCCTTTGCAATGTAGAAACTATTGACAATTTCTGTGTGGTTGTTTTTGATGTTGTTTGTTCTCTTTCTCTTCTCTTAGGTCATAACCAACACTGCTGCCAAGTTAGTATTCCTTCTACATAATGCCAAGTATTTTTGTTATGCTATACGTGTGAAGATTTGTTTTCTGGGGTAGCATGATCCCTTGTGTTCCTGCTGTGTCTGCTTGCAACTTGAAGTACTTTTAAAAAGATCTCATTGGTATGGCAAGCATCATGGGCTGCCATTGGTGTCCTGTGGTGCTCCCTTCTAAGCCCACCACATGTTCAGTGTTACTTGGTGATGTTCTAATGCTACAAATGGACTTAGCATCTGAGCTTGCTCAGTTCTTGCAAATGCTTTCAGATTTTTTTCTGGGTTTAATTCCTCCTAACTCTTCAAGTAGTCTTCACGCTTTCAGAATTTGAGGAGCCTCATGTGAGCTGGTTTTGGTGTATTAATGATGTATTTTTAGCCTCAGCATTAAATAAATTTGCAAAGTCCCACTCCACTAAAATTTGTATTTAGTTGATCTCAGACACTGATGTAGAAAATAACTAGAAAGTTATTTACCTTAGTAAACTTATTGCCCAAACAAGAAGCAACTATTGATTTGAAAGTGTGATCTGCTTTGTTTAGGGGAGTTCACAGAGTCCTCAGCTTTGATCTTGAGTTTTCTAAGGGCAGAGGATTGTCTCTAAATTCCCACTTTCTGTCTCTGAAACGAATATTGTTCAGAAATTGCTGGAGAGACTGTTAAATTCAGCATAAAATAAATCATGGTATTAGTTAAATATAAATTTAAACTGGCAAGAAGATAAGTAGTAGAATACATAAAGCTGAAATAATATTTAATGCATATAATTTACACTTATCTGGCATTCTCTGATTTTAATGAGATGTAGGTGTGATATCATGCAAATGATGTAACTCCTTTGGAGTCACTAAACTAGCCAATCTGAATTGACAATTATTCTGTTACAATTGTCTTGGAAAGCAGAAGTCACATTATAGGAGTGTTTTTAATTTCACTTGCTTTGAGATTTGTTCCTCCTGATCCTTTCCCAGCTTGCTAGAAAAATCCTATCCGTTTGGCAGGGGTGCTCCAGCTGTCTCTAGGGTCTTACCTCTGCCACTTCCTCCTAGAGCACAGCACCCCTTACAAGCACTAATATCTTCTGTTTACTTCTAGAGTTACAAAGAAAACTCTGCAGGTGAAAATCTGTAGCTTTCTCTGTTATTTTTGTGGGAATCCTGTTAACTTCAGTGAAAGTTTTGCTTCAGTTTGTGTAATGTGACTAAAACCTCTTGAAAGATGTCACTGAAATTGTTCAAATACCACAAGCCAAAGCCTGTGCTGGTTATGGCAGGGTAGGCTAAGATTGCTAGCTTTTATTTTTGTAATTGATTGTGGAACCCAACTGCTTTCAACTTCAGGCTTTCAAAGTGCCATGTTTAACCTCTGTCTTTTCATTCACACAGTCTTCTCAGATCTGGCTTTAGAAATCTCTTCAATACTTCTAAAAGTGTGGGGGAAAGAGAACACTAAATTCAAGGTCTTGAAGACCTGTGTGTTCCGATTTGTCACGGGATTCTTTAGGGTGTTACAAAGGAAAGAGATACCTTTGTTAGAGTAAGGCATATGCACGCTGAAAAGTTAAGAGTGTAACAATCTGCACCCCTCTGCACATTACCCTTCAACAGATGATGTCAGCGTAAGAATAGTGTTGTCATAGTTGATGAATAGTTAATGGTGAGACATTTTAAATGTGAAAATGTCTTTGTAAAATGATGATTTCCACTTTTTGAATGCAAAATTCAGCTTCTTGGTTCCCTCCTTTATAATGTTGATGTCTGTAATGCAAGAACTATTGCTGTAACACAGCATGTGCATGTGTATGTGTCTTTTCCTTGAGCATGTGGCTGGTAATGTTCTAGCAAGTATTTTGAGTGGTGTGTGACTGTATGTCTTTTACTGCCTATCTTCAGTCAGGGCATCCAACCAAACAAAAGGCTGAAAACATAGCAGAATCCCCTGGCTGGATGCAGAGGTGGTACATCACCTTTAGTAATCCTTGAAAGATTAAGTCAGATGATGCTCAGCTTTACTTGATTTTCCTTTTTCCTCTGTGCTGGTTTGAGGGTTTGAATGTAACATTCAAACCCCTCTGTGGCCATCCCACAGCAGACACACACACTGTGAGCCAACCAGAGAAGCTGTTGCTCAGTCACATGGAATTACTCGGCAGAAGACATATTAGGTGATAAACTTGCAGTGCAGTGGTTTTCATCTGAAGAAGAAAATTGTTCCAATCAAATGAGATTACACTTTTCAGTATTTATTTTTAAAGGAGATATAGCCATTTCCAGCTTTTGGACTGAGTCCAAAATGAAACCTTTGTGAAGTATTGTCTCTTTCTGAAAGGACAGAATTCTCAGTTTTGCCCAGTTTGGTGAGCATATGAAATCTATACTGCTGGCATCCTCCTGCTGCTGGCAGCACAGGAACATCAGGATGGGAACATCAGATTAGCGATCCATCCAATGTCCCACAGGTTAGAGAAGTGCAGCTACTTCAGTGGCTGACAGCTGAAGTTTAGCTTGCCCATTGAAACTCCAGCTATTACTCAATCCTAACTCCAGGATTAGAACAATGTACAGTGAGGCACTACAAGGAAGCCAGGTGCTCTTCAACTGCAGTCTTTCATTAAACTGATTCATTCTGTTGCAATGGGAGCTTCAGTTATCTTGCCCATGGCTCAGTTTCTCAAAAATTCTTCCTCATAAATTGAGCCACTGGAAAATAAGGCAGCTACTCTTCCAACTGCAGTTGTCCTGTGGATTGCAATGCAGGATATTTTGATCTGAGACTGATCATTTACCATACTATAGCAACACTTCTGGCTGTATGTCCATGGGCTTGCATACATGCATGTGTGTATGTTTGTATAAATGTATGTAAATATGCATGTGAGGATAGAACTTTAATATATGTATCACATAAATAGGGACTTGTCATTACTTTTTTATACACTGACAACTTTTGCCATTATTTTCTCTGTATACATCTGTGAGCCAATATAAAAATATCTTTCAGTAGTGCACCCAGCTTTTAATTCTTACTTGTTACTGATGTTGTCACTTACCCTCTGACTTCTGTGGCTTTTGTGGTGAGATGCCATGAAGAGAGATGCACACTCCTCTGTTGGTGCTTTTTCTCTCACTTAACTGTCACACCTTTCTCCTTTCTTCCCCTCCCTTCCCTGGCGAACCTCACTCTTGCGTAACCCAGCAAGGATTTCACGGAGCGTTTCAACCCCAGTGTCCTGAAGGACTCTGCCCTCTCTACACACAAACCCATTGAGGTGAAAGGCCTAGGTGGCAAGGCTACTATCATTCACGCCCAGTATAACACCCCGATCAGCATGTATTCCCAGGACGCTATCATGGATGCAATTGCAGGCCAGGCACAAGCCCAGGGTGGAGAATTTGCTAGGTAAGGTTATCTCCTTGTGTGGAATGCTCTTTCTTTGCATGATACATCTGATGGTCCCCACATGCATGACCCCAAGTGCATGACACAGCAGCTCTTTCTGAACTCTTTTTCTTCTAGTTTACCTTACACAGGAAAAATACAAATCAATCCTAGATAGTGTTTGAAAGAACTTCAAAATAATGAAGTTAAAAGGAGTTAAAAGTTTAGAAAATGTAACATTTCTTTTTTTGTATTCTTCCTACAACTGCTAAATGCCACTAAAATACATCTAGTGCTCTGTGACATTGGATGGCTTTGCATTTATGATGATCAACCTTTGTAATAACCACTGTAGCATATGCATAACTCAGAAGGGGAAAGGAGGGTGTGGGGTTTTTATTAGTATGTGAAGAATGAAAAATATTTAGTACTGGCTACTGTATTATTCTTATCACTGTACCATCCCTATCTCTAGTTTACATACTGTACATGTCTTACACATATCCTTTGGCCTATGGTAAAATTCTGCTTTTCCAGTGTACGTTTCTGATAATCTTATCCACAATTGTTATAATTTAACTGAAATTACACATGCAATGAATGGAGCCAGGATTCTCTCATAATAGAACTTACCTTCTTCTCGTGTGAGACCAAAGCATAGGAACAGCAACATACTTCAACATAGCTCCTTTTCAATATGTTAGCTGCAGGCTTATTTAGAATGTACATGTTTTATTTATTTGCTTGTGCTCCTTTATACTGGCTGTTTCTTTTTCTTTTTTTCTATTTATTTTTCCCCACCAATTTTTTGCACCAATATTATTCTGTTATTCACCACAACTCTTCCTAATGCTGAATCTCAAACAATACCTTGAGCTGGTTTTGACCGTGACTGGGTGAATCTCCACAGGTGTAAATAGACTTGTATTTCCAATTAGCAAAGCACAATGAGAGTTCATTCTGTCTGTGTTCTTTATAATGGTTCACATCTTTCAAAGGCATGTACTGTAGGAGACATTTTACAGTATATTGATATTTTCTACTAAATGCTCTAACATTATAGAATGCAGATAATAATGCTTAAAAAATCTGCTTATTTGAATGATCAGATGATTTTAAAGTTTCACTGCTGATCATCTTCATGTGGATCCTTTTCATTTTATAAACAGCACATTAAAATAATCTCTCATATGCAGTTCCAATCACAGGAGTGGTTCTGCTGGGCTGGAAAATGTCATTATCATTTCCCACCTGTGGAAAAGATGAAAACCCAGTGTTGTGGGGAGCATAAAGTGCCCTTTCTAGAAAATCACAGATGGGCTGAGAAAAATCCAAAAGTACAACTGGAGCGGGAAGATCAGCACACTGGGCAGGGGGGTTAGGGATTTGTCTTAACGTGTAGAATTGTGACATAAAGAATCTGAATAATTAGAGAGGTGGTAATGAATTGTTTTAGTGTATACATATATCTTGAAGACCCAAATGAAAGGTGCAGAATAGATTTTCATGAACTGTGGAGTCATTGCAGCAGTAGCAGCAAGAGCTCTGTTAAATGCCACTAACAAAAGCTCGGGGGTTTTTTCTTGTTTGGAACATGGTATCCACCTATCACATGGGTGGTTTTGAAATGAGGTGACTATTTCCATTAATCCTTTTGCAACAGACAATTCTAGCAGAACATTCTTCTTTGCAAACAACTCCATGACTATGTCCTCCCCTGTAATGTGTCAAAAGAAATACTTTTTGCAAGATCCACTATACAAACTACCACTAAAGCTTTTCCTTCATTTTGGAATGTGACTCCTAAGCCTAGCATTCACCTGGCCCCAGAAGAAACTAATGTTTCTATTCCTATGTGTGGTCAGGGCAGAGTTCTCTCTAAATCTACTGAGCTGTGAGCTACAGCCTGTTTTGACACTTCTGTTTGTTTTTTTCTTTTAAACTGGTAACATTTAGTGACTAAATAATTTTCTCAGTAGATTGCTTTATTACAATTAACAGCATTTTTAATCTAGATATAAAAGCAAGGTTTGTGCAGATATAACGATGCCCTACCCACTGACTGATATTCATTCAAGTAAACCTGTAATTCATTTCCTTAAGGTGTTGCTTTGACCTCTATGATATTCTGAACTGTAATTTGCAGTGAAAACTGAGGATGTTCTTTAGTTTGATTAGTTGATCAAGTCTGAGATAAGCTTATGCTTAATGCAGAAATATTTGTATGCGAAGTTTGTCATAATAGCAGATCAAATTGTGAACTAATTAATTTTGTCTCAATTTTCTGCTTATATTTTGATCTCAGCACTTAATTACTCTTCTTTGGTCTTTTCATTTAATGTTAGAGATAAGCCCTGAAGCCACAAAGGTGTGTGTAAGATGGTAAGCATACTCAAACTGCAGATTTAAAGGGCTTCTGATCTTTTTGGCAGACAATAGCTGGAAACACTGCTTACCTCTTTATCAGTGATCAAGAATAGACAGGCTTAAGATAAGAATTCATTTTCTAGTTTAACAATTTGAAATAGATGATGTTTTAACCTAAGTCAGCGAGATCAAGATCAGGCTCATTACTTAAAAATAACTTACGTGTACTGCATCACCGTGGAAAACACAAAGGAATGCATGTAAATTACTTACACTGAAGTTATTCAGACCTCATGCTGGAACTTAAAGGTAGACAAATTTGAATCACTTGATTTTATATCTTTTCTCATTCTGTGTTGCTTTGTTTTAATTGATTTTGCTATACCAAGAACCAAGAGTTGGTTTCAGTAAAACCATGTGGTCAGTACATTTCAAGTACATTTCTGTCAGACCTCTTCTAAATTCCATTGTGCAGTTTTAGCCAAATTCACAAATCATATAAGTAGACATAAACCCAACAGCTTTATCGGAATTAGGATCTAACAGTCGTAGCAACAGAATCAATAATGCGATTGTACAAACTACAGTCTTGCATATCCTCTACAGAAAGTCAGCTTGGCTGGATAATTTACCAGTCTGCATGAACTGTTAACTTGTTGGGTTGAGGTTTTCTGAGTTTTGTTTGTTTTCTTTGGGTTTGGTTTTGTTTTGTTGTGGGGGTTATTTTATGGGTGGCTTTTTGTTTGTGGGGTTTTTTTTTTTACCTCTGAGCCTTTTTTTAAACAGTTTTATCCAACAGTCTAATATCTGAAGTCACAAGATTTTTTTTTTTATGTCTACATCAGGGGTAGAACACTGCAGTGTTCCCAGGATTTTACTTATTATTTATTTAAAGCTGAATAATGACTCCAGGGAGTGATTCACGTGGTAAACTGTGTTTCATAATGAACTCCAAGAAACAAAATCACATTGCTGTGTATTCAAAGAGGTTTGACTGTCTTTAAAGCTTGTTTTAATGTTAATAATGCACAACTTGTATGATGATGTGAGAAAGGGGAACAATTTTTTATTGAATCCTACTAAAATACCTTAGGCTATAGTAAGAAAACCCCTCAAAAGCTCTAACCCATTCGGGAAGAATTTTTTTTTTCACTAGCATCAATTCAAAGTAATATGCTTAAAGATGCAGGATATTTCTGCACATACACACCCAGATGGAAAAAAAATTAAATTAAGAAGAGATATAACAGAGGAATTAACATGGTTATGTGCATCTTTAGGCTGTCTGTAAGAATCAACTGTCACATTTACGTTTATGAAATGCTCATAATCGGCAATGTGTTCTATTTTACACTTCCAGGCTGAGTGGCTCACATGTCCTAGTTACTCATCTACAATGTAATTATGATTTTAAGAAAAGAAAAAGGCCTGTTGTACTAAGGGCAGAGTTGGAAGTATTCCAGTATATTCCATTAATTTACTTCAATTCATATGAGCATGTTTCACTCTGCTAGGGAAGGTTAATTCACCAAGCTCCATTTCCTGCCTTAATTATCTGCCATAAGGATATTAATATGTCATATTAATGCCCCACATTGCTACTGTGAAATTTGTGGTCCAGCCTCTAGCCTTTTTTAACTACCTTTGAGCTAATGGCATATCTATGCATACACTCTTAACTGCTCTTTTGTAGATTAGTCATAATATAAGAATAAAGCACTTCAGCTAGAGGATTAAAACAAAGGAATTTGAACTGCTGATGTCTTGCACACTGCTGTTGCCACAGCAGTACATGGTTGAAATCAGTAGGTACTATCTATCCAGCGGTTTATTATCCACAGAGTCTGCAGCTGTGGCCTTTGCAGATTTTTAAGTTTCAACAGGATTACAAAGTAAGTCTGGGGATATGGAGTTAACTGTTGCCCAAAACCAGGCAGTAGCTTGTGACAGTAATGCAGGAAAGGTACTGTGTGCTTAGTCAGTACTAAGACATAGGCCTGAAGTGTCTCGTGGGAACTTGAAATCTGGGTTTCCTTTTGGGGAACTTTCACTGGACCCTCTAGACTGGCAGAATTTTTCAGCACAGCCAACAGTGTGAAGTGGCTGCACAACAGTCAGGAGGGGATTGCTGACTTACTTTTGGTGTTAGACTATCTCTTGTTCCGTACAAACAGATTCCTGCATGAAGTCAGCAGGAGGCACAACTCAGTTGTTTGTCTACTCCCTTGCCTCACCCTGCCGCAGCAAGCCCTTCTGCTGTGTGTGAAGGGTCAGAAGAGGAAGACTGCTTCTCTCACTCCAGTCTTCCATCTGAAGAAGGATATGGCACTGATTTGTCCATTGGTGCACTCAGGAGCAACACTAGTGGAAGCCAGTGATGGCATACCCTTCCCAAAATAAACAAATCCCTATTATGACTTCTATACTTGCTGGTGTTGAGACATTTGTAAAGATAGTGATCTAGGAAACATGAGCTAAAAAAGGAGCTGGGAAACTGCTTTTTCCTACAGAGTATCTTTCATGCTGAGAGACTTTTTGCATAACTTTTATGTTTTGTGGCAGAGCTTAAACTGAAAAGTCAGGGTTTTTTTCTAAGCTGTGCTCTGTAACATAGGTGATTATGCTGAAACATAGAAAAACAACAACTGGCGTTTTTACCCTTCTGGGTCCTCAAGAAAGTGAAAAGTTTGCATACCCTGGGTGTTATGAGGAATATATATACTTCTATAGTTAAAAAGTAAATAACTAAAAATGCTAAAGAGGTGAGGTGCTCTTGGGCCCATAGCATATATAATCACTCATTGTGATTCTGAGCCCCTTGTACTCTTGAAGAACACATCACATGCTATTGGTAAGTGCAAATCCATTAAAACAGCATATATTGTGCAGTGCTGAAGAAGAGTTTATCAGCTGGAAAATACTGATATTTAAGGTGCTCCCTGGTAATATTTAATACAGTGTATGTGATTGCTGTAGGTAGGATATCAGACATGCACCTGGGCTTTTTCATTATTCCTCTTAGGCTTTCAAATCACAAGCCCATCCTCTCTGTGGATTTTCTTTGCACAATGGTATCTTAGAGAACACTAAGTTTGAGCCTGAACCAAGGAAGCCGCTTTTATAGCAGGTGACTGCTCCCAGAACTTTATAGCAGTGACTTAGTTGGACCAAATGGCCCTTAACTTTTAACAGAGCCTTTTCTCAATTTTCATGAAGTTGAGCATGCTGTCTGCAAAGCTGTATATGGAACAGCATGTTAAAGCTGCTACAATAAATCACTTGCTTCAAAAATAGACCTTATATTTAGAGAAGTCATGGAGCCAAGTAACTCCAAGCACATATCATCCCTTCAGTGTGTATTTCTGCAGCTCTGTTAATATTTAATTTTAACTGTATGCTATGCAGAAGTTATTTTTGCAGGGGAAAAAAAAAGCTATTAAGTTACTAAGTCTGTTTCTAGCATCATAAATCAAAGAAAGGTTACCTCACTTGTGCTATAGAGCTTTGTAGCTCTGAGTTTAGGTGTGCAGAACTGGAAGTTTCTTCCTGGATATGTCACTTTGCAAGGTGATTAGAGATGTTGTAAGTCTCTGTGATACATTCTGCTGTTAAAGATTTCAGATACAGAATATGTATGCCAGGCTGGAGTACAAGTCTTAGGCTTCTTATGCTTCACCTGTTTAGTAGACTATGAATCCGGAGTTATTGCAGCTGGCAGCTTGATTCCCAGTTTGGCAAAGAGTAATAATCTCTAGAAAAAGCTATAAAAGCCTGTCACATTATTTTTGTAATGAATTAAGTTTTTTATTTCCAATTGCAACCTTAAAATACACTGCCCCAAAACTGTAATGAGACATAACATATAACAGTACGAATATGAAGCCATTTTCATAAGAAATAATATGGGACAAAAGTGCTCAGAGAAATAAATGTTTTTGCCTGGTGTACTCTCCTTTATCACCACACATTATCCTAACCACCATGAGCCTACGGCTGCCTTGGCCAAGCAATCATCAACAGGCATTTGTAAGCATTTGTACAGTTTTTAGTGTGCAGTTGACTGATAACAGACCATTTCAAAAATAGAATTCCCATGAAATGGATCTATGTATTTATATCTTTTTTAAAGCTGTATTTTTAAATCTGTGGTTTGGAAAGATTTTATGCTGGATGAGAAGCTATACGACCGGAGAGAGGTTGGGATGAAAGCTACCATGTGCTGTTTCACAATGTTTCACTTTCTGAATTGCAGTACCCTTCCTATTAAAGATCCTCATGTAGACAGTGCCTCCCCAGTGTATCAGGCTGTGCTTAAAACTCAGAACAAGCCTGAAGATGAACCTGAAGACTGGAGTCGCCGTTCTGCCAACCTGCAGTCTAGGTCTTTTCGCATCCTTGCCCAGATGACTGGAACAGAGTACAGTAAGTCCAATAACAAAACATCTCCCTCATCCTGATTTTAGATTCCTGCCTATATTTTTTTACCCCAGTATTAGCAACTGATACTCAAGGAAGACTTGAAGTTCTCATAAAATCCACTGCTGCAAAGTCAGCATGAATGCACCTTTAGACAGGCTTTTAATACATTTCTAAAGAATTTAGAATTTCATTATAAAGCCAATCCCTTCCTTTCCCCTTCCTTTCCCCTTCCTTTCCCCTTCCTTTCCCCTTCCTTTCTTTTTTTTTCTTCTTTTCTTTTCTCTTTTTTCTTCTTTTCTTTTCTCTTTTTTCTTTCTTAATGGAAACAATTTTTTTGCCTGCAGTGCAAGATCCCGATGAAGAAGCCCTGAGGAGGTCAAGGTAGGCAACTAGCTGTGAAAAATATGGCTTTTCCTTACAGATAACCCAATAATTTTTTTAAAACAGCATGAATATGAACATACATTGTGATATTTTTGTCTTAAAATATGCTAATTTACTTTAAAATCACTAAAACTGGAATGCTATCAGTGAGAGGCATTCTAATGAAAATGATAATAAATTAGCATGTTTTTAGGAAAGACAGTACAAAATTTCTGAAGTGTGCTCAGATCTGAAATCTCTCTGCACATGCAACTTCCATTTACTTTACTGGGTGTGTGAGTGCAGTGAGTTCCTAAGACCAAGCCCTGTGTAATGAATTGATTCTGTAACTGGATGAAATATATAATGTTGTGATAGCACTGAAATTTGTGAGCAATTTATTTGGATGACCCTGTGGTAGACATTTGATCCTCCTGAAATAACACAGTAAAGGAGTTGTTTCCATCTTTGGAATAAATACAACCCAAATTTGTAGACTATGGAAGCACAGGACTGCTTTTGCTAGTGGATAAATGCTTGTTTCATATGGCTGACTAAAAACACTGAAAAAGTAGATATATTCAGAGATATAATAAGGAATTAAAGATGTGTCATCATCTTATGTTGTCCTGTATAGTCAGGAAATAGATTAATTAGAGAGTCTAATGTTGAGCTTAAAATTTGCAGTTGAATCAGAGTATCCTGTATGCAAGCCTGATTTTCTGTTAGCATACTTCAAATCCCTGTATCATGTTAGCTACTCTGTGCCACTGGCTGAGTTTGTTATTGTTTGATTCTCAATCTATTTCCTCTTATTTTCCTTTTTTTTTACCTTTTACTGCCATGTGGCTTCTGTGAAGGTTCTGAGCTTTTGATCACAGTTAGAAAGATGTCTGTCATTTTCCTTGGGAAAGTAGAAGTGTACTTTCAGTTTATGTTC
Source organism: Galbula dea (assembly GCA_013399015.1). Taxonomy (NCBI): domain Eukaryota; kingdom Metazoa; phylum Chordata; class Aves; order Piciformes; family Galbulidae; genus Galbula; species Galbula dea. Next base: position 1,554,079 of record VWZX01009894.1, on the reverse strand, counting down.
ACTATAAACCTTCCACTGTAGTTCACCAAAGTTCATGGCTAGATCCCTGAACATGAGGCTTGACATTACATCCCTCAGGGATTTATTTCTTCCCTCAAATGTGCAAGCCTAATTCTTATTAAATGTGTTGTATATTACCTGCTTTGATGTAATAGCACACATCCAAATCCTTATTATGATGGGGTTTAGAGCATTGTGCTGAACTTAACGGTCCTCTATGTGCATCTGAGAGTTTTGTTGTTTTAAAGAAATAGTCTTTCAGCTGTAGTCTGTGGCTTTTTAAAATCCTAGATATTGGAAGCTTAAGATGGTATCAGATACATTGAAAATAATGACCTAGTAACACATTGGCTTGTGTAAATGGCATGTTGTAGTCAGTGTAACTTTGAGTACATTGTTATGTCCACTGTGCTTTGCACGTTTTTGCAGTATTGAGGTATCACTGTGTTATCCTTTTTTCCCACAAGGACATTTATGGTTAAGGGTCTGTGTAGGCTCAGCTGTATTCCTGAAGAGGTTTAAGAGCATTCACTGGTAGCGGAGGCAGAAGGGAATATACACTACATAGTTATATGGGTACAGTGCAATTGGTACAAGCTCTGGTGCAAGGAATGAAATGGGGTCCCCTTCCTACCTAACTGATAGTGCTTGCTCCATCTTGGTGGCTTGGTACTCACCTCAAACATGGCACATACTCTACTGCAGGTTTGGTAGCAACAGCCCTGGTTATGCATGCGTCCGTCCATCATATACTACTCTTGGATCCGTTTTTTGGCAAGGCCACTGCCACTTTTGATTTTGTAAAGGCTAGAAGGGTGTATGTCAGAATCCATACCTTAACTCCACTCTTCCAGCAAAATCATGGAGTAGCAACTCCTTTTCAGTATCTACTCCTGACAGCCTGTACAATCACAAAGTTCTCCGTGGCCACAGTTTGGAGATCACCTGGAAGGTGTCCTGGGCTCCTGAAAGGTTTCTCTAGAACTGTGAAACCTGAGTCTTGCCAGATTTAGTGTTGTGTTCATATCCTGATGTGGTGGCATTCTGGAAAAATCCTTCATGTTCCCAAATTTAAATTGCCAGAGGTTTCACAGTGTGGGGCATTTTGGTCTCAGGGCATGCTGTGAGAGACCTTTCTCTGATGTTTTCTCTTGTCTCTGTCAGCTCTTCAGCACAGTCAGCAAGAACTGCATGAAACGGTGATCAGGTTTCTTCCAAACATTTGAGGGGAAAAAAAAACCCCACGTAGCTTATTTTTGGCAGAACCGTTCTACATAAAAATAGCCACTTCTAGATTGCTGCTTCTAACTTCAGGACATATGCTCTGAGCAGAACCCATAAAGCTTGGGAATTTTCAGGTGGCAGAACACTCCTTTTAGCTAATACTAATGAGCACATTGCATGACTGTCCCTTGCTCATGCTATTTTGAAGGCACACATAACACAACTTGCTCTGAAAACTTCCCATTGCTGTTTTGATGAATGTTATGGAATATTTTCCAGAAAGGTGGTATCCATTTCAAGCCAAATAGATGTTTCTGAATGCCTTTTCCTTCAATGGAGGGGTATATCTTTAAAGCAGTAAGGGAATGCTCAAATTTCATGTAAGAGCCACTGTAGCTAGTATGCTCCGATGTAACTTGAAACAATGACATTTCAGCATTTCAGCTAGGAATAATCTGTATCTTTTAATCATTTAGAAGTATAGAAGATAGTTTGAGAAGTCATGCATCAAGGCTGCTTTAGGAGTGTTATTTGCATGACATTGTGTTGTTAGGAACAGAAGATTTAGAAGTATCAGTGAATTTATTGGCAATTATTCTGTTTATTGTTTTGTGCTTTCTTCAGCCCGAGGAGTAAAACCAGCCCAGTCTGGTCACTTCTGTTTGGCTGGTTTCATTCTCAAGTTCCTCTGCATTAACATAACTGTCTTGCATTTTGGGTGTAAATAATGGGGGGGCAATTACATTGTTTCTAATTACTCAAATACGTTTTGGGAACTGTATGTTCCATTCTGTTTGATATACTTCTCCTTGGCTGTGCTCTCATTGCACATCATCCTCCTTTCCCTTTTCATTTACAAAACCTGAATTTAAACTATAGAAAACCTAGAAAATACTAAATTCTGAAAAGTGCTGAACTTTACTTACAACTTTCTCGAGCATCCTATTCTGCAGTCAAAGGTAGCTAGCAGAGCTTGCAGGAAGTGGCCAGTGCTTGACAAGACTGGGCTTTGAAAATCTCATGTTAGTCTGCTTTTTGACACAAGTGGCCAGAAACATTTATGCAACACTTATTCTCACTTATGTTCTGTGGCTAATGGTCCTTACAGGAAGGACAGCAGGATATATAGAGAGGCTGACCTAGGTATTACAGAATGGAAAATATTTGCATTAATTTTGCTCTTGTATGGTGTTAACTTTCACTGACTGCTCATCTGAGGGGGAGAAGGGAGGGCAAAGCTGAGAGAATCCACTGGCAAGAAAACAATGGGATTACACTGCATTTCTAGCAAAAGCAGCCCTGTAATACCAAGCACAAGATAAAGAACGTGAAGTTGTATCAAGTTACTTCTCAGAAATGAACAACTGGAAAACCTTTCATCTATGGTTCAAAAAGGATCACCCAGCCTTCTCTGAGCTGATTGGAGAGCTGAGGAAAAAATCCAAATAAATTGCCATTGCCCTAGTTATAAGGCAGGGGAGTGGTAGCCATGGTCCCTAACCCCTTTCTTTCTCCCTCCTTTCTTTCTTCTCTGTGTGTGTGTATCTCTCTCTGTCCCTGTCTCTCTCTCTCTCTCTCTCTCTCTCTTTTTCTTTCTTCATGCCACAGGGAAAGGTTTGAAACGGAACGTAACAGCCCACGCTTTGCCAAATTGCGCAACTGGCATCACGGCCTTTCAGCGCAGCTCCTTAATGTTAAAAGTTAAAAGCCCACATTCAGTAGGCAAACACCTGAGATAGAGAATTAGATGACAGAATTATCTGTTGTACTGAGTTAGAACATAATGGTGTCACATACACAGGAAAGACTTACTGCTAGGCCTTTCTCCGAGTGCCTGCCTTCTGTAAATGTCTGTTGTTAGCCTGGTATCCATTCACTGTCACCACAATTAAGCAAAACAATACAACCTGCTTCATGGAATTCATACTAAAGTAGAGTAGCTTCTGTCCTTCACTAGATCAAATGTTACTTCAGTACACAGGAAAACATCACTACTGTACTCTCTTTAATTCTAGAAGAAAAGAAGAGGGAAGTTATCAACAGGATTTCTTTAGGAAGATAATTACTGTTTTAATGCTGTAAAGATAATGAAGTAGGAGAAAGAAAGATGAAAAGGCCAACTGACTGAGCGTGGCCTAAGCTTTGCTAAACATACACTATACTTCATTTGCATAGCTGAGTGATGCCGTTTGAAACAAGATATTAGCAATGTGAAGGTATAGTTCTTCAATATATTACACTGGTAGAACTTATTTGCTGAAACCATTGCTGTAAGTTTTCTGGTGGAAACCTGAATTTGTCATTGTATGAAAGCTAGAGATAGCTGTGGTTGCTCAGGCTCTGTGAGGAAATGCCAGTTTGCTAGAGGCTGTTTAGGGTCGAGAGAAATATATAGCACTACTGGGGCACTGACCTTTTTAAAAGAATCTTGTAAGTTTTAAGGAATATGCAAGTTTTAAGAAATATTTTGCCCATTCTGTATTGCTTGTGCTTTGACCCACATTGTTTCTGTATATAGCAGCATGCTTTATCTGAAATAAAAGGTTTTAAAACTAAAATAAGTATGTGCCTGTTTTACACTGTACTTGATTCCATTTTAAAACAACTGCTTCAACTGATTATTGAAAGGAGAAATTTTCTTTCCACAGTAGAATATTTGGTCAAAAAATTTTCCCCTATTACCTGTAACTCTTCCTGACCATTAAGTTGTCTGTATTAGAATACACCTGACAAAGCAGCTGAAAGAACAATAGAGATAAACAGATGTTTTATTAGATGTAAAAGAAAATAAAGCATAATTAAGAGATGATAGATGACAACATATTGATAACACTGCTTAGCAGTTCATTTTGAATAACATGCATTCTCTGGCAATAATTATTAATTTGCGCCTATGATCTTTTTGTTTCAACATTACAACAATGCTTTGCTTTTAAGCTTTGTCAGTCAAGATATGGCAAACCTCTACCAAAGGCCCCCAAATATTTCTATTTTGTTTGAAGTACACCAAAAGCAATGTCACTTCCCTTTCCAGTTTATGCTTTAATCATTAAATGAAACAAAAAATGGACCTAAATTAAACTGTTTGTGGTTTTCATTGAAGCAGGTTGAGGTTAGCCCTCAACAATCAGCAATAGAAGTCCTTAGTATTGCTTGAAGCAAAAATTTCAGGTGATAAAACAGTGGTCTGTGCAATGGAAGGTTGACTCTGTTGCAGCCCTGCCTACAGTCCTCAATAAATAATTTTTTTTCATTAAGTTCTATAAACTGCAAATTAGGTACCTTTTATCTAATAGGAGTAATTCTGATCAAAGAGATTAGTGCATGAGATTAGATGGAAACTCTTACACTTTTTACTGCTTCCAAACATCTGGAGTGTATGTCAGCAGTCCATACAAGAACAAAGCTCATTCAAACTCCCATTGTTTTTCTGTGTTATAGAAGGAAGGAAAGCTACTATTCATGGAGGATTTTGCATGAATCACCAAAATACTGGAGTGTTCCAAGGAAAAAAAATCCAGCTATCATACTTTGAAAAAGCTAGTTATTTCTGAGTAGTATTTAAGAATATATGAGCACTAGTTCCTTTAAAAATGCATTTCACTTCTCTTAGACAAGTACCATAGCAATTCAGTAAGCATGCCATTTAATACACAACATTCATTTCTCTTTTCCTTATGGGAACACAGACAGTCTGAGCATACTCATGTTATTGGTGCTTGTGGAAAATCAGCATAACTGCATGAAATAAGAGCAACATTGTAACTGTTCCTGAATGTTGCTAAGATCAAACTTTGGCTCATGGTGGGTGAATTTTATTCATAAATGGGAAATTTTGATACCATTTACAATATTAGTGGGTAATTAAGTTTTTTCATAAACATGAAATGTATCTATATAAAATCTTCTCATTTTCAATGAAATGGTTTTCTGAATAAGTAATAATACAGTCTTTTCACTTAAATAGGACTTGTGTAGCCTTAAAGTTTTATGAACATAATACAGATACTATTTGTTTCAAATAGTCCTTGTGCATGTATTATAAAGGAAAACAAAATGTCTAGATTATATCTGTGTTTACACTTGGTGTTATTTTTAAAGGCATTTTTCAAGAATCAGAAAAGCATAGTTTGATCAGATATTAAATTAATGCAGATGTAATTAAGGAACCTCTTCCCCTTAGCTCTGCTTCTGGATTTAATGATAAAAATTCAGTGCATATAAACCATGTAATCAAATGGAGAAATAATTGTAATCCGTTTTCCTGGAGGAAAAACACTCTAAACACTCTCCAAGCTTGGGGAATTTCTTTACATAATCATATTAAAAAAAAAAAGTACTTGAAAAAATCTTCAGTAGTTGGTAATTTTTGGAACTTTTGCAATGATAAAGACCCTATGGCAAGATTGTTTACTACTGGCTTAGTCCAGTCCCTCTCCAAAATATCTCCCAAATGATGGCCTATGTTAACTAAACTGTCAGTCAATTTTTTGATCCATTTTTGTGTTTGTATTTAGACTAGTAAATCCTTAACTCGTACTCCTAAAAAAAAATCTGCCTTTATGTTGTCATGGTGATCTTCAAGGCCAGAAAATTAATGTTACAGATCTTTCTTTACATAACTATTAAAGAGGCCTTATTTTTCCCTCCTGAGTAGGAGGCAGACTTTTTCTGTAAGGTGAACCTAGGCTGGATTTGTCATTCTACTACATCTCAATTGTTACAGTCTCTTAACAGACTTAGGCCTGATAAGAAATCGTTAACAGCTTTAACTAACCACTAGATTTGTTCTAGTAAAAGGTCAAGTCTGACCCCATTATGCCCTATTTTTAATACTTACCTCACTATAAGTTGCTTCTGATTGACCAAACCCATCTTGCAGTGTTTCTTGACCATTTGCAGAAGTCTGCTGCTTTGCCTAGAAAAATTAGTCTCAGTTAACGACAGTGAGGCTTAAAATAGGTTCCTGATTGAAGACTTGATGACTCATGTAATTCTTTAAAATAGTACTGATGATAGGTGGGTATATCTCTCCCACACTGAATATATTTTGAACTGTGACTGTTCTGCTGAGCAGAGGACAATGGTTGGTGACAATACTGTCTTCTAAATAGCCTCCGTGCCCAAAATAAAGTAAAACGCAGGATGTGGATAGCGATGTTAACCCCCTGCCCTTCCCAGTATTGCCAGTAAAGCATAGTGTTGTAAGCATTTAATGAAGATACAGCAAAGCTGATGCAAGTAGGAAATCAAAACCAAAAGGCCTTCCAGGTAAATCTGCTCGTCTGGTGATGACACAGGGAAATGCTCCTTTTCTGCTATGGTTTCAGACCGTTTGATCTACACTAACCTGTTTCCTGAATACTGCTGCCTTGCCTTCTACTGAAACGGTCTCCTCCTCATCTCCTGTGGTGCTTAGTTTGCAGCAGGAGTACTGACTGCATGCAGTGCATGCTGATGGGACATGGCTAGAGTGTGACTTGAGGAAAGCAGGGATGAAAACCTGACCTCTCTTCCTTTCATGCATGAAAAAATTACAAAAGGAGGAAGGTTCTGTGGCTCCTTCTCTTGCCTCCCTCTTTTCACGCTTGCCTGCACAGGAAGGAGAGCAAGTCTTTGCTATGTAATAAATACAGAGGTCGCTTCTCTCCATTGCATTTTCTCTCATTATGCACAACTGTGTGGAGTATAATTTCAGCAGCAAGGAACAAGTATTTTAGGGACTACTATAAATCACTTTTGAAAAGTCCAACTCTTGCATATCACAGGAGCTGTCTTCTGCAGGGGCAGAAGAGGTGAAACCCATTTTTCACTTGTGCACTCAGGTTCCCACAGGGACTAAGTTGATTCTGTGGCTTCTTTATCAGTGTCTACCATGAGTCTGCAAAGTTAAAAAGCTAGTATTTTGGCATGGTGCATGGTAGTACCAGATAATGACTTTCTTTAATCAGTTAACCTTTAATCCACAGCTTTCTACAATATACATGAAAATGAATTGACTAAAATTTGCTCTCAAGCACAGTAGTATTGTTTGACTGTTACTTATCAAAGACATTTGACACCACCAAGACAATCTAAGGCACCTTGATCCCCATCATTTGTCAGAATTTCCAAAGGCTAGCATTGCTGATCTGCCCAATTGCCAAAAACTTCCCATCTATATGCTAATCAGATTAAAATCCTTTTGAAAGATATGCCTATTTTTTCTAGATCACCCATGAAAGAAAGCAGACTTCTATAGGTTGCTTTCTCATTTATGGAATGTAACTGCAATAAAGAATAATGAGCACATCTGTTTAATATATTTTGATCTTCACTTACCTTGTAGTACCTAAAGAGTGACAAAACAATAGGAATAGTGAAATAACTCAATTTTCTCTGCGGAATTCTGAGTGAAACCAGAAGGGAAAATTGATCAAATATAATCTCTTTCTTCCCCAAAATACTCCTGGGAGACCCATTGGGAAAATTAATTTAGAGATCATAAATTCCTTGTTTTTCAAGCCAGTTCTCTGAAGAACTACTAGATGAAAGATGGTGACCATAAGGCAGGGTGTATCTACTTGAATGTACTCAAATTTGACAGAGTGAGGCCTCCAAATGAAATCAGCAAATGCCATGAAGCTTTTCTCAAAATAGTTCATAAAATAATGTATAAGCTAACAGAGCTTGTTAAAGCTCAGGATTGAATTGGGAGGGAGGGAGATGGGTAATGTGTGTACTGACCTATATTTAACATCTTGTCTTTGCCATCTCAGTCTACTGCATGTTCCTGACCAGCATTTCATTTTTTCATGGGCAGAAATTAACATTGCTCTCATTCCTACTGGAGAACCTTTATTATTCTCATATGCATCCTTCCCCAATGTAGATGACTAACCAAGATACCAGTGTACAATGCTCCCTTTCTGTCTGACTACTCTTTTGCATTGCCTTCATTCCAACAAGGAAAAAGCAGTTCTTGCATGTAGCAGGCTTTCCAACAAGTACGTGTAACCGGAGGTACACAGCTGTGTATGAGTCTGTGGATCATCAGACCAGTTCACAGAGCTTTGTTTAGGGTGAGCTGGAGAACTGGCTGATAGCATAGCACTGGCACTGCTTCCTTTTGTTCTGCTTATAAATTGCATTAATGTCAGCAAAATTGCCCTAAATACTAATAACTTCCTAATAGTTCATTTCCACATAAGCATTTGTTGTAGTTGACCTAGAATGTTATCTGATGACAAATGAGAGAGGGAAGGTTAAGAAGATCCTTAAGGGAATTAATGAAATAAAATGTAATCCACATTCTGAAAGAAAGACAACTGTTTTAATTCATACTGCTTACTTATTTGGTTCAGGAACTGAATGGAACAGACACATTAGTTTATTTCAGATGCAGCTTCAAACTTAGAACAACACCATGCAGAGAAAGTATAAATTTTCTTACCATCAATGTGCACAAATTAAAAAGTAGCCCTGAAAACCTGAAATTGAGATCTAAAGCTTCTTGTTCTTCTCTTAGCTTCCCTGGAGAAAAGCAATGCTGTGAAGAGAAATAACACTTTGGTGAAAGGGGAATAATTTCCTGATGTACAATACCTAAACTTGTTGTGCATTGGTTTTGTCTATAATGGTCACAAATACAAATGGAAAGTCTCAATCCTGTGTTCAGGTGCCTGGTGGTACTGCACTTTACCCAGGGGGCTGTAAAAAGCTAGAGGGAACCATTCAGATAAATCCAATTGCACACTGAAGGCTAAGATAGGAAATAATTACCCAAAATATATCCCAGCTCAAATTGCTCCACAGACTCTGGATTTTGCAGTCTTTGTTCTTAGTAAACTGATATGTTTGCCAGAAAGATAAACTGGAATACATGTATTTGCATGCCAAATATCAGTATGCAAGTCTTGGAAAATGAAAATAGTTACCTTAACTGTCCCCACTGCTGATGCTGCTGTATTTCCAGCTGCCTTTATTATTTGACTGTTAAGTATAATAGCATACCAGTAGATGCCACTAAAATGAGTCCACAGGCAATATTTCCTTTAATTCTAGTGAGCTGCTTTGATTGAAATCCATACTATTTGTTGAGAATGAGATGCTGGTTGGTGGGTTTTTTTCCTTCCTCCGGATTTATGATAATACTTTTCCTATTCTGTGGCACTGTCTGCACAAACCAGGGTTCCTTCTGGAACTCCCTGTTTTGGAAAGCAGACATACTAGTAGGATATATTGCAGTCATTTTGGCGTGGGCTGCTCACATTCTTAACTACAGTGGCTGAAAGAGAGATTAGCTCTTCTACTCCTTTTTCTGATCCCAAGCTTAAGTTTTAACTAAACCAGCATTGATAGTTGTCTTCTGTCCTTTCTAGTTAACTGCCTATGATTTCTTTGTGTGTCTTATGGTATCTTTGTTAAGATAACAGAAAAAATAACAGCTTGGGGGGAAAAAAGACATGCAGTCTTAATAGTTTTATAGTCATCTGACCATGGAAAAAATCTCAGCTGCAAGCATAGGAAGGTAGAAATAGCCTCACTGAATCAGAACAGCAGTTAGCCTAGTTCAGTGTCCAATTTCCAACAGTGTCAGTATCTCATGCCTTTGATATAAAAATGTTTGGAAGGCAATTATGGAATAGCTTTCACACAATTTTACACCCAGACACCCTATCAGAATTGTTTTTCAAATTATTTTGTGACTTCCTTCTCTTAAAAGGAAAGCCATTTGTAGGCAAATATGTTTATATAAATATAAGTACATGTTAGGCTGGAAGCTATTATAATTCTAAAAGGTCAAGTCCTGCAAATCCCCAATATACTACCAGAAAACCAGAATTTTTAATTTCAATAGATATAGACCTTAATAATCTGTAAGTCTTATTAATTATTTCCTATTAACTATTAACTTTGAAAAAAGGCCAGTCTATATCTGTCAGGTTCTGTAGAAGACTACTGGATGATCAGTACAGGGAAAGACTGATAAACTGAAGAGTAATATTGATTTAAAAATCTATATTCTCTTATAAAAGAGGGTGAGCTGATATTTTAAATACTTGGTTGGGATTCAGGAGAGCTTATTTCAGTTCTTTGCCCTGCTGTGGACCTTCTTTTTGAGCATGAACTATTAAGTTTTAGTTCCTCATTTGTAAATTAAGAAAAATAAACTTGCTCCATAAGAATACAGAAAAAAATCCAGTTAATAGTATTCACTCATTGCTTCAGTACTAAGAGAGTTGAAGGACCATGTGGTCCCTTAGGATGCCTAACATTCAGATCCTCATTACAGATCAAATGATTGTGTCTCTACATTTGAATGGAACAGAGAGAAGCTATTCAAGAGAGAGGGTCTAGAGCTGTTATTCTCGAAGGAGAATGTAGATGGAGAGTGCACAAGCTCCACTTCTCAAGTTGACTGTTAGATGTGTGTGTTTGTTTAGAAATGTTTTACATTTGATTTCCAAAAATAAGATAGAATGGACAAATATTCCAGTGCCCAGTACCACGGGTCAGATTCAACAGACTCATTTGAGGAGACTCTGAAGTTTCATTAGGCTGTTTTTAGAGCACAAACAAGCTTGGTTTGCAATTGAATTTTACATTTTGTTACTCAAACTATCCTAATTCTTGCTAGTTTGTGGAGGGAAAGGCTCCAGTTCTATCATTTCATTCACTCTGTCTTTATAACCATATCATGTACCATATATTTATGAGAAGGAAACATTTCACAATTTGCATGGTATTATATATATACTGTGTAACTGGGAATCCAGTATATTGCATAAGTGTTGTTTGAGATACATATCCAGTATTTAATAAAATCTGTGGGAGCTGCACTGTTTTGTCAAAACAGTCATTGACTAAAGCCCTTTTCTCAAAAGCCATTTCAGCTGGGGAGTAAAAGGGCTACAGACAAAACAACAGCCATTCGTATTAAACCTCTCCCCAATAACTGACAGCAGTAGATGGTAGTTTTGAGCTATCTGAGCAGCCTGTGGAGCCTCTGTTACAAACTGCTCATAATATTCTGAGCCAAAATCTTTCATGCTGTGAAGGTATCGACTTCACTGAGACTGCCTCAGGAAGGTATTTAACTCAAAAGTAAAATTAATTCTGCATTTAGTTAGAAAAAAGTGTTTGATTGCAAAGGCCTGAAATCCTGTAGTCTGTTCCCCAAAATGAAAGTGTGGCCAAAAAGAGACATACCTAATCTTGTGTCTTTCTCACTGTTAGCCAAATGGGGAATTACTCCTCTTGACTGGGAGAGAAATAGTTCCTGGAAGAAAAAAAACATGAAGAAGTCCCTTTGAGCTCATCTTTCCCTTTACTCTATGCCTTTTCCTTTGCTTTAATCTGTGGAAGTATGTTTACTATACTTCTTTCTCTCTTTTTAATCTTCACAACTCCCCTGCCTTCATCACTTCATGTTATCCTATACTTGTACGCTCATGGAAAAAGCTTTTGTGAAATCCTTACCTCAAATTCGAGTGACATTTTTCTGCATTCTTCAGTTTAGCCACAGCTAGTGAAGCAGAAAAGTTTGGATCATATTAATAGTGACAACAGAGGCCTAACGCTGCTTCTGCCTGACCCCAGCTGCCTGCCTTTTGCTCTTGACTAGAATTTCTCATAGAATACTTGGCAACATTGGAAGTAAAAAATGCTGTTTTCTTTTCAGGCTGTGGCTGTGTTTTAACATTCTGGCATGATTATGACTCTTGGTATACTAACACTTTCCCCCACCACATGCACAGTTTCTAATCCATCCACCTCCACCTTGCTTCATCTTGGCTTTCCTATCCCTGATGTTCACAGCTTGGTTACCATAAAGATAGTGTTTGGTTTCTCATTGCTTTAGAGTGGTGACCCAGTTGATCTTATTGGGGTATATATTTTCAAGACAGATTCTTCCATTCTGACCAGAATAACATTCCTAGACAGCCACATCTGTCAATGTGAGAAAGGTCATTTCAGATGTACTTCTGGGTTTGAAAATCTGGCTTCAATTCATATATTTTATGGGTTACTTTTTAGTTAGAGGTTTTAAAAATTGGTACAGAACACCTATGCCCAAATTTTGCTGATGTAAACTGAACTGGGTTTTATAACTTTATTGGAGCTAAACTAAGGAAGGAATATGTGACAGTATGTATGTATGCACCTATGCATAACCACAGAGATAAATACCTGAAATACTCCTAATAATATGGAAAATATTAATAGTAGCCTTCCAAACTTAATGTAGGATAATGACTGCAGCCAAACAAATCCACATAAATAAATACAAAGGACTTTTCTAAGAGAAGGTTCAGCTGGGTGAATGAAGACATTTGCTTTCTGGTTTAAAATTTTAGATCCCAGTTAAGAAAAATGTTCTCACTTGGCATATTGCAACTTTAAACATGTTGAAATTCCAGCACAATTCCTTAACTAAGAGAGGATGTATCCACCCACTAAATTGCTAAATATTAAGACTATGTCAATTAATTTGATTACAAACTTGGTGGTCTAAGGCTAAAGGATTCTATTCTTTGTGTAAATAACTGTCTTGACTTCTTACAGATACACAACTTCTTGCACTTAAACTGATCCATTATTTTTGTAAGCCTGTATATGTGTTTACAGAATAACAGCCTAATTCTTTGTCACTGAAATTGAGGCTGACTTACTCCTCATCCCAATGAAGGAATGATTTCACTTGTTTCTAATTTGGCTTGGATTGAGAAAACTACTCAGGGCAGGGGGCAGAATTTTTAAATGATGCTGGACAAATATAATCCATCTTGTGTGAGTCTGAGTCTTTTTTAGCTATTCAACTGCTTATCACTTCAAAATACTGGATCCTTGAGGTCTGCCCAAGTTTGATTATTTTTACTGCTTGGGAGTTGGCATCAGAATGTGTTCTGCTAGAATATTCTTGAAATTTTCCTTTAAGAAGGAATTTATTAAAGTCAAAACTATGCCTGAAATTATATACATACATACAATGTCTTCCTTCATTTTACTTTAATATTGAAACAGAGTTGTTTGTAACTGAGAAGCAGCATACACTAAACTTGCATATTTGGTGGGTTTCACTTGGAGAGCTGCAGAGGTTTCTCCCAACTCTGTTTATAAGCAACCACTCTAGGATGCTATTTGCAACCAAACATTTCTCCTCAACCCATCTTCTTTCTCCTTGGTTTTTGAGGGTTTTGCTTCGCTGGTTGGTTGGTTATTTTGTGTTTCATTTTGGTTTGGTTTTTATTTGGTTTGGGATATTTTTACCACCACTGGCAGTTGCATTTATTTTATTTATACTGTATCCCCTCTTTTCACAGAGACAAGGAAAATGCTGCTGAAACATCAGAAAACAGGTAATGTTTGCTGTATTTGGCTTACCTCCTATTCAGAGTTCACCAGACTCTTATTACCTCAAAAACATGAAATTTGTACAGTGTTTGAGCATATGATGAATGTAGAGGTTTCAACTAAGTGGATGTGTTAGGCATTTCTTTCTGATGTAGACTTAAAACAGATCTGTGAGGTGGAGCAGCCAGGGATCATGTTTCTCAGAACTTCTAAAGATGAAAAGGGAGCAGCTTTTATCAAATGTTCTTGAAAATGGAGTATTGTCAGTCTGTGATGGAGTTTTAAGAACAACTTCCATTTTAAACTTTGTCTACATTGTTCAAGATGTTCTTAAAACCTAAGTAAGATTATCTCTTTGATATTTTAAGAACATTTATATATCAGATTCTTGCATATTTTGATTGATCCTTGACATAGTATCTCAGTAAGTAAATTTTCCTTTCAAAATTGTTTTCTCCCAAAAGTTCTCAGCACATTTTGCTGTTAAATATAGAAATGTATTGGTTTGTATTAGTTCATATATTAACACATATGTACTGAAACACAGGCACTTGAGTGAATTTGACCAATCTGACCAATTATTTCATGGAGCAAAGAAATGGCTCTTATTAGTTTGTCATGAAAAGAATCCTTACTGCTTTCGTCTGTCTTGTTGATTCCTTTCTAAACATGCAACTACTTTTTATTTTTGTTTACTGGAAGACTGCTCAAATCTGAACAAAGGTTGTATGGAGTTAAAATCCAAGGGCAAGCATTATCACTGCTAATGACACAAGCAATGGCAACTGGCAGTTGGAACAGCAGGGAAAATGTATTTTTATTCATAAATTATGTCAAAAGAATGAAACAATCCCCTTGATTCCTCTACAACTGCTGTATACAAATGAAATTGAAAAAACAAGCAACATATTAGCATGTCACTAGGAGTTTCAGTTTTGTCAAATCTCCAGGACTATGCAGCTGCTCCACTGAAATATTTTTTTTTAATATTTTATTTTACCAGGACCAATGTCTGATGTATGACAGATGCTAGTGTCATACTACATTGCCTTAATCTTGCATGGTTTGTCATACCATAGCTTTTTCTCCACCTCCATTATCATCACAGCTCTGCTATGTGTCTTATTTCATATACTTAGCAATATGGTTTCCAGATTTAACACAAGGTAATTTTCTTTTTTTTAATTCTTAAAGCCTTTCCTGGTCTTAAGTGGTAATAAACTAAAAAAACTATCAAGATTTGTCATGACTTCATCTGCAATATCATGATGATCTCCAATGGTATAAGGAATTTGGGAATACAAAAAAAGGGCACTGGATATTTACAGGAAAAAGAAAAAAACCCAGGAAAAGACAACCTTCAATATTAAACTTGGACTTAGACTTTAGTTTTAAGGTTCAGCACTTCTGGTATTTTGAGGATTTTTTATTCTGAGGGCTTTACCCATAAATATTATTTATTATGTCAATAATAACTGCTGTCTTAAAGGGCCATGTACTATCATTCTCAAGTGCTGCTTTATTTGGTATGGTAGACAGTAAGCACATGTATCTCTGAAAACTAAGTAATCAAACAAAGCTGTTTCTGTTAAACCACGAGCTGCTTCTGTGGCTAGGATTCTGCCTCTCCCTTAAATAGCTAGTACTGCCTAGGAAAATGGTGATGTGATGATAAATGCCTCATTTACAAATGCCCTTGTAATCTTTGTCACTCAGGCCTACAGCTACAACTCATGCTCCACAGTATGTGACGTCAAGTATTTGGCATCCTCCTAAATCAGGCACCATGGATGCCAACACTGACAATGCTAAGCCAGTGGCCTCCAAGGGGTCTGTGAGGCTTGGAGCAGGTACAAGTCAGAGGGAGGCCAGCTCCAGCGCTACTGGCCAGAAAGTCCCTCTTACTTCATCCAGTAATCAAAGGTACACTGCCATGTGTAACTGCATAACTGACCTGGTTTGGAGCTTTGGAATGGTTTGGTAATAACAACCTCTAACTCCTTCAGATGGAAATGCCCATTGCCTAAAAGGCAGATGTCCAAGTTCTACAAATTCCAGCAACTTCTAGTTCATCCATGAACTTCTGCTTCACGTGGGCTTTACGTTTTAAGTGGCACTCCTAAGGATCACACCTACAATAGAGAGACAGCAGACATTAAGCACCTTCTGCAAAGAAACAGCAGCTGGCAGATATTATTCACTGTATTTCTACAAACATTCCCATACTCAAGTGCAAAATTCTTCCATGTTATATCTTTCTCTAAGCTTTTTTTCTATAAATGCTACAGTAAGATATAATTTTTGCCTATTCATTTTTATTTTTGTTCCCTGTATTTTCAATTCTTTACAAGAGATCTGTTGGAGGATTTGAAACAAAAAGAACTTCCTGCATTACATAAAGGAGACTAATTACTGCTTTAATAACCTACTCAATTGTTATTTGGACAGAAAGTCTCAGAACTTAGGACTGTACTGAAAGAAAGCATAGTAATCTGCACTAAGGTGGTGGTTTTTTTAAATGTTTACTGCATTTGTTGCTGTGTTTTCTCATTATGGTTGTTAACTATTATCATGCTCTTAACCTCTACTGATCTATTTTCCTTTTCATGAGTGAAAATCAGCTGAGAAGAAATGTGTGTTTGTTTTCATCCATGTAACTTACTTACATTGTGCATTTTATGTTTGTTTGTTACCACAAATATGGAGATGTTTGAGAACATCCACTTGGAGTTTCCTTAAAATACAAAATACTGTACACATTAAAAGTGTACAGAATGACTATATTAAAAAACCCACAACTCTGTAACATATGTAATGAAGCTTTTATAGTAGATTATCTATTTTATAAAGCAGCAATCACATTTATCAGTTCTTACAAATCTTCTGCACCTGAAGAAAAAAAAAATCAGATTGAAAATCTAGAATGGAGGCAATCTTGAGTGGGGGGAAAGGTTGCATTATTTTATTGGAATGTCTAAATAAAACTATTTTAAATATACAGTGATTTAAATAGAAACAGTCAAGTTAGTCTAGTCAGAATTCTTTCCATCAAACTGAGTAGAGAATTAGTTACCAACTGCATATAATTTATGTAATCACATCACCCTGATTTTTAAGATTTTATCTACTTCATTTATATTTATTCCAATTTCTTGTTCTGTTAATATATTCTACCCTGCAGGACAATGATCCAGCCTTTAACATGCTTCTGTGTGACCTGCTCTAGGGAATCCTGCTCTGGCAGGGGGGTTGGACTAGATGATCTTTCAAGGTCCCTTCCAACTCCTGACATTCTGTGATTCTGTGATTTTAATCACAAAAAGAACTATTACAAACAGCATGCAAGATACAATTTCTTTGTATTTCTTTTACATTTTATAAGGTATTCCAGTATGTTTACATTTATTTTATTTATGTGTTTGTCCAGTTCAAATCTGTCTCCACACAGGTCCATGTCCACACATTTTCTTTTTCCTTTCTTTCTTTTAAATATATGTCACTGAGGATGTGTTTTGGTTAACATTTTGGTGACCATTACACCAATTAAGTAACTTCACAGTTTTATTCTATTTGAAGTATAAAGTCTTGATTTTTTGAAATCTGTAGCAAATTCCCTTTTAGATCAGTGAAACAGAAAGACAATATAGATGTAACCCTGCTTTGTTTTTAGGACATATATTAACTTCCATTTTTATGTGCAGTATAATTTCAGTCCTCTCCTGTTTGCCAAATCAAAGATATGCAAGTACTACATTTTGACTCAACTCTTAAATGTGACAATTCCAGTGCCCACTGTTGCATAGGGCAAAAAAAATATATTAGCCCCTGATCCATAGCTGTGATCTATAATATGCAGCTACTCTGCCTGTGTAACTGATGCTGTAATAGCTAAGTGGAAGAATTTACATCATCATGCAAATGCATCAAGATGAAAGAACTCATCTGAATTGCAAATGCACATTATGATGGACAAACTGTTGCAAAACTTTTGGTGTCATGATTTGAAAACCAGAACTGCAAACAGGATGTCTTCAGGAGCTCATTTGTTATGTGTGTATTTGCAGATAAAACTCATAAGGGAGAAAATACTAATTTTTCTAATTTAGTCATGGGTTGCATTCAGCTAAAATAAGTCACTATTGCTTAGACTACTAAACAATGCAAGAAGGCAGAGAAGAGGAGGAGGACAGGAAAAATGGGATAGTCTCTTGAAGAGCAAGGGGTATCACAAATTCAGAAGTACCAAAGAAGTACCTGAGGAGTATAAGTTACTGAATCAGTGTTAGGGAATCCTGCTGTGGCAGGGGGGTTGGACTAGATGATCTTTCAAGGTCCCTTCCAACTCCTAACATTCTGTGATTCTGACAGAAGTAGAAAAATGTTAGAGTGACTGAAAGACAGAAAATATCTGCAGAATGACAAATGTGCATAGTAAAAAAAAAAAAAGCTAAGAGAAAGAATGTTGGAGGGCTAAGGTTTGGCTGAAAAACAGTAGTGGAGCTGTAAGATTTCTGTTGTTATTTGATACTTACTGCACTCAGGAAAGACTATTTTGGGCATTCTTTGTTCATTGAAACAGACAGCAAAGAACTTGAGTCTTGTAAGTCCACTTAATGACCTTTTTTTTCCATTTCATGTAAGAGCCAGTGGAAGACAATAAACTGAACCTCCCAAAATATTGGTTCATCTCTCAGCAGCAGATGGCTTTGACGAAACCATCTTCAAAGCTGGCTAGTAAATAACTTTGCACCATTTGCCTAGCTGTGAGAGATTAAGAATACTTTCCAAATTTGAGTGAGGCTGTGAGGCTGAAATATGTTAATGAGCACTGGGTGCTCTGGTAGCAGGTGATGAAAGACATGAGGAGTTCAGTAGGTTACTAAAAAGGCTACAGGATACCAGACTAGATTTTTGTTATTGTTATTAATTTCAATTCATCTATTTTACAATCAAGTAAAATAAGCTAGGTATTAATATTTCTTTATTAGATATTAGTATTTCTTTGTGCTACGTTATCTGTGCCACAATAGGGCAAGAAAACCACAAAGATAACAGCTCATGCTCATCACCCAAGTGGTTTTAAAACTGGTGTAGTAACATTTTATACTGCAGCTTCCCCTTTTATTTTGCATACTGTTCTATGTGTAAAAAGGCATCTTACTGTTTGATGGGTTGGCCAGTGTAATATAAGGTGAATTTAGGTCAGAGATGAATAGAGTCTTTTTAAACATCTTTCCACTACCTGTATAGCACAAAACTCATTCAACACAACATAAAACTGTGCTGACTGGATTTCCAGACTATCAGAACCTGCAGGAAACTTGCTGATACAGGACTATGATAATATCCTTTAAATTGCTTTTCTTCATCCATTTTAAAAGTTTACTTCTAACACAAACTTCAGCTCTAGGAGTAACTATTTGGTGAAGTTTATCTAAGCTTAAAGAGTTTCTGACAGGCTCTTTGCAACCATTTAGGTACTGCATACTCTGTTTCCTACCACTGGCTTTAGTAGGAGCAGGATTTAAGTGCTGTGTAACACCTGGATAAATTTCAGTCGTGCAGGACCAAAAGTGCATTACAGTCTTAACTGCACATCTGAAAAGGCCTAACAAATCTCTCTTTTTTTTTCATTTGCATAATTGTGCTTTCCCTCAGTAACAGAGCCTGCTACTATGTTTGCCATTTTGGGTTCAAACATAGTAGGTTTTATGCTCTACATTTAAATATGCACTTTCTTAAGAAGCTTCTTGTTTTATTTAATTTAACTCTAATTAGTACCCCTGTTGAGCATGCTCCAGTGTCTACCAGTTCTGCCTCTACTCCTGCACCACATGCTTCAGCACATCAGTCTGCTACTGCTGCTCAAAATACAGCCAGTGTGATGACACCACCAGCAACCACCTCAGTAGTGCAAGAGTCTTTCTCATCCTCCTTCCAAAGGTAATGCTTCATTGCTTTCTCCTTTTGCAGATACATCCCTGTATGGCTCTGGAAATGCTGCATACACATTCTTAAGAATGTAGTATGTAAAAGCTATAACCTATTTTATATGCTTTTACATATTTTAGAGTGTTTTCTTATTTTGGAGTATGCTCTTCATGTTTGGAAAGATTTGGCAAAATAAAACTGCCCTAAAAAATGTAGTTTCAAGTCTGCAATGCAGCTTACATTTTTGGAAAGCAAGTCTAGGGTTAAAACTAGAAATGTTCTTTCACCACTTGTTACCAAACCAGAATTCCTCATAATACTGTGGTTGAATGAAGATTCTTTTAATAGTGTTTCTGCAGTATGATGTGAAATGGAAAATCAGAAACTGTCATTTACTCATCTGATTGAGCTTACCATATCATAGCAGATGTCAATATAACATGGTGGACAATGAACAATATGTCAGTAAATCCACGTATTTGATGATTGACTTGCTCTGTAAGGAAGTAAGTCAATTAATTTCTATTGGATTTATCAACTCTTTTCTGTAACGAGATTTAGCTATAGAGCTAAAGTGAGTTTCAAGGAACTATGCATTCATAACACTTGCAGTACAGTAGGAGTTACAGCTGTATATTAAAAGTTGTCAGTCTGTGAAGAAATGGGTGGGATTCAAACTGCTGTCACATTTGAGCAATTTTGGAGATAGTGACAGAATTCCTTTAGTGCATACTATTCTTTTATCTTTGGTTTTTTGCTACATGAATGTTCCCAAAAAAGCTAGATTTTAGCATGCTTTAAAAATCCAAGGAAAAACACACTTCCAGTAATGTAAACTACCTTAAATAACTGAGACCTTAGATATAGTCTGTCATATCTTAGATTTCTGGTAAATGGAATTGAAAATGTTCTCTTGGCTCTATTTCTTGGTTAATTTCTGCTAGTTAACTTAAACTTTTACAACTGCTTATTTTCTCACTTTAATCAGTTTTTACCTAACAGTGACCCACTGGGCTCAGTGTTTTTATTCCAGTTCAAGAAAATCAATTATCCAGCCAGCAAAGGAGATTTGAATAAGGTATTACCCTGTAATTCAGAACTCTGCTGTAAGGCACGTGCACACGGAATAATGATGAAAAATGGTTTATCTAATATACACCTCAAAAATAAATGCCTCTACTTAATTAACCATGCCAATGACTTGTGTTTTAAATAGGAGAATCTTTTGTCAGGCACTGCTTTCATATCAAAAAGTTTATCTTGAATTCAGACTCAAACATCTTCAGATCTTGCAGATAAAATCGTGTATTCATTGATGAATGTCCTGTCCTGTCAGTCTTAGCTATCGATAGGCTCTGGTTTAAAGATCTCTACATAATGTGTGCATTTTGTCTTTGTGTTCTGTAGGAATGTGCTTGTTTGTACTATTCTGTAAGTCTGCAGATGTATGCTACAGAAAACCTGTTCCTGGTAACTATGCAGCAGTCCTCCTGTATCTGAAGTCTGACAAATCTTGATTCTGATGTCACCATTTTTGTCCCTGTTAAATTATTTTGTATATGCTTTCATGCTTTTACTGTGTCTTCTGCAGAGTGCTTGCAGCCCCCAGTTCTCTTTCACAGCCTAAGCCTTTCCATGGGTCCAAGAACATGTCATTAGCAGCTTCCACTATTTCATCTGCTCTCTCATCTCAGTCTAGGTATATCTGTAAAGCTCTTTTCTTCTTCTTTTAACTTAATTCTGTTTTGTGCTGTATTACTCTCTCCAGTTTAAGGTTTTCAGCTTCTTGAGAGATTGTCTTGGCAGAGACTATTGAAAAGCATGATGTGTTTAAAGGAATTGCCTTCTGGATTATCTTTCAAGTTAAAACCAAGCTAGGAAACACCTAGATTTTGCCATCTTAAAATTATAATAATTGTCTAATGACATTGGGTGGGAATGACAGACTACTTTTCTTTTCTTAGTGAAAACACAGGATCACAGGAATTGCACACCTTCTTTTATTATGCTCTTAATCATGACTAATGAAAGACCACTGATAGGGAAAGGTAGCATCTACCACTAGAAAGAGAGAATGCTGCTCACTGAAGCACTGCCTCACTGCTAAGCCTTTTCACTGCTTTTATTAACACTTTGTCAAGACTAACAGAGGAGAAAGCAGTAGATGTTAAGATTCTTTAGTTGAATGCAATCTTCAGAAATAATGAAAAACTGAATCAGCAATACATTTGAGATGATAATCATCCATGACTCTCTTATCTTTATCATAGAATCATTTAGGTTGGAAAAGACCTTTAAGGTCATTGAGTCCAACAGTAAGCCTAGCACTTTCAAGTCCACCGCTAAACCATGTCCCTAAGCATCACACCTACCTGTCTTCTAAATACATTGAGGGATGGTGACTCCAGCACTTCCCTGGGCAACCTGTTCCCAGTCTTTACAGCCCTTCTGGTGATGAAATTTTTCCTAATATCCAATCTAAACTTTCCCTGCAGCAACTTTAGGCTGTTTCCTCTCATCCTATTGCATGTCACTTGGGAGAGTACTCAATGCATTTCAGAAGTAATTCTTACAGGGCTTTTTCATTCGGTCCTGTAGTATGACTAGGCTCTTAAATGTCACCAGTACTATTTCATCCAGTTTATTTTACTAACAGTTCTCTTTTAGTCAGTTGGAATAATCACATATCTCTGTGAGAAGACAGTCCTACATACTTGTTGCAGAAGACAATCAAAAGCCTCTTATAACCAAGGAAAGTCCCTTGCTTCCTAAGCAACAACAACTGTGCATATTTAAGCTTAATGAAAAATTGGCATGCAGAACCTATTTATTTCTTTTAAGCTACAGAAAAGACTGGTTTAGTGTTTCTCTCAGTTGAGGAATGAAATGTAACCAGTCAGAACATGAAATTATATTGGAGCATCGGTGAGTATTCTGGCCAGACCGAGAACATCTATTCATGTTTCATTAATCTATATCTTTGGACCTCTATAAATGTTTCTTTGAGAGGTATATTTTTACATAGCTGCATAAGATATTTCTTTGGTATTCTACTAGCTTCAGTGAGAATTGTACATAATGGCTAATAATAGGTCTCTGAAGCCTGCATGTAATACTTTCTATTCCTGGAATATATTCATATTTCATTGAGATTAGCATTGATGTCACCAAAGGCTCTAGTTTTTCCCCTTCAAGAAAACTAATCAGATAATGCAAAACTTTCATTTAATGAGCAGTTTGGGAGGAACACAGAAAGATAAAATCACAGACACATTGCATATATCACTTTTAGGATTACATTGGTAAAATCTTAATCAGATTTATTTTATTGTCTATCCAAGATTAGAAAGGCATTTTTACACTTGACTGAGAAAAATTTACTCATTGACAATTTCTGAGTACCTTTAATAGGAGGATATAAGGAGAGGGCTAAAGAACCCATCATACTTTTAAAATATCAAAAGTACAATTTTTTCAGTTTTAAGAAATGGCTTTATTACAGAATATTTCCTTTGGATTTTGCTTTTAGTATTCTGTGAAGCTGTCTAAGTGAAGACAGATTTGGACACTGGGATTGCTGCTAGTCAGGGTGCTCATTCTAAAATTGGACTATTCAGTTACAACACTGTACTCAGAGTAATCTAAAAAACTCCAGAAACCACTGTAAATATGTGAATCATAGCATCATGAGCTTTTAAATCAAAGTTATAAAAGTGGTAGATCTTAGAAACCTTTCAGAGACAGACAGTTCATCATCATAGAAAATCCTTAAAATAAGACTGCCCAAGTAGGCAGAAGGCATATTTTCACTAAATAACAATTTTGTGCATGCATACCTTTTTTAAGTGAAGGCTACTCATTTAAGAAGCTCATCATTCATTTGTATTAGTTGCAGAAGTATAGCTAGAGCTTTTGAATCCCAGAACAGGCACTCTTCACGTTAAAGTATGGTAGTTACATTGGGCAGGAATAGTGCGTAACAGTTACTTCGGGCAGATTGACAACTGCTTTTGGTGTAAGAATTACCTGCAGATATCTTTTCTTATCTTTTGGGTTAAATCTGCTCTTCCAGAAAAGAGGTATGTTTTCATTGCTATCTTGGAAATGACAGTTAAGCAACAATGTTTTAAAAATTGTCATGTATTGTAGCTAGTGTATTCAAACATAAGGGACTAAAACTGGTTTCTAAATTAATTTATAATACAAATTTTTGAGCATCTGATAGTTTTCATTTGTAAATCAACCAATGCATTATCATTCCAAAATTAAGAACTAAAGAACTGGGTTTGGCTTGACATATACCATTTAAGCATCACAGCATTTCATGTTAATTTTAGTTCAAAATAAAATATGGATGATCTTAGTTACAACAGTATCCCCATCCTGTAAAACTTGCTCAGATAGAATGAGGCTGAGATTTTACAACCATTATTCCCGTGTTTGTTGCAGGGTTTTTCCTACTAGATACCTTAAAAAGGTCCATCAAGAAAATGCAGGAAGATTTCTTCATCAATGTCCTTAACTATTTAAATCTGATTTTAAACTTTTTAAGACTTTTTAAATCTTCTTAAAGATTTTAAAGATCTGGTTCTGTAGTGATTTTGCTTTTGTGAGCAAAGCCATATGCATAACACCTAACATGAATAAAATCTTTATAATGTTCCTAAAGAGAAATGTTTGAAGTAAGTCATTAATCTTTAACTGATGGTGTTACTTTTAAATCTGCAATGTTATCTTTCTTTTTCACTTATGCTCTTACTTACAAAGAAGAAAGCATAGCAAGAGTGTTTTAAATAAGCTACAAAGCTCTTTGTGCAATTGCTTATTCCATCTGGAGCATAAAAGCTGGGTAATCAGTGAGAGCACTCTGGAAATACAAAACCAGGAGAAATGATGGAAAGAGTTACGATTATGGCTCTAAAAGGAAGGTGTGGTTTCTGTGATCCTAGGATTTTAACCCAAGTGCTGTGTTGATGGCGAAGGGAAGCAAAACTTCTTCAGTAGCTAGGAAAATAAGTGGCATATTATAGGCTTCTGGCAATTCTGGCAAATGTGGGCTGTGATTGATGCCATGCAGCCCTGCACTGCTCTGCATTTAGGCAGGAGCTGTGCTCATTCTGAATCCTTTTGTTTCTCACATCATAAGTTGTGCAGGCTTTTAAGTACTTCTTGCACTTAAATGAATGAATTTATGTTCTGAAATGATGCTGTTCCTCCAAGGAAAAAAAAATCTGTTTACCTAAGACTCTGTTTAGTAAATGAACAGTAGAATGGTACTGCAAGGGAAAAGTTGAACACTTTGGCTTGGTATTGTTGCTTCAACTTTTTCCAGCCTGTCCTTTCTGTGGGGTTGTCCTAGTTGCCTTGTAAGCTAGGAAACTAATCTATCTTTTGGACTTACAGTTCATTCAAGGTTTGCTTTTAAGATTTATGCAACTTAAGCTTGTAACAGTGGCAAAAACAAACTCTTGTTTATGGTAATGCAAATAAATGGTGATTGTCAAGGCAAGTAGTCCAGTGGCTGAGTTAGAATTTAGAATTCCACAACTAACGAATGAGCAAAACTGGGTGAGAGTGACTTATGGAGCAATATACTCAACTCTTTTATGTTACCACTATTCCGGTTTCTTTATCATTCTGAGCTAAAATATGATAAGCAAAATATAATGCAATACTGATCTTATATGATTGTAAATATGTGCTGATGTTTACTTTAGCATTTAAGAGCACCTCTTACTCATAATGAAATTCACTGTAGGACAAGATATCCCAATTTCTTGGTACTTCTTTTTTTCCAATACAATTTTTGTCTCATTTTAGTTTCAACCGGCATTCTTCCACCTCCATCAGCTACCAGTCAAAGAAGAGGTATAAAAATGTTTTGTGCAGCTACTCTACTTTAAAAGCACTTAACAAACCAGTTTATTGCTGCTAGTAGACAACTAGTGAAGTGTTAACATAAAAATGATCTGCTAAGAAATATTTACTCTTTTTCTGATAACTAATAGTTTTCAGAGCAAGTATTTAATTTGCTGCCTGTCACATGCCATTGGCTGCTACACATAAATTCAGTTAAGGGTGCTTTCACTGCTTTTTGAGATGCCATTGCTTCCTGTTCCATTAAAGCATCTTTGCCTCTTTGGACATCTTTTTATTCTTTTTTTTTCTTTTCTTTTTTTTTCCTTTCTTTTACTCAAATGCTTTTTACTTTTCTTCATCAGAAATTCTGATAAATCTTTTAACTGCACTAAACCCCTTAATGATACAGTGTAACACTTTATTTCTCTTTGACAAGCCTTTTTATCTTCCTTACTGCACTTAATATGCATCATACACTTGTAAAAGAGTTCAGTAGTTGATTTAATTTTGCCTTGATTTCAGTACAGTGAATGGGGGGTTGTGTGAATTGGTTTTGTTTTTTTCAACTTCATTTCCCTGAATGTACAAGGAAACCTAGTGGCCTGGTTTTACTATGCTATTAACTTCGGTAAACACTTGAATTCTGAAAAAACATTTTTCTTCATGACAGTCTAAGTATTGCTAATCTGGCTTAGAACTTCATTATGTATTTTGTGCATTAAGAGAATGTCAAACAAATCTTTGTTCCAATGGACCTGCACATCTGAGAGTAGACTTTCCTGAGTGTGTGCCACTTTCAGATTAAGGCTCTATGACACATGATTTAAAATCTTTTAATCCACATTGCAAAAGTTGATCATTGATCCTGTAAAGGTAAGTATGTTTTACTGGTTTTCTGTCTAGTTCACCTTGAATAGTAGATTTTAAGATGAGGAAAAAGTCGTTTGATAGTGTGTACTTAGCTAAAGGCATTTGGAAAGCTGTATGTAAAGGCAATGTACACGAAGTGTACATCTTTCTGTTCATACTGTGGTAGTCCAGTGACTCTAGGTACAGTGCATTCTTTTGTACTACAGATACGGAGGTATCAATAGGAAATAGATTGTAAGAATGGAAAGTAAGAAGTCTTATTGTGATTAGAACAGCTTTGGCAGTTAGGAGATCACAGCACAGTTCACAACACAATTTATAGTGAATACAAACCCACTCGAATAGTTTATCTTGGAGAGTCCTATTCGCTCATGGTATAGTAGATCCAAATCCAGCCCTAAGCCCTAGACTAGGTACAGAAATAATTAACTGCAGTCACTGTAGCAATAGCTATGTTTCTAGCTTTAACTAAATAGACAAAATAAATTAGCCTGGGGCAGCAATGCAATGGAAACTAGATCTATAGTATAAGCACTGTCAGAGTAGCAAGAAGCTGTATTGTGAGAATAGGTTTATTTTGTTCAAAATTAAAGATCAAAAGTTTACATTTGTCAAGATGTTGGTTTTTACCTGTACTGGAGGGAATTTGCTGGGTTTGCCATATATAAAAACTTTCTTTCCAGAGGGCTTCTATTTCTGCTGTTAAAGTGTAAGTCAAGATGGACCAATGGTTTGGCAAAGCTGGACAATTCTTTTCTTATGCTAACAAATATTTTCTTATAGGCAAGCTCACTATGGAAATAACTCCTAAACTGTCAGCACAAATGGATAGGGATCTGGCTCATACAGGTAGTGAAACTGAAGGGAAAAAGAAAGTAAAACTATGCTTTCAGGGTGAGTAAGAAGGATGTTCAATAGTCAGTGGGTTTTATTACTGTACACATCCCAGTATCTGTGGCTTCCCTCCCTTGTACTTTGTTCTGTCTTGCTTGCTTTGTTTGTAATGCTCTTTTAGTGGTTTATGAAGCAAAGCCACTACAAATAGAATAATCGTAGGTAATGGACAAATAGAAGAGGCATAGAGAAGAAGCATATTTCAATGTCTTACTATAATCAAACTGAGAATCACCATCTGAGCCATGAAATAGAGAAAAACTATTTCTTATTGATATTTGGAATCTTTAAGTATCTTTAAGTTAATGAGATATCCCTCATTGATTAATCTTAGACAAGAAGAGGCCTGATTGTTTGGAGAGGGACAGAAAACAAAAACTTGTATGCATGTTCCTGAAGCCAGATCCCTTGTTAAACTGAAAGTTCCTTTATTAAATGTCAGATTCCTTCAGTCAGCTATTTTCTGTGACAAAAGCAACTTGGCGTTATTCAAAATCATTTCCAAAGAATTGTCCAAGCGTTTCTTAGCAGTGATAAAGACTAATGAATCTCACAGTTTTCCCTCTGTAGCTCTCAAGGATGGTTCCTCTCAGAGTAACTTGGAAGCTGCCAGATCTGTTACTTCATAATCAGTAACTTTTGCTGGTTTTGAAGTTGCTCATACCCTCATTTTGCTTTTAGAAACACAAGCCAGTCATATACACCAATGCCAGTTTCTGGAAGCTACAGTGACAGTCCTGCTGCTTCTGCTACTTCGAAACAGAGAGTTGTTACTACTGCCAGCATAAAGCCCTCTGTCTACCAGCCAGGTAAGATGACTTCAAAATACTGAAAGGATTCAGAAAAGAAAGACACATGCATTTATTTTAGAAAAGAAAATTCCAAGAATGCACATTTGACAATAGAGGACACACATCAGGAAAGATGGAACCAAATGGTGCTAGTTGCTAGTTTTGCTTCAGATTATCTAAAGATCAAGAATCAGGTTGTATTTGTTTTCTGCTTTGGAGTGAAAATATGGAAAAAAATGGGGGAAGAAAAATAAAAGCAAGGGACATGTCTGCAATTAAAGTTGCATAGTCTGATTTTTATAAGCCAGTGTGCCCAACTAGGAGCCCAATGACACTTCAGAACTGATAAAGTAGCTTAAGAATGCACAACTTAGGAAGGAGAGAAAATAAGTAAATGTAGCTTGAGTAGGATACATTTGCAAAATAGATAGGGCCATATCTCAAACTCAGGCTTACATCTGAAATAAAGAATGACCTATTAGAGTACTACATGATGCTACGCTTCCATTTCCTACAGATTCAGTTACTGAAGGAATATAGTTGACTTATTCATTCATGTGGAAAATATGCTCCTTGATCTTATCTGAATTCCCTTTGTATTAATGTGTTACAAATGGAGTGAACTTCTAAAACTATTGATGACCAAAATATGAACCTTCAAAATGAACAAATGAAGCAGCAATATTAGTCTAAATGCAGTTCTGTTTCAAATTAAGCTTGTTCTGGTCTTAGCAAGAGAATTAAAAGGCTGATTTATATCTTGACAGTCAAGTAAATATGAAAAGGCCAAGAATTCTGGCAACCTTAAACTGTTTTCTGTAATGCTCTATTTCTGTATCCACTAAAATGAAACAAATGCAGAAATTTTATTTAGACATAAAGCAGACAGGTCACTTGCCTGATTTTTGTATTTGAGATACAAAGGTGGAAAAAGCTAGTTCAGAGCTATCATGAGCTATTTAAGGGTCTCAAACTAAATAAAGGGTTCAGCTTCTTCTTATTGGTTTCTGGTTCAGTGTCAGCATATACCGTATTCTCACTGAAGGCAAATGTTATTGGGTTTGTTTTGCAAAAGAAGGAAAGATGAAGACAGAAGATTTATTTCCATAATGCAGAACAGAGCAAATTGGCAAGTCAAAAAATCTCCTAAATAACACTGATCGATCCCCATGCTCATTTGGGGAAAGTATGAACTCCAGTTCTCAATATACAGACTTGCCACAGAAATAATCTGTAGCTATATCCAATTAGTAGCTATATCTTCTAAAGAAAAAGCTGGCTGTTGAATTAGAATAAGAGGTAATGCTTTTGTTTTCTCCTGTGATGAGCATCTTCTTTGCAATCCCTTATTTTGCTGATTTTGAGGCCCACTGCCTCTCTATAAAGGCTTAAAATAGACAGTATGGAAGCTGTTCTGTGTCGCTACGTATACAATAACTCCGACCGCATATATTGTCTGCTCATGTTTGTAAAATTTTTATTTTGCAGTTGTAATGTACTCTAGAGGACAGGAGAAAGTTCAGAATAATATCTCATGTGATATATGACAAAACTCAAATAGCATTAAAATTGGAAGAGAAAAAAAACAATAAATCTCTCTTTTAAAAAAAATTAGCCTATGAGAAGGCTGGCAAGGGACTTTCTAGGATGTCAGGTAGTGATAGGACTAGGGGGAATGGATACAAACTAGAGGAGGGTAGACTTAGATTGGACTTCAGGAGGAAGTTCTTCACTGTTAGGGTGGTGAGACACT
The DNA here is from genome assembly GCA_013399015.1 of Galbula dea. Taxonomy (NCBI): domain Eukaryota; kingdom Metazoa; phylum Chordata; class Aves; order Piciformes; family Galbulidae; genus Galbula; species Galbula dea. Next base: position 1,524,421 of record VWZX01009894.1, on the reverse strand, counting down.
GGAACACGTTGCCCAGGTTGTGGAAGCCTGGAAGTTTTAAAGGCCAGGCTGGATAAGGCTCTGGACAACCTAATCTAGTGGAAGGTGTCCCTGCCAAGGCAGGGGGTTGGAACTAGATGATCTTTAAGGTCCCTTCCAACTCTGGCAATTCTATGATTCTATAAAATCATTTAGGAGTTTGAAATAGCTAATAAAGGATTCTAAAATACCTTTGTAATTGAACCCTAAAGTGACTCAATTATAAAAGAGATGACAGGCAGAGATTTTATCCAGAAACCTGAATCATTCACTGACAGGGTATACAAGACTGTTTTAATTAGTCTCAGATTGAAAAAAATAATGGGACTAAAATCTTGTTTACACTGAAACCAATCTCAAAACTGCATTGTTGACTATCTGGCTCAGATAGGAGTAATCAGTAAGTCTACCCTTTAAAGCAAAAAAGGAGTAGTCCTTTGACTAAGCTAGCTCTGCAAGGAAAACTGTGAACTCTGAAATCTTTTCCTTTCTCTGTCCTGTGAATTTTGTAACCCATTTTTAAGAGCACAGATTTTTTTTCTGAACAAGGTCCACTAGATGGCAGAAAATAGTCGTGCATTCCTTTCCTGTAGTCCTTCCCAGACTAGAATAGTGCTTCCGTATATTGCAAGCAACTCAAACACTGCTTTCATAGTACAAAGTTAACATGATACCTAAAAGTAAAAAGCACATCTTTCCTTTTAAAAGAGTAAGTCCAAACAGGACTACTCATGTATGTAAAAGTGCTCATGTGTAAAGACCTGATCTGCTCTTTTAGAAATTGGTAGAAAGATTCCCACAGATCTCATTAAACTTTTCTCTGAATCCTAAGCACCTTCCATACTAAACCAGCAGGTTACATACCATCTTTCATTTGAAATTCTTCTGAATAAGAGTAGCATCTTCTTATAAAGGACTTGTTGCATTACCTGCTTTTTCTGTCATCCACTATATACTGGAACAGTATATAGGAAAATTTGGGGCTTCAAGGATGCAGCCACTAAGTGCAGAGCAAACCAAATCAGCTGTGATTATGAATTACATTTGTTCCTGGAAAATTACTATTATTAAGAATAACAATTATGAGTTCAACCAAAAAAAAAGGAAGGACCTTGTTTTCACAGTGTGAACTAGTAGGTGGGGTGCCGGGGGACGTGGCTCACTGGTGAGCATGGTGTTGTTAGTTTAACGGTGGGACTCCATGATCTCAGAGATCTTTTCCAACCATAATGCTTTTATGAACTGGAGATGTGTCTCAGGGTGCTTTTATGAACTGGAGCCTTGAGACTATATGAATCTTTACTAAATGAACCTTGGTACACACTTTTTTTTCCTGGAGGGAAAATATCCACTGATCATAAACAAAGAGTTGATGAGGAGAATTCCAGATTCCCCAGAAGCAAGGAGTTAGTTTGTTCCTACAGCTGTCAAGAGAGACCTCTTCTGCCATACTCTCAGGATCACAATAGTCCCATGTTTTCTTTTCTACTCTAAGACACTCTGAGGGCTGAGAGAAACAAGGGGATGGAGGCTAGGTTACTCAATAATTTAAAGTATTTGTTTTTGAATAGTTAAGGGTCAGCTCATACAGTACTGGTATTTTGAGACTCTTATTATCTAATGTACCTAATTTTAGTACTTTTTACCAGCAAACATCTTTTATCTGTTGCATGTACATTGGAATGCTTTGAAATACATAAACATGCAAAGTGAATTTGTATGGCAGTAGCTACTAAGACAAGAGAGTTGTTCATATAAGCTTAGGCAGATAGCTATAAGATAATAATTCCCTGATAATAACAATATCTAAAATCTCAAAGTTAATGAAACCTTTTTAGCACAGTGCAATGACACTATTTTAAATCAATAGTAATTAGAGCCTGTTCACAGGGGGAAAATATGTTGTAATAAATGCAGCCTGTAAAAGTAAATTATGATGGCTGAAAAGAAAACTCAGAGCAGTTGCAAACACCCAACATCTGTCATTTTGTAGTAATTCCCATCAAATCTTTCAGCAACTGGAACAAAAACTATTTTGCCACTTTATTTTACCATGCTAAGTAGGAAAGATAGAGTAAAACGAAACAGAAGGTAGAGCCAATGAAAGACAAAGACCCTTCCCTGTGTTTATCCTTCAAAGGAGTCTAGATTAATCTGAACCGAGATAAATGATATGCTGTCTACATTGGTTGGAATAAACAAATTGGAAAAATACATGAACATTGTGAGATCAAGGAAGAAAAAGTGAAAAACTAAGAGGCTGTAAGCTAAATTTACTAAAGGGAATCCTAAAGATGGTACCTGGACTGTACTTGTTCTTCACTTCTGGAATTCCAGGTTTGACTATCCGACCATTGTGGCAGATACTGCTGTGCTTGGCATGAACAAGAATTGGCTCTTGGGGAAAGGACAATCCTTTCACAAAATTCAATGAATTTCAAGTCACCTTACTTAATTAGAGAGCTTTATAGGTGGGAGCCTTTTGAACTCACCAGTTAGAGATTAAATAATCTTCTAATTTTACCTAGCTTAATACTGTAATATATAAATAGCAACAGCCTCAGGATTGAAAGAGATTGCACATAAACTCTCTGTTCTGCAATCTTTTAAACAGCTACCATTCCCAAGTAAGAAAAAAATAAAAAGCCTCAAATGTTGCCATGTGGCCAGCCCCTCCTTCCATGACCTGCAGACTCTCTTCTTCCACTGCAGTTTGCCCAGCAGTTCCCTACTTAACCATGTGGGTCTCCTGGCTCCCCTCCTCGATTTTCTATGTGTTGGGATGCTCTTATCTTGAGCTTGGAAGAAGTGGTCCTTGAATGTTAACCAACTCTCTTGGGCCCCTTTATCTTCTAGTACCCTGTCCCATGAGATTTCCCCTAGCAATTTCTTGAAAAGATCAAAGTTGGCCCTACTGAAGTCTAGGGTTGTGATCCTACTAGGTATTCTGTTCCTACCACCCAAGATCCTGACCTCTAGCATTTCATGGTCACTGCAGGTAAGTGCCTCAACCTCTACCTTTTCAACCAGACCTTCCTTGTTAGTGAGTACAGATCCAGCAGCACTCCCCTCCTAGTGGGCACATCCACCATTTGCATCAAGAAGTTATCATCAAAGCACTGGAGGAACATGCTGGACTGTGAATGGCTGGCTGAGTAGGCTTTCCAGCAAATATCTGGGTAGTTAAAATCCCCCATAAGTACCAGGGCCTGTGATTGTGAGGCTACTGTCAGCTGCCTGGAGAAAGCCTCATCAGCTTCCTCATCCCGATCAGGTGGCTTGTGATAGACACCCACAACAGTATCACCCATGGCAGCCTGCCCCTTAATTCGCACCCACAAACTCTCAACTCACCCTTCATCCACCCCCAGACAGAACTCAGTACATTCTAGTTGCTCTCTCACATAAAGAGCAACTCCCCCACCATGCCTTGTAGACCTGTCTTTCCTGAAAAGGACATAGCCATCCATGACCACATTCCAGTTATGAGAGCTGTCCCACCATGTCTCTGTAATTGCCACAGATCATAACCCCTTGACCTCACGTGGATTTCTAACTCCTCCTGTTTATTCCTCATGCTGTGTGCATTGGTATACAGGCACTTCGGGGAGCAAGCTGAGCATGCGAATTCTACCCTATGGGGGTGAGAGGCCTTCTGGTCTGTATTAGTACTAGCACTGGAACATTGCCCTACTGTTGCAGACCTGGCAACAACCCCATCCCCCTTCAAATCTAGTTTAAAGCTCTGTGGACAAGCCCTGCTAGTTCTTGTCCTAGAATCCTTTTTCCCCTGGAAGATAAGCCTTTCCCACCTCTTATCATCTGGCCTGGTATCTTGTAAAAACAGTGTATGTTCTTCATGTGGCAGGGTGTGGGCTCGGGGAACAGTGTTAAGTAGAACACAATATTCTCACCACTCAATTATTCAGAACATCCATGTTACATTTGGAACCCTTTTCTTGGTTGAAATACCTTTCTACCTGCAAGCCCCTTAAAACTGTAACGGTTGTATTTAGTCAGCAATTTATTGGCCGTGGCATCTACTATGCAGAGTGTTTGCCTAGACTGCAGGAGAACTGACTTCTATTCCCAAATCTGTGCTCCCTCGTTTGGGCAAAACACTTCAACTTGCCAAGCTTCTGTTCGTCCTCACACAATATAACATAATCTAACATTCACTTTGTTTTCCCTGCAAAGTACTCCTGTACTTGGCAAAGTGAGGCAATTTCTTGGGCAGTGACTTCAGTCCTACACAATGAAAGATCTGATGTTTTGAAAAGAGCAGGGCAATGGGAAAACTTGTCAGTATGTGCAGGCTCTAGCTTCTGCTTATTTTTATGTGATAAAGCTCCACCCAAGATTAGAGCCCAGTGCATACAAACACAGAGGCAGTCTGCACTGAAGATTTTGTGATAGTCAAAGGGTGGAAGAAAGGAAGTATAATTTTTCTATTTTATACATAAGAACTGAGGCACAGAGATAATATGCTTTGCTCAAAGTTATACAGGAAGTCTGTGGCAGAGCCAAGAACTGAACTGAGATCAGTCATAACCGCAAGTCTGGCCTTCCTCTAAGTGCTGTTGGCTTTGTCTTGCCGGTCATGTGAGCCGAATTGGCTCCCTCAAGATTGCTTCCAGTGTTCTCTATCTCTCTTCCCTGTGTGAGCCTGTTTTTATTCAGAAACCTGTGAGGAAAACCTACAAATGATAGGTAACAGTGACATCTGTGGAAAATTCTGCATTTTAATTAATATCATGAGATCAAAATTTAAGCATAACTTCTTATTGAAATTGTGGGGAATTCCATCTAGAAGGTCTTTCTATTTTTAACCTGTCTTAACTGCATTATATGGCAGCCTTTGAAATGATTACAGAATTGTCATATCCATTCCTACCAGGAAAATTAAGAGATGCCCTTGAGAATGGTCTCCATCAAATCTGTAAAAGCCAGTAGGCAATGTCTTCTGTAATGCATGTGGATTAAAATTCAGTGATTGTGCTGATATCCTTGGCTTCAGTCCAGAATTAATGAGCACTAATGGGACAGACCATAATTATCATCTGAAGCTTTTATTTTTTTGTGTGTTGTGGAGTATCCTTTGGTAAGTGTTGCTGTTTTGCCATCGTAAGAAAAGACTTTAAAATACTTTTTTTGTTTCTTTTGGGATATCTAAACCAGCATCAGCACCAGTTCATTCTTACACCCCTGCCAACACTGAGCCTGCAAGTCGCCCTCCTTGGGTAACAGATGACTCCTTTTCCCAGAAATTCGCACCTGGAAAATCCACCACCACTGTCACAAAGCACATCCTCCCAAGGGGTGCTCCAGTACCATCTCCTGCTTCAACTTCTGCTTACCCATCTCCAGTTTCAACTTCTTCCCAGGCTCCTGCAATAGCCCGGGGAACAGTTCAGAGGGCTGAACGTTTTCCAGCCAGCAGCCGAACTCCTCTCTGTGGGCACTGTAACAGCATCATTCGGTAAGGTCATGAGGTTTTGAAAAGGGATGAAGCAGAAAAAAAGATATCAGAGAGACTGCTTATTGTACATTAATATACAGTACCAGAGCCTAAGACTCAGTTAAATTACCCAGCAGGGATGTCTGTTGTCTGCTTCATTAATTTAACATTTCCAGAGCTCATTTTGCTATTGTGTGGTTCACTTTGTATCACTGCAGTTATAAATGCTAATTGTTTGTTTCTTGGATGCAGTGGCAAATCACTTTGTTTTTTAAACAAGTTTCTGGTCCTAAAGGTACCTCTTGAAGAACGTATGTACAACCTCACTGGGAAAGATGGGAAAGGGTGGGGGAAAGGATTATGGAGAGAAAAGGAACAAGACACCATTTTGGAACAACAGCCAAATGTAATTGTTGCTTTTGTGTCTGGAGAAAGACGATGCCTACACTCTGTTAATAGTGATTCATAGCATGCTTCTCCCTTCTTCTCTCCCAGTTCATTCTGCTGGACTGGTGCCCACTGTTGCCCTGTGGACTGCTAACCATCTTTAAATAATCCATGTTTAATGACAATCTCTCCCACTAAAAGGATCTAGTTTGGTGATGTGGAACTGCTGATTATTGCCCTTTCTATATTCTGAAATGGGAAGACTCCAGTAATAATCACTATGTCTAATTACAATCAAGAGTAAATCACCCAAACAAATTTAGTATGTCTTACATATAAAGAAACAGCAAGTTGTCATCTGATAGTCTGACATTTCTAGAACGCGCACATTCAGTGCTCTCTCAGATGTAAAGAAAGCAGGAGACTTTAGTAGCTATTGTGAGGTATGGGTGTGTAGGTTTGGAAATTTGCCTGCTTTTTCATTCTTTCAAACAGTAGCATTATCTTCTGTGTTACAACGGTAGGCCTCTTCCTGTTGTCTTCATAGCTGTCTAGCTTTGCAGATAGGAAAACAACTGATGATTTTTCAAAAAGTTGCCTGTAAATCAAATGTGTGTGACTAAACAATAATGAAATATTTTAACCAATTGGAAGAGTGTTTGAGCAGTGATCTTGGAAGAGAACATTTCTGCTCAGGCTTCTGGATCTTATCTTAATATGCACCTTTATTGTTCAAGTAGAATGCTTCCTATACATGTATGGGGTGTCTAACAAAGTGGGTTTGTAATCAAGGTCATTCAATCTTTTTGCATCACAAATAACATAATGATGATTGTTTACAGGGGTCCTTTCCTGGTAGCCATGGGTCGCTCTTGGCACCCAGAAGAATTCAATTGTGCTTACTGCAAGACATCCTTGGCTGATATGTGCTTTGTGGAAGAGCAGAATAGTGTGTACTGTGAGCGCTGTTATGAACAGTTCTTTGCACCAACCTGTGCCAGATGCCACACTAAGATCATGGGGGTAAGACAGCATGCTTAACCCTTTCTCCAGCTGCATGGTTCACTGAATTAGTGAAATAGTTTAAACTAAGAAGTGAATGTAGATATTTAATTATTTGCCCCTTTTTAATAATAATTTCCCGGCCTGTTGATTATTTCAGAATGAGAAACATTATTTTATAATACATTTTATCTATCCAGAATCTTGGATAAATATGTACCTTATTGAACTCATAGAGTGTAAAATAAGAAACACTTTCTGGGTAGTTCCTTGCAATCCAATACTGTTATGTTACTTTTATCTCTTTTCCTTACGCTTCTAGTAAGAGACTCGAACTGGTGTCTTTTTTTCTTACAGAGAACTTAGTCTAAATTTCAATAAGGAAGTTAGCGATCTTGGGAAGAGGCCCACTGCTCTTGCTGCACCTCACCTGTAGCTAGCCACACAGATGCCAAGAGCAATTCTGCTGACTTCTTATCATTAAGAAGATAGAGAATAAATACAAAGATCTGAATTCCGGAAAGGCAAAAAAGTGTCACTTTTGTCTTAATGTACTCACACTTAGGTACAAGTAAATTTGCTCTATATATACCTCAGATGGTGATGAGGTTGGAATGCCATAAGATAAATATAGCAGTATATTTATGCTTGCAGTTATTGTGAATATATGGCATATTCTAGAGAGAATTCTCTTAAATGAGCAGGTAAGGAGTACCTCACTGTTTTTTCACTGCTTAGCTGTCACCTTTTGACATCTGTCTAAATGCAGGCATTGACAAACTAGATGCTCTTCTCTGCAACTGGTAGCAGGGATGGCAGCATCAGACATCTTCATGAAGCTCTGGCTCCAACCAAGTCTTGTTTGCTCCTGCAGCAGCAGGAGTAATTTTACAGCAGAGTACTGACTTAACTTTCCTAATTAATGCTGGCACAAATCAGTTCTCCATTATGGATTTTCATCAGGAAACTAGCAAAGATGCCAGCTGCCTCTATTTATATTAATAAGATTTCTCAATCTGTTTTTAGCTTCTTAGTTCAGTGAGGTTCATAAATGTATCCAAACCAATTTATCAGTGATAGTTGTTTCGCAAACAGTAACAGAAGTTAATGAATATCAAATGGTGATTCTCTAATGAGATATATGGCAAACATAAATTAAACTATTTTGTCTATTCACTGGATTGAAGGCATGGAAGAAGACTTCAATCCCTTTTGTCATAGTTAATGGAGATTAAAAATAATCTTTAAAAGAGAATCAGAGTCTATGTATATTATTGGAACCACATAAAATAGGATCTAGATTCTCAGCTGGTGTAAATCAATGCTGTTTCAGTGAAATAAACAAAGTTAAATTAATTTACACCAGTTATGCAGCTGGCCCTTTGAAGTCTGGCCTGTTTGACAGAGATACGGTGTCATACATCATCTTGGGCACATAACTGACAAATTATCAGGTAACCATGCATCAGAGCTCAGTACAGCAGCTTTTGGACTTGAAGGACTTCTGTAATAAGATAAGAATGAAGCAGTAACAGAGATTGCTCCATACTGGATGAAAGAAAGACACTAATAAAATGTGGAAATTTAGTTTAAGAGAACATAAGTTGCATGCAGTTTGGGGTTTTTTGTGATGAGCTTATGGCCTAGGAACAGACATGGAGACTCATTTTCATTAATCACATAAGCTAAAATTTAAGTTTGATTTTTGGTTTTGTTTTTTTTGGTTAGATTTTCACATTAGTTTGTGTTCTTGCAAGAAGCTGAAAGGAACCAGTACATAATCTAAGCTGCTTCGAAACATCAGACTGAAATCATCTATCTCTTGCATGCATTTCTTGATTTTGGAAAATTCCTCTTTAAAATTTATTTGACAACTCATAATCTTGCACTGAAGAGTTCATACTAGTTGTTTCAAAACAAAGAAGAAAATAATCAGAATCTTTGTGCAGATTCACTCATGCAACAGTGATTGGGGCATGTTGATACAAACAGCTGGCTGAACTGTGTTCTTTCAGTTTGGCAAATAACGTTCTTCCAGAAAGCCTGCAGTCCTATTTCCTCTTTCCAAAGAAGCCCAATTTCTGTTACATTTCTTTCTTTTGAGGAGGGCAATTGGCTTATACAGAAGGGAGAAACTTAAGAGTGTCTCTGTCCCATGTTTGTTCTCAGTAGGTAGTAGCAGGTCATGCTATTCTGTTGGAGATTGTTTGTTTGTTTGTTTTACAGGAAGTGATGCATGCCCTACGACAGACTTGGCACACAACTTGCTTTGTCTGTGCTGCTTGTAAGATGCCTTTTGGGAATAGCCTCTTTCACATGGAGGATGGGGAACCTTACTGTGAGAAAGGTATGACAAACTGGACAGTTCTGCTCAGTAATCATGTGCTTTATCTAGTATGGATGCAACATAAAAATAACGCAGCTGATGAACAAAATAAAATCAGTTACCCATCCAGCATGGATTTTGTTTCCAATCTCCTCATATGCAAGTGTTTTCCCTTCTGTATTTTTCTCCACTTTATATGACTGGCAGAGCACTGGTCTATTGCCTCAATGTCCCAGAATGTCTTGCCTCCTTTCTCTCCCTTGCATACCTACCTTCCATTTCTCTCCTGACGTGTTCCCCATCTCCCTCCCTTCCCTGGTAGATTCTGCCCACTAGAAATCTACACACTACCGTGTGAAAAATTCTTCTTTTAGGGTTCTGGTACAGAATGTCTGAGTTGCTGTCCACATTCTTTTTAGTAAGTTGCTTGAATTATGAGCTCTGATACGTTCTATCTCACCCTAAAACTCATCAACCAACATATATGAAAAGATAGTTCTGCTCAGATGCGTGCTGCAGATTTTGTTTTCTGGGTGCTGCAACAAATTAAAGGCTTCTTGCCAACTAAGAAAGGAAAAAGCCACGTTTTTCCAAACTATGGCAAGGGTAATATGGTTTAATAAATGGTGCTTTCTGCCTAACATTGTCAGGAAGCAGGTTAAGGTTTAAATAGTATTCCCTCTGTAAGCCCTGTCTTGTCCATTTAAGGAGCTTCTGGCCTACTTCTCTCTGGAGATTCCTTTGTTATGGTTGCACAAATCAAATTCTACAAATTGGAGTAACTCTTAGTAAAGAATGAAAACCATACAGCATGACTGACTTGGCACCTACCTTTTAAAATTGGAGGGTTTGACATAACCTCTAACAACTCTCCCAAATTCCATACACCATTAGAATTTCTGCTAATCTTTTTTTCAATGTGCAAAGTAAAGATGTATTAACCAGCCAGTATGTGGTTTCCATAGTATTCTCTCATAATGCAAGGAGAACATAAATCCAATCATGAAAACTTATAAACAGTGTTTCTATATCACCGTTAAGGTAACACTCACTAGCCATTAGATTGTATTTTGTATGACCATTACTTGTCCTTATGAATAGCTTCCACAAACATTAAAGCTAATTTGAAACTAACGTGAGAAAACTAACTTCAAATTTAATGAATTTTTTGTTTGCTTTCTGTGTTTGTGATGACAACTGCTGTGCTGATGTGGGCTTTTGAACTGAGTTTTCATTTAAATAATTAAAGAAAAGAAATAATTTTCAGTGAGTGTTTTACTGAAGGTAGTAGGTAGCTGAGCAAAACCAATCCAAGAATTCATCCTCTGGAAACTTACTACTTCAAAATTACACAATTATGTTAAGAGTTTGTTCTGAATTTGCTTTCTGTTTTATTTTAGATTATATTGCTTTGTTCAGCACAAAATGCCACGGCTGTGATTTTCCTGTTGAAGCTGGAGATAAATTCATTGAAGCTCTTGGACACACTTGGCATGATACCTGCTTCATTTGTGCTGTAGGTTCTATAGCACGTACTAAGTAATTTCTTTATACTCACATATTGTGAAGTAACATCACAAGACCTGAAAGCAGGAATGACTAACATATGTCTAGGGATACAGAGGGCTTGAATTTCATTTTTTACTTGTAGATGGAGGAGGATGGGTCTCATTTCTCTTCTTCTCCTTGAGCTTTTACCATAATTTTAAAATTTGATCATCACAAGTGAGTGCTTTCTAATAAAGCATCCAGTTTTATAGAGTACATACAGTAATACATATCACTATTGTTGTCACTCTTTCTAATGTTTAACAAAGATAAATCAGGCTTTAAAATAAATTATTGCTATACTAAACAGTATAGACATAATCTTACTTATAAAGCAGAGCAGTTTGTATTTCCATGCAGAACGCTTGCTGAAACTTGCAAAAAGGAGTCTGTTTACAAAGAATCAATAGTAAGCAGCATAGAAGTTTGTCAAACTCATCAGTGTGTGGTGTGCATATAGCTATATAGTGTGGCTATATTCCCACATTCTGCACACAAAGTAATAAAATCCATATGATAACCAGTACTTTTCATATGGTTCTAATACAGCTGTGCTGCTCTACAGCATATTATTCCTGAGATAATAATACCTAGAACCTCTAATTAGCTAAAAACTGTATGATGGTCACACCAAAAAGGACAGTAACAATTTCTAATATTTGTTGAACTCTAAAATTAAGGTTGAAGTAGAAAGTATAGAAAGGTTTCTAAATATCTAAAGCTAAAGAAACTACTAGTCTTTCAAGGGTACACGGAAGTGAGTGACACAAAAGTTCCTCTGAAAATTGAAGTCTTTTTGAAATTCTATCATAGAAAGGAATACTAAGAAAGCAAGTTTCCTTCGCTAACTAAAACCTAATAGTCACTTAGAAAAAACACTTTCTCTCAATATTTAGTGATCTCTTCTTATTATCCTTTTAACTGAATTCTGAAGTTCTCACAGCATTTTTTGTTTGGAGCTAACTTTAATTTCTTTCAGTGAGTTAAGTCAAATGCAAATAAATACATGACGCTCAATTGCAAATATGCTAGCTTCATATCCGTTCATGTGACTTTCCTTTCACTTGCAGTAGTACATTACTGATGTTATCACTCACTAGTCTTAAGCCTGCCACAGGCACTAAGTACAATGTCTATTCTTTATTCCTACATTCTGATATGTAGACTTCCTTAAGTGGTTCTAGATAACTCTGACCTTGCAAGTGGGGTTGCACTACTCTGTGTAAGTATCTGTACAATTCCAGGACAGTTTAAGCTGATCTAAACCTGGACTGCCCTGGCTCAGCCAAATATTCTCACATGTTTTGTTATGTCAATGTTGGCGCTTCTGCAGCCAGGCAGAAAACTTTGTGGGTTGAAGAATAACCTGGTAAAAAAAAGTAATTAGTTTTCAAAGATACCGACTGTCTGAATGACTCAGTCCTCGATCACATAGGCACACGTACCAAGACCAAAGTAATAGTAGGAGTAAGTCTCCAATGGTACCATGGAAGGATGGTATCCCTGGGACCACAGCACCTAACCAGAACTTTTCTGAAATCATACATTAAAGATCAGAATATAAATCAGAATATAAAGCCTGAGCTAGCTGCATGTGCTGGAGTGTGCTATTATCCTTTGACATTGTACACAGGCACTGCCGGGACATGCCAAAGGTGCCTAGGAGATTGTGTACCCACACTAGGAAGTGGGTAGTGGTGGCAGAAAAGTACAGAGAGGACAGCTGATGCAAACCAGAGCGTAATCTCAACATGGAGTAGGAAAACTAACAAAACATGCACTTTGATCCAGGAAATCAGATGCACTTCTACCAAAGAAATATGTGGGCAGAAAAGAAATACACTTGAAATTGTTAATCATGCCTATCGTGTCTTTCTTCGTCTCTCTATTATTTTTTTTAATGATTCCTGACCATGTTTATTATTAATTCTAGGTATGCCATGTGAATTTGGAAGGTCAGCCATTCTACTCCAAGAAGGATAAGCCACTGTGCAAGAAGCATGCCCACGCCATCAATATTTAAAAGAAGAGTTGGTAGTCAGTAATGCTGGGGAAAAACAGATGAGTAACTGGCAATTATAAAATTGACAACCATGGCTAGTATTTCTCTTGGTAAAAGCAAGGAAGTTGATACTTCTGAAGTTTAACCTCTTCTGTAAATGCAGAACATGATTTTGCAATGTTCATACAAAATCCTACTGAATGAATAGTCAAGCCCAAATGAACTAGTCCATTATTAAAGCAACAGTTGGGGCAAATATTGAAATTAACTAAAACCTTTCATATAAAAATTAATGTGAAAATACAGTTTCAAATGAACTACCCACAGTGATGTTAATGCCACACACTAGTGTTTAAGAACAACTGGAAAAGTCCTTTTGTAATAAGTCATTTTCTTTCATAAAAGGAATGAGTAAGTGCCACCTGTGCAACCAAAGGCCATAGTTTTCAAAAGGAAATAAACAGGTTAGGGATTCATCTATGAAAAATGAGTGCTATTCTATTATGTTGTGGTGCTACCTCACAGCATCAAATATTGTAGATTGTTTCCAAAGAAGAAGTCTGCCTTCCTGTTGTCTGGGAAGCCTAGGAGACGATCCATAACTTAGTTTGAAAGTAAAGTGGAAACAGAGTAATGCCATCCATAACCCAGTAAGATTAAGAAAATCATTTTCGTTTAGCCTTCCTACTGCACTTGGCCTACACATATGCAGTAGATTCACTTTCGAATCATAATGGGCTTTCTCCAAATTGATCTTACATTGAATGGAATACAGCTGGCTGGAAATAAGAGCTTTTAATTCAAAAGCAGTTTTCCTTTCCTCTTGTGGAAAAAAACCCCTCAAAGTTGCTTTGGTTTCTAATTCTCACTGATATCAGTGGGAGGTAAGAATCCATATCTGGACCTTCACATTGATGAACACAGAAGTAACACATCCGTCTAATACAGCTAGAAAGTGGGAGATAACTTGCAAAAGTTCCCCGCTGTATCTCACAGAGTTAGGAAAAGGACATGTTTTTTTCCCCCTATACTAAATAAACACTGATTTAAAAATTCATAAGGCACCATAACAGCACAGGCACATACTCTTTATTACCTTTGTTAGTCTAAATCCTGAATTGTGGTAGTATTTGCCACTGTAAAACAGTAGATAGACTCTGACAATTAGGATAACCACAGTCATCTTTTCTAATATTTTAAGAACAACTTTCAAGTTGTTCAAACAGTTACTTATAAAATAGTTTTTCCCACAAAAGAGCAATACTTGTAGTAGCGATAATACTTCTGAATTTTTAATTTTAAACCTCAATGACCTTTGTTTGGAGACAGCAGTTCTGTCTGATAGAAAATAGTTAAAATGGAAAGTCTGATCACTATTCAAGTTTTATTGTTTTAAGTGAGACTTATCATATGTGTGTTGACATCTTGCAGTACTGACAGTTTTGAATCAGTATTTCTGAGACTGAGGATGCACTCTGTGGGCCACACTCTGGTGCCATCTGTACCCTACTTTACCCTGTGTTTTGAGTAAAAGTTTACATAGCGCTGTCTGCCTTTTCCCTCCTTTGGGTAATGCCCATTTTAAGAAAATTGGTGTGTCTTTTCAGGGATGAAAAACTATCCACAGCTTGGGAGAGGAATAAAAGAAATGTGGGGTTCTAATATGAGAGTTAAAGTAGTTGTAGGCAGTCCAAATCTTGGACAAAAACACCAACCTGAACTGCCTGTGGCAGTTCTGACATGTATGACCTTTATTTATTTAGTAGGTATCTTAGTTCTCACTGACCTTAGCAGTGAACTGATCTTAGTGCTACAGGGTCAGATTTTTGTATGCATGAATTATTCTAAAACACTAGTACATTCTCTGCAAAGCCTTTTTTTTTTTTCTATAGCAAACAAATTATCTGTTTTCTGTTGGTGCTGGGCTGGTGTGAATATCCTTCCATTGATTACAAAATCCACATATCTGGCTCATAATGTTCTCTAGAGGAATAAGTTGTAACCATGGAATTTAAAATATTTTTTTCACTCCTATTTGACTTCATTAAATATCTTTTCATAACAGTGAGACAACTCTAGATTTCCTTTTAAGTTTTGAATGTCATTCAACAAAATGGGTGTTTATTTTTCTCCATTATTTAAAAGAATTCTTATCAGCCTGCTATACAATTAAGACTGCACTGAAGATATTCTTTAGGCAGATTTCTGTGAAACCCACTGACTGGGACTAGTCTCTGTCAACAACAAAACAGGGAGTCAGATTCCTT
This sequence comes from Galbula dea, assembly GCA_013399015.1. NCBI lineage: Eukaryota > Metazoa > Chordata > Aves > Piciformes > Galbulidae > Galbula > Galbula dea. Next base: position 1,509,413 of record VWZX01009894.1, on the reverse strand, counting down.
GGGAGGACACAAAATGCTAGAGCTTCTGATCCCTCAGGAGAATTTCATGAGATCTTTTACCTCTAATCTGCATGTGTATATGTGTGTCTCACTCCACCTTCCCCCTCAACTCCCTAAAATCTCCCTCTTCCCGGGCAGTGTGAAGGATAAAGCATTTTAGGAGATGGCCAGAGATGGAGGACTGCAGCTTGGGCAGAAGTAGTGTGTGAGGAGACGGTGGTAGGCAGCACAGCTGGGACTATCTCTTCTTCACGTTCACAGGGGAGGCCAGATTGCCAGCTGAAGTGGCCCAGGTCAGCCTGCGAGTTGCTGGAGTGGACAGGGGTGTGGGAGACAGGGGTCTTGGTGTTGGTAGGGCTTGGTTTACAGAAGGGAGAGCATCTGCAGCAGGCAGAACGTAGGCGCTCTGGGGACCTTTGGTTGAGTATGTAAAGATAAGGCACAGAGGAGACAGGAAGCTCTTACTGAAGCTGGAGTTGGAGGTGGGGGGAATAGCTAGGTAAGGCCATCACTAAACTGTCATGCTAGATAGTTGAGGTGGGGCAGAGCGGGGAAGTGGGAATAGCCAGGATGACTCACTACAATTAGGGAAAGGGCTTGAAGTGAGAAATTAGGGTACAAGTAGCTCACAATAATCCAGAGAGATAGTATGAATATGTATAGAAGGGGTGAGCAAGGAGGATACAGGATCCAATCTTGTAAATTTGAAGTCAGTACTGCAGAAAGGTGAATGCAAGCAGAAAGGTGTTATAAGCATAGCTGAGCTAGGTTCTGGAGTGGCAACAGTGAAAATGCAGCAGCACAGACTCTGGTGGGAGTGGTACTAGCCTGAGAGAGTCCTGAAAATTTCTTTTTCAGTGGGAGCCGTACTAACTTGAGAGAGTCCTGAAAATTTCCTTAGGCATATAACCTGCACTGTAACACATGCCCTGACTTCAGCTGGTGTCTGAGCAAGTGAGATTAAAGCTAGTTTACATATCACTATGTGAGATGCAGTGATATCTCTGAATGAGGAACAGAGATACCCTGAGGATTATCATGTAATAAATATCCTGTTTTGACTTGTGCTGCTTCATAATGTGGTCCAAAAATAGGGAATCCACTTACCTGCCCTTGATATCTGTATTAAGATATAATTTTTGCACATATCTGAACCAGAAACTTGTGAATAACAATGTAGCATTTTCATTTTCAGAGGGGTAGAATACCATATAACTGCTGATACTTTTCTGCCACACATCACCTTTGTGATACGGGGGGGGAAAGATGCACAGATATGTATAAATAAAACATTCAGAACAGGGCCTTTCAACTATCACTCAACATAAACGCTCTACAAAAATATGCAAGATGGATGATGTGTACTTGTTTATGCTTTAAGTCTTGTAATGGATGCCTGGGATAAGTCCTAAGTTCCTTTAAATATTTCTTTTCATTCTAATTAATGTGGGGTTTTACATAATAAAAAAAAGGTACTGTACCTCTGAATGATCAAATAAAAAACCCAGTCTCTTATCTAATTAAAATGTGCTCAATAACTTTTCAGTCAAAGGCTTCAAAAATTATCTTAATGCTTTTTCTCTTTTTCTGTTTTTCTCATTTGTTGTTGTTTTTCAGAACAAAGTAAATTAAACATTTCCAAATACATCCGCTTTTATTATCTAGAAAAAAACCCCACTCTTATACCTTCTTTTTTGAGAACTTAGTTTTTAGTATATTTGATTTACACATTACACATTTCTAAATCAATTCAAAACAAGGAAAAATATTTTACTTTGGTCCTTCAGTGGTCAGTACTTTGAGTGAAATTTGTTAAAGATTATTTGTATTTATATTAAATAATGTGAATGTCCACAGCACTGAACACACTCGTTAGTGTCTAATGCTGGGCACGCTAATGTTTTTTTGCAATACTTGTCTCCTTGTAGCAGATATTAATTTCTTTAGTATTTATAAGCATCAGAGTCTAAAACTGAGTGATTTATTGACTGTAATGATCACATTAGACATCTAGGTTTTATAATATATTGACATGTTGACTTGATGCCACAAGTGCCCTTGCTTTTAGATAGATTTTTTTTTCTCAAGTTTTTAGTTCTTTCAGAAACAGAATGTAGTGTGGTTTATGAGGTGTGAGTAACTACCTTGCATGGATTATCTGTGCCAACATGAATAAAACAGTGTAGTAATAAAAGCAATGTGCAAATACAGTTAAAGCTTTATGATTTGGGCATATTTATTAATATGGCATGTGAACAGATGACAGCTTTCAGCCATGTAATATTGATAAGAAAGCATACAAAAGCTTGTACTCTCTACTTCAGACCTGAAAATAAAAATCAAAACCATTGGTTTCAGCTTTGTTATATATCAATCTTGAATGTTTTACTAACCAAATAACTCTGTTTTAAACAAATGTTAGTATGCTTAGAAGATGTAGTGTACTAACAGTACATGTTGTAACTTAGCAAGACTTGTATAGTCACAGACTTTATTGTGTCAACAAATACTGTTTATAGTAACTTTATAAGGAAGGGGTGAATTCTGTCTTAGGTTACATCAATGCATCTGAGAACAAAGTTCGATTGCAGAAGTTCAGGTGGGTGTTCTTCCATTTCTCACCAAAAGTGACTTTAAGTAATGTACAAAATGTTTTAGATGTCCTCATAGAGCTCTAGTGCCAAGAAATGCTTTCAAATGAAACGATATCCTCATATAACAGCCATTTTGTGCTTTCCTAATGCATACCCCCCAGGAATGCAGGATTTGTAAAGATACAACTAATTATATTAAACCTAATTAAGAAGTTGGATGATAAATGGACAAACTTGGCTTTAAATGGCATTACAAAGTATAGCACCAGGAATCACAACTTTGTGCACTTTGATTTTGTTTTACAGCCCTGATTTCTATTTAAAAGTGTGTAAGGAAAAACACAGTTCCAAAGAATGAACAGAACATAGGCAGTTTTCTGTGAGTTCCAAACTGCTGATTTTCAGATTGTCTATCCTGACCTTTAACCTTTGCACAAGACGGTGGTTCCTAAGCTGTGCACTATGTTCCCTGGGGAGTTCAGCTGTTGGAAGTGGAAGCAATAGAGGCACAAGGATAGCACTGTGCCAGCTAATAGGGCGCAAAAAGTGAATAGAGCAAAGTTCATTAGAAGAGGACATGGTGCAAAACAGCTTGACAAGTGTTGCATTAAGAGATTCTTAAGAGAAGAGAGGTTGTGATTTACTCTGCAGAAAATAGTGATTTCAAAACTAGAGGCTTTGGCATTATTTCCCCCCTCCTCAATCATGAATCGTAAATTCAGCCAGTTTCTGTTGATTAAGAAAGGAAGGAATGTGTGAATAAAATTGCTGAAACCACTATTGAATACACAATGAAATGCTTTGTTCTCCCAGCCAAATCAGAGAGTTATGGATGAGATTCAGATTATATTCAGGCATAAATTCTGTCCTGTATGCCTATAAAACGTGCCCTTAGATAGCTGTTAAAAATACAGTTCCTCCTCCTCTTAAGAAGATTACATCAAAAGGAAACAGTAACAAATGTGAGTTGTACTAATAAGGACTGTCAGACTGAGTCACAAGTATTTTCTGTGTAGTAAGGACAAGCAGAAGGAATTTTTTTTTAATAAAGCTAAACTTTTGAACAAAACACGGTTTTGCCTTAAAAGTTTCCAGATTTTTAACTGTTAGGAAATAATAAATAGCTATGCATAAACTATCATTAATAAATCTACTAAAAAATTATTTTCTAATCTTGCCACTTTAAAATTCAGGTTATTTTCATTAATGACAAAGATGTTATAGAAATTCTTCTGCTTCTTTTTGCTATGTGCAGTGTAACTGAAAAGAGTTCAGGCCTTTCTGAAACTGAAGTAATGATTTATTTTTCTTTTAATTAGAAGATACAGATAAAAATACAATTTTGAATTGACTAAATGTGATTTTCCCTCCAGTGCTTGTGGAATGAATACTGCTTGCTACAAGAAGCTAGGAAACTTGCTGTTCTTCTACAATGCTTTATTCTTATGACACATTAAAGAGGATGTTTTGGATTTTTAGGAAGCGTAATTATTATCTGTAGCCATAATGCAGGATCTCATTTCAGAACAAAATAATGATTTAGAGGACTTCAATTATTTTAGGATCTCATTGTGTGTAGACTCAAAAATAATTTTGAGATCAAGGTTTAGTTAGATGTAAAGAAACCTTAATGTGGACGAATGCAAGCATTCCTATATGCATGCATGGAACATGTCTGTGGATTAAAACACTCAGAACCGAGGGTCTGATTTGCTTTAAGTGCATGTGTTTCATAGGTGCAGTATTTGAGCCTAAATTGTTGTCATATATTCCATTTAGTATACATAGCATCATAGTAATGCCTTAAACTGAGTGCATCTAGAGACCTAGCTTTTGTTATCAGTTAGGTATTTATGCTTTAGGGGGTAACATCTGTAGACTTCTGATAGCATAGGAGATGTAGGAGCAGAAAGAAGGGCACACTTTCCAAAATCTGGCTTCATATTAAAAAATATGAATTTGGGAAGAAAAATTCTATCTCTGCATTATAAACAAAGACCAAATCTATTCTTTCACAACCAAATGTTCTTCTGCAGTACCCGGTGCCATTGGTAGGCTTGCATGTTCCCTGACCCATTTTCTTTTACTTCCTGGAAATTTCTTCCTGTGCTGATTCTGAGGACATCATAAATTTCCCTATGATTTCTGCACATATGGAAGGATGACCAGAGTTACCGCTGCATGCATTTGTAAGCTGTGTAACAATGTGGGGTAAAAAGTAGCATCATGTGCGGTGCTGCTAGTGTGCGTGTTATTCATTCAGCCTGCTGCATCCTGGAAGCACCAGATGTACTGAGATTTATTCTGGATACAATGACAATAATTGGAAGTTTTCTTCTTTACTGCACACATGCTACACAGTATCTATGCAACACTGCAGATACTTCTGGCCAAAAAAACCCCTTGCAAACAATGTGACAGTGCTAGCCAGAGAGCTTCAGGTTCTACCTATGGCGTTGAATTTAGCACACCTGAATCTAAACTATGTTGTTATGAAATAAGGACAGAGCACAATTATTCTTTGACACTGTATTCCCAGTGCCAGCTGCCACAGCAAAAGGAGAATAGGGCTGTATTTTATGTGGATGATGATTTTCTGACATCTGCATTATGTAAACCGGTTTCTGGAATGGGAGCTTTTCTGACTTGCCATTTCTATGTTACTTTGTGGTGACACCAACTAGACTGAATTCAAACTTGCAAAGATTTCAGTTAATTTGGCAGAATTTATTTGTGCTCACACTGAAGGACTCCATTTTTCCCTCATGTCACTTCCTCAGCTTTGTGTTACGCATCTTATAATGGATTGGAAACAGTCTAATGGTGTTAATTACACCTATGCACACAACCATGGACTTTTAGATTAGGAGGAGCATCCTGAGAGCTTAAATTCTTAGTAGCAAATACATAACACATTTCATAGACTTACATGGCTGATGGTTGTTGGAGACTTCATGGATTTCATAAGCAGTCACAGGAGCTGCTCTCTGTTCAGAAGTTCTCTAAAAATAAAGAGTCAGTGTTATTAAAAAGTAGGCATTAAAGTCTGGGGGCAGTGTATAACCTTAGGTCTAGATTTGCACTATTCAGTACAACCTCAAACAGGTTTGCTCCTATGCAATTAAAAAAAAAAATAAAAGAAAAAAACCCCACCAAACAAAAGAATGCACAACACAGAAATGCTGGGCTGTTACTACTCCTCCCTAACTCTGGGTAAGAATCCTTATCCCCCTCCAGCTTAGGAAAAATCACTGGCATAGAAACATATAAATTATATCTGTGTGTGCTAGCTTCAGAGAATCTGAACATGAATACTTAAGCTGAGAAGATTTTACTCATTCCTCTAAAGGACAGTGACAGAGTTTTCTGCTTTCTCTGATCTCATAACATTTTAAAAAAATATTAACAGAACTATTTTTAAGTCAAAGGGCAGTTAAGGCATCATTTATTTTAGACTTTTATTAAGTGCAACTACTTAAAAGCGAACAATTATTATCAAAGAGGGCACATGTGAAAGTAGTAAAATGAGATAAATATATTAAAGAGTGAAAATGCAAAGAAAAAGTAGCTTTTAGAATAGCAATTAACCACCCAATCTACCCTTCCTTTATTCATCACAGGATAACCGCCTGTAACTGAATTAACAGCGAAACATTCAGTAATAGGCCTTGGTAAGGAAATAGGAGCAGTGTATCAGGATATCCTTTTTCCGTCCCAGAGTACCAATACTTTCAATTTTATATACAACGGAAGTAATTAATTGTAACACAAAGAAGCACAGCTGGGTTTCCTGATGGTCACACAGGCAATAGCTAGAGGTTGGTGTTTTGAGTACGTACACTGAAAACTGTTCAACTGCTTTGAACATTTGATATTTGGGGAATTTAATTTCCATTAGTAGCTTTTGAATTTATAGTGGAATTTTAATATGCTATTATCTTAGATCCAATCCTGCATCCCTAATCAGGTAATTTTTTGCTGATGCCAGTGGGAATTTAAACTGAATTAGGTATAGCTGCCAAATGTAGAGATTTGCAGAGGCAGGCTAATTTCTCATTGGAAGCAAAGGAAGTTACAGACTATTTGTCAGGATTTACTTTTAGGTGTGTTTCTTTAACTTGTTCAAGTACTAGTTTCAGTACATATTCAAGTATCTTACAGACTATGAGAGAAAAACTTTATTGCTATGCTTTTAACTTCATTACATATTTTTAGACATACTAGCTGACTGCTGTGACTGAACTACAAGCATATATTTTTCTTATTATTAATTAAGTAGACCTATATTATGTGGTTCTGCTGGAGTATGAAAAAAAGAGGATGACTATTTTGCTGCATTTGTTCTTATTTAACAGCAATGCATTCATGGTTAAAGGTATGTTTTGATTGAGAAAAAAATTAAGGATTTGATTAGTGGAAACCATTTGGTTCATTTGTTTTGTTTGGGATTCAGATCCCTTTCATTCTAACAATCTTGGAAGCACATAGCATTTTCAGTCCCATAAATTACCATCTTTGTAAATCTCTACACCACCCACTACAGCTGCCAGAAAAACATCCACTTGAATACACAGTCTTGAGGACAAAGCTGTGTTACACACACGAAAACATAAATTTTCTGTATTGAAAAGAATTATCCTTGTTTAACAGCAGGTTTGAAAAGCATTTCCTTTTTCAGCATTGGTTCATATTCTATTACTGAAAAGGATCATTATCAAAAAGTGATTTTTTTGTTACAAAGGCTTGAGGGGAAGAAGCCTTACCATCAGTAGGTGAAATGTTAATGCAGTATGGCTTTGGATCTAAGGATTAATCAAACATGTAAAAGAAACTAACAACTCTTGCAATAAAAGGTGGATGAACACAAACGTATCCAAGATATACTCATTCTCAGACAGAAGCTAATAATTAAAACTTCCTGCAAAGCTGACAGTTAATTCAGAATATAGATTCTAACTCTAAATACTTAATTTTCTTAAAGCAAATGAAGATTTCCAGGATTTTATTTGCATGCATCTACGGGAAAACTAACAAACTGATGTGAGTGAAGCATCCAAGTGAAGCCACTTGCTGAGCCTGCAAATTTTCTGTGTAAGATTTTAATATTCTTACTATCCAACACTGTCTTTAAGAAAAACAAAATAATTTGAAATGTTTATTTGTATTTATAAGGACAGTTGTCTCAGGGTTTATTATGGCCTGGTGAAAAAGACTGCAATATAGGGTTTGTACCTGGGAATCTGCAAAACCAAAAACATACAGGTCAACCAGGCACAGAAAGAAGAAACAATAAAAGCCACAGGAGGTTTGGCTATTGAGTGGCAAAATGTCTCCTAGAGCACTTGTAACACCAGGCAAAGAGCTCCTATTAGTACAGCAAGATGCAACTGAGTTCCCTACTACACAGGTCTGTAAGAAATCACATCCTGCAGCAGCTGCCAAAGGCACATGACAGGTATAGTCATTACCTCCTCCTTCTTCCCTGTCCACCTGCACAAGGCTAAAGAAAAACCCAGTCTGCAGAAGCCCAGAAGTAATCCCAGAATACACCAAGTGCTTAAGCTGTAGGAACAGTTTGCTGTTTCCTTGTGCCTGTGCTCTGCCCATTGAGCTGTTACTCATTGGAGTATCTCCACAGTGCTCTCCAGTAATGCACTGTGCTCAGTTCCACATCATGTTTGTTGGACTGAAGGGTGGCCAGAGCTTATAGTGCTAAGTACTTTTGCCTTTATATTATCAGTGCTTCACTAGCAGAAATTTTTAAAAACCACTTTTCTTCAGAGGTTTTATTCTGCCTTATTGAATTAATGATGCTCATATTTAAACACTTAATAAAATCCATGACATTTCTAAGTAACAGACAGCTGAATACATTTATAATCAAAAGAATGTGCTTTCAAGTAAAATAATTCTGAAAAAAAGACAAAGCCAAATTCATGTCATTTTAAGTGAAAAAAATTGTGTCCCTTGCTGAAGGGTAATACTCTTTTAATATGTAACATGGAATATTTATTTTGGTAACAGTAACAGAGAAGTACTCATCTAATTGCAAACAGTTTTCAAAAATATATTTGGACCACAGATTTAAGGCATATGAAATCCAGAGACTGAGGGGAAGAAGGATCTACAAAGATAAAGTCCTATCACGTGGATGACCTTCTCCCCATATATACCTCCTTGTTCTTAAAGATCTTTTGATATTTAAGATTTGTAGTTCCCAAGTGATTCCAAGAACTAATAAGAAATTCCTGGAGAGGAAATGACAAAGAAGCAGCTGGAAGACTATCCAATTAATGACTTTTTTTTTTAATACAGCTCTCTTCATTGTTACCAGTCAGTCTTAAACTGCTTCTTCTACAGTTCATGTTAGACTTTCACACCCCATCTTGACCAAATATCAGAAGAACAGGTGTTAACTTTCAGATTTTTAGATTATGGTGTCTTTGAATGTTGCACAAATAGCAAAATAACTACTACATGTTGCCCAAACCTGATGTGTCCGAATTTTACAGATTCCTAAAATCTTCACCAGGTGAGAAGTCTCTTACTGATAACTAGTTCACTGGAACCCTGTGTCTTTCTGAGTGCCTATCACCTAAAGTGTTCATTTTCTGGTTTAAATAGGTTTCTCTCGCTATGCTGCAAGGTAAACAAAGCAAAACAAATCAGGTTTGATTATTTGTGGCTTTCTTCATAAAACTGTTAGGTTATGTTTCCACAGTTACTTTCATTTGGGGAAATACAATTGGGTTCTTCAGGTAGCACATAATGAAAACTCTTCCATTATCAGGTTGAACGTCTCGCAAGTCATAACTGGTCGGCAATCCCCTTCTCACACACAGACCGCTATGTGATTGTACATAAGGAATTTTAGTCTAATGACATTGCTTTCATACTTTTATTGTAAATCTCTCTGTTTCAAAAGTGACAGTTTATACCTGTATGAAACTGGAAACACGTTAAGTACTGCACTGTTTTGAAAGACTCCAATACTTTTCATGTGATGTTTGAGCAGACATCTATCACAATCTAAATAGTTTTTAAGGCTGTTATGATTCATCATTTTAGATGAAGATTCAGTTCTGTCTCCTGCAGCCCTGATATTTTTATAATGTAGTTTAGTTTTTCTGATTTTATTCTGTGATTAAGATGAGTATTTACACAGTGCTCATTTATGCAGAGAGGAGGCATATTGGCCATGGCAATGCAAACTTCATCCTCAGCAACACTACTTCTGACCTGACAGGGACTATCATTTGTGGTATCTTCAGTACCCAAGTGCCTTGAAAAGTACTAGCTGAGATGGCAGTTTCTGTGATGTTCAAATTTACTCACCAGAAACTGGATGAAAATAGTTGTTCCATTTCACACAAGGGATCAAACAAATTTCAAGGTTAGTGGCTTCTGCTAAATTCATACATGCTGGATTTAAATCAATGCCCAGCATCTGAAAAGCACAGGACTGTATTTCCACATAGATTATTACTGAAAGAGATGCTAGCTAGCTCTTAACAACCCTGGTTCTGGTTGGGAGCACACACATGCATGTTGCATTCTTCTTCCATATTGAGTGTCTATTCTGTTGCTACAATCTGATAGTAGACAGACTGGAAGAACAGCAGACTCATATTTTCCTTTGAAATTATAAACATACAAGTTCTGTATTGCTTGGCATGAAAGCTGTGATTTTGCCTTTTTGCAGGCTGTCTTTGTTTTGGACACTGACAGTTTTTTCTGGATGATGATCATCAGAAAAAGTTTTTCTAAAAGTCTAGTAAGACAAAACCTGTATTTTTAAATGCCTATCACATAGCATCTGGCCACCTACACTTACTAGGTGTGCCTTTAACTGCCTACATTTTATAGGAGTCTGTGAAGTTGATAGGTTTGAAATTATACTTCCTCTTTTGTTTTGCTACACAGGATAGTGCATGAGCTAAGAACTCGCCTAATGATCCACGGGTATAACACACGTGAATAATACTGCAGACACAGTCTGCTGAGTTAGTGCTCTAATCTTACATTCAGAGGTGGTAACTCTGGAGTGGAGTACACAACATTTACAAGTCCTATCTAATACCAGCACACAAAAGTGGAGCTAGACCATGGAGAGGCCAACAAAGCAAGCAAGCCTGCGTTTCCCACAATATATGCGTATGTGGCTATTTGGCACTGATAAGTGAGATTGCTTCCCAATTGGTTATTCTCTACAAACAGTTTATCTGGGCAGGCATCTTGACATTAGCAATTGCTGGTGTGTCACGAAGGCCTAAAGGGTGTTTGGTCTAAACGAAAGGGAAACTGAGTAGGTCTGCATGATCCATATGATCTTCGTTCCCCTCCACAGTTGGCTTTGTACAAAGTTCTTGGTGGAGAATAACCAAATGACAGGACGAGTGAAAGGCAAGACCACACCAAAAACATGACTGCTCCCACTTTGTTGAGTGAAGGACTAAAAACAGCAGTCCAGGCAGGAACTGCGTGGTCTCCTTGTTGTATGACATCGTGTCATTAAAGCTCCTTCTGCACTGCTGCTGGGAGTCCTCACTTGAAGACAGACAAATTATTGCTTTGCTAATTTGTCCTAACGATGAGGAGTCTGGAAATGCAATGCAAATCATGGCCTTCAGCAACCTTATCAGCAAGCAAGGAGGCTCACTGCTGAAGTTGTAACGTATTCCAATCTAACTAACTGGGCTTATTTATTTAGAGATACAGGAAACTGAACAAAGCAAACAAACAATTATGTCCTTTGCAATGAACTTGTATCCCTCATACAGCACTGCAATGTCAGCCTTTTCAGAACTATTTTTCCACAAAGCTGAAAGGCCCATTTGAGGCCCCCATGTTTCCCTGTGCTTCTGCCACCCTTGCCTGCTCGAGGCCCACCCCAGCTCGCACATAGGCCGCCTTTAACTCACATCAAAGCTGCTACGGTAATCCTCCACCCCACCTACTCTGAATCCTGGCAGCTTGTCCATTTTCCACGGTGCCAAGTCCACCAACATCCGGACGGAGCTTCTGGGCCTCACAGCCATAGCTGCTTCTTACGTCTCAATCCCTCTTCTCGGCCAGCAGAGCCTCCATGACACCTACTTGGCCACTCTTTGCCCTTACACCTTCCTGGCCTTTCCTAGAGGAGCTCTCCCACCCCGTTCAATAACAAAGCCCTTCTGGGCTGTGGGGTACGACAACGTCTCGGTCACAGGGCTGGGAGCGGTGGGCGGGTATCCGAGCAAGGCTGCGAGCCCAGCGACAAGCTCGCTCAAGCGGCGGCTGGCTGCGGCCTGCGCTGCCAGCCGCGGAGGGACTACGGGGGAGGAAAATCAGGCCTGGCTAGTTCCTCCCAGCCAACTTTTTTCCGGGGTACCCCGCCAGCCCTCCCGCCCACGGCACGTGTTGATGGCAGGGCGGAGGAGGCCGGCGCCGCCGTGGGGGGGGACCCTGGGCACAGACCCCACTCGACCGTTCTGAGGGGCCAACGGCCGATCCGTGCGCCACGGCCGACGGGCGCTCCCTGCCGCGAGGGAGCGGGGGGCTTGGAAGGGTGGGGGCTGGGGGAGAGTGAGAGCGCGCCCGGGAACCCCGGGGGGCCGTCGCACGGCCAAAGCCTGCCGCAAGCACCCGTTGCTGCTGCGCGGGCGCGCCCGCATCCCCCGCCAATCCCCGCCGTGCGCGCGGCCGGAGCCTCCGGCAGCAGTGATTGGAATCCAGCTCCGTCCCGCCCCGCCCCGCCCGCGCGCCGCAGGGACGGGCCGCGCCGGGATCGCCTGCCGGGACGGAGCCTGCGCCGAGTCCGCGCCGTCCCGCCCTCCCCCAGCCCGACACGCACCCCGCCTTCGTTTCGCCCCCGTCTCACCGGAGCCGTCGGGGCCCCGGGAACGGCCTGCTGCGGAGCGCAGCGGGGAGTGGGTTCCCTCCTCCTTCGCCTTCCCTCCCGTCGCGGAGGATGAGGAGTCCCCACCGCCGGTGAGTGCGGAGTCGGGCCAGGCCGGGCCATGGAGGCCCCGACCGTGCGTGCGTGCGGCCGAGGAGCGTCGGGGCGCCCCGGGCAGCGCTGCCGCACCCCTCCTTCGCCGGGCCGGAGGGGAGCGAGGCGCTCCTCGGCGTTGTCTCTCCCCGCCGTCGGGCGTCCATTCCTCGGTGGTGCCCGGCGGGGTCTGCGCCCCTTCCCGCCCCCGGGCTCGCTCTCCGCGGCCCGGCCACGGGCAGCGCCGTCGATCGCGGATGCCGAGTGCGGCCTCTCCGTCTGGCGGCAGCTCTCCCGCCCCGGTCGAAAGCAGAAATCCTTCGGGGACAGGAGAGCGCCCGTCGCCCTGTTCCCGCCGCAGCGCTGGGGGTGCCGCCCCGCTGCTCCGCGGACCGGGGCCGCTGTCGGGGGTCAGGCCGCGGCCCAGGGGAGGCTAAGTGGCCGCCGCGCCGGCGCAGGGGCTCCTTAGGGCTGGCGGTTTCCTGCGTGGGCACGAAGGCCGCCGGCACGGCGCTGGAGGATCCGAGCCGAGCCGCCTGGCAGCCCGCGTTGCGTTCTCTCGCCGTGCGCTCCCTCCCCCCGCGTCTGCGCCCCTGGTGTTGTAATCCCGGGCTCCGTGCCGAGCAGCCCCGGCCGGAGCGAGCGGCAGAGCCTGTCGTGGGAAGGGTGCGAGGAACGAGGTGCTTCGTCTTTCCACCTTTTGTGCGATGTTTGAACAAAGTTGTGCGCTGTCTTTCCTCAAATCTGCTGCCGTTTGGCAATGTGAAATAAAAATTGTCTGCAGAAAAAACAAACCAAAATCATGACACGTACCTTAGTAGTAAAATATTGTACTGTTGAGTACCGATTAAGTACGATGTTTTCATGACTGATTAAAAAGTCTATTGAATAGGGTTTAGAAACATGAATGGCTCTTCACCACCTTTCAATCAACCACCCTCTGATTTTGGTAAAATTAAGAGTGAATTCAGCAGTGGGGAATGGTTGTAAGTTGTGGTATTTCCATTCAGTAGTTGCCTGTCACTTTGTGTCGAAAGTAGTATGATGTTTCTTCCTAGTGTAAGTTGGTTGTGGTTTTTATTTACATTTTTTGTTCTCTGTGAACAGGTAGTTATTTTGGAATTGTTTTATCAAGTTAATGTCCTAGGGATTGTTCAGGCCTGTTATCGGTAGGAATAGGGAAGCTACTTTTGTAGACAAGGAAGACTGCTGGATTGAAAGAGTTGCCTGATTTATAGTAGAATTTACGCCTGGAATAAAAAGTTAACATGAGAGCAATTTCTGTTAAGAGACTTTATACAGTCTATAGCCAGAAACCCCCCATGTTGTGGCATTTGTAGCAGTCTGGATAAAATTCTTTCTGGCAATGTATTTGTGCCTTGTTCTTGTACTTTTGCTCTTTTTGTAACATTTTCTTATTTACCACAGAGCCATACAACCTGGTAGTCTTTGAGTTCTAATCTGAAATTTTGTGGAGAATCTTCTTGCACAGCTGCAAGATTCGGCTGCCAGTCCATAGAATGTCCTGCTGGCTGCTCTTTTCCGGGGACAATGACTGTAACTGGCTGGATCTGGAGTACTTTTTAATTTTATTTTATTTTTTAATTGTGAAATAACTTAGGTTTGAAAGGGACCTTTGGATGTTATCTGGTCCAGCCACTATTCAAATTAGAGAAGAAAGCTTCTGGTAAATGCAAATCTGAAATAACATGTTACTTGGAATTCACTGATAAAATACATATTTACCAAAACAGTATAAAGCTAGAGTGTCGAGTTTCTTCAAGTCAGTGTATGGGACCCATATCCTAATGTATTTGAGACACTGCTCTGTGAGGTCCTCGCAGTGAGATTTGCATGCTTTGCTATGAGAACTAAAAATACTGAGGGTGATAGAGAATGTAAATTATGCTTTTTCTGGATGCCAACATTTAAGAATTCAGAATCTGAAGTGTAAGAGATGTAACCGAAGTAACCAATTAACTTTATTCTTTATAGTAGCTGTACTATATGTAGTTATTGAACCACTCCAAGTTAGGGCTAACAAAACATTGGTCATGTTTAGGATTGAATGTTTGTTCAGATGTGGAGTTAACAATGTCTACTAACTCCTTTCAAAGTGGTTATGTGTTTGCCATAGATGAGCGTTACTATTGTATGTAACTATTGGATGTAAGGATTGTATGTAATGTCGTGGAGTATTGCACTGCAAAGAGAAAAGGACTTTGAAGAAGCAGTAGTTTTATCTACTTCCTAGACTTCTGAAAGGCAAGCAATTGATGGGTAAATTGATGTAAAAAAAATAAACCCTTATTTATTTTTGGGGGATGTTTAAAATTGGGAATAATTATAATGTATTATTTGTTCTTCAAGAAGTAGTATACAGATTCCTTGGCTATGTATATTTAAAAAATATGTGGGGAAGGGTTTACTAAATATTCACTAAATTACGTTTTTATAATGAGAAATCATTGCAAGCTATATTCATATTTTAAAGGAAAAAAGTGTTTTGAAAACAGTGATATTAAATAACTGAGTTAATGGAATCTTTAAAATTCTGTGTGAGTCAGTGTAGGTAAGAACTTTATAGCTTTCCAAGGCATTGTGGGGCACAACCATGTAGACAGGAAGGTCTAAACACAAATATTAGTATTTGCACTAATTTTGGTGTAGGCAGGCTTTCTAAGAGAAACAAACCTCCCTTCTCCAAAGCCCTTAAAACGAAACAAATCAAAGGAAAAAAAGTCATCCCTCCTTTTCTTTTTTGTTCATTATTGTGGCTGGTAGCTTTTATGGTGAGCAAGTTAGGAAAGTCTCTTTCCAGGAGCCCGCAAAGGTTTGAGACATGATGCTGCAGTAACTTCTTTGGTAAGCTATTGAAAAGCATAAGGGATGAATGAGACCAGACAGTAAGTGGCAGGGAATGTGTTACAAACATGTATGTTTCTTCTCCCTTGCTTATGTCAAGCATCAGTTGAAGATCTGTCCTTTCTATTTGGCTATCTGGGAAAGGGTCTGGTATTTCTTTGCTCCTCAGTAAAAAGAGAACATAGTTTTGGTGCCTGGGATTTTCTTCACTTACCTTACTGTCATCTGTAAATAAATGTCAGAAGGAACTCAGTTGTATGTGGGTGCAGATGGCATTCTTAGAACCTTGTTTCTTTTGCTAGTATTGCCAAAATGCAGGACTTGGGGGCTGGCATGAAGTGCATGTGCTCAGTGGCCTGACAGCAAACTTTTCCTTTTGCTGCTTATTTAGTGGTTCTACTTTTTCCTTTCTTGGACAAGATCTGCAGAACCCTCTGCAGTCATCCCAACACACTCCTGCTGATAGTCCCCAGTCATGATGATGTCTTCCATGGTGATTAGTGCTTTAAAGGGGAAGCAGGGAATTTCGTTCTGTCTGGTTTTCTTGCAGTCCCCTAAAGATTGCTTGAAGTGGGATGAGGGTTTGATATTGTCAGGCATAAAGTAGCTTTACTTGAAAAATATTTAAAACTGAAAACAAATGTGAAATTTAACCTGCTATATTGTGTCCTGGGAAAAGACAGAGACTGGAATAAGTGGTCCTTGAAATGGGGCAGTTGAAATAGTCACCTCGTTTGTCTTCATTGTACAGAAAACATCTTTAAGCTTTCCGAATGTTCTGTTTAAGAAGATACATGGAATAGCCATTTTGTGAAGGATTCAGTCCAGAAACATCTGTTCAGTACTTTTCACTCTGTGTATGTAATCCTTAAGAGGTTTAGGTTTTTTTAGGTGAATAGCTGGTCCACCACTGACCAGGCAATCAACAGGGTGACAAGCTGCCAACGTGCAAGAATGGTCTTCATTGTGAATTGGCTTCCCAGCACCTCACCAAATGTGCTTACAGAGTGTATTAGGTGTATTTTATGCCCACTCTCTCACAAAAGCAAAACAAAGCAATTATTCTACTAGTCTTCAATATATCTTCAACAAATATTTTGAAATTCATTATAGTATGTTTATGACACTGAAACAGTTTTAAGTCATTGTGTATTTGACATACTGAGAAGACAGAAAACTTTGTTCATCTTGTAGTAGTGATATGATGCATGAGCTTCTGGTTATGACCCTATTGTTCCAGCTGTACACAAATAGTATGAAAAATATGGTCATTCTGCTTTGGATTTATAATCCAGATAGTTTTATTTTGTTGCCCTTTTTTTAGTAAATGTCTTGTAGTTGCCTTCCTGTTTCATTTGAATTTTGTGCATTTCAGTTAGGTTTATTGTTTTGTGATGCTCTGGTTAATAAAATTTAAAGTAAGTAGTAAAGTAGGAAAACAAACTCGAGTTCAGTTCATGACTATGGTAGTATTCGTAGATTATGTGTGAATGATTAAAGAAGCAACAGCAAAGCCTTATTGAAGGTCCAGTGTGTTACCACCTCAGACGTGCTGCAGTGACATCTCTTGTTACAGTGAAAGCAGTTGGCTTGGTTGGAGCGCTTCCTGCAAATCATCAGCTGAGTCTGCTACCTCTACCAAATTCAGAAGTGATTGCCCTTGTTCTGAGGGAAAAGCATTCAGAGTAGCATGAAGGGTATGAAATTTATGTAAATGTTTTAAAAGGTACTGACAAGACAGAATCTGTGAAGTAGTAGTTCATAGGGTGCCTACCTGCAGCAAGTGGCTAAATAGTCTGATGCTCATTTTTTCCCCAAACTAGACCTTCCCAAAATACAGAGGAAAATATAGTAGGTTTAAATGTAATGTTAGTATGTGAGGAGTTGGCTGTGCATTGAAGGGGAGTGTGGGGGGAATCAGTATTACAGACTTAACTTTGCAGTACTATAGCTTGATTTGCATCATATGTTATAATAGCAATGCTTTTTAAAAAAAAAAAATAAATTGAAATCCGTTAAATTTTCTCAGTATCTCCTCAGATGATTAATTGCTTTACATGATGGCTTCAGCTTAAAAAGTGAAAGCAACTAGCAGTTCCTTGTGTCTATATTCCCTCAGTTCACCATCTTAAAGGAAACTGTCAATCTCGCCATGGTTTGGCTAATAAAAATACAGGCAGATGTAGCAGGGATAAGTCATAGGAATATTAAAGGAAGTCTCTGAAGATATGGACCAGGATACAGACCTGGTTTGTGGAAGCAATTTCTTTTTCACTGCTGCAACTGTTGGAATGGTCTAAATTTGCCGTTTTTGTAGTGTTCTTGATTAAAAAAAAAAAATAACCAACACAAAATGGAAAAAATCTAAAAAATGAAAAATGCTGGTAGGCCTTCACACTTCTTCTGTTAGAGCATGATCCCAAAATTGGCTGCGAATCAGTGGGCAGAGCCCAAATGGCTTCTGGAGGGCTGAAGTCATCAAAGATTTCACTTCTGCAGAGAATTAATATTGTGCTCATGAAAGATTTGTTGTGCAAATGAGTCCTTTGTGTGTTCTGAGTCAGAATTTTAGGGACATAAAGTGGTGAATGAGCTCAGATATAATTTTCTAAAATTAATCTTTCTTTTTCGTCTTCTTTATTCAGTTTAAAATTCACAGTGTGGTGTGATGCAGAGCCATAGGCACTGTCCCATGTTGTGCAGGGCTACAGAGGGTTTGAAAAGGAAGGAGGAACAGGTGAGTTGTGAGGAATCAATTCAACTGGAAGAATGGATACTGGAAACAGGAAATACTGTTATCCCCTTGTCTCCTATGCTTGGGAACAAAGGTACTTGAAGGGTACTATGAGAACAAGAGTGGCCTGTTGGAAGAAGAGGAGTAAATCTCAGTAACTGGAAATGAGGAAACCAGAAAGCTGCATAAAATGTACTTCTTTGCTGCATATCCGTTTTTATGGAAGAGAAGTTAAATCTTTTACAGAATGCTTTGGAGAAGGTTTCAGAAACCCTCCAGTACCCTTCTCTGTGTTGTCTGGGTGACAGGCCTTGCAGTTGTCAGGTACTGGTTTGGACAACTGAGAGTTAATTACTTGATTGGAACAGGGCACCAGAAAGCATTGCCAGCTAATGAGATGCAGCCATTCTTCTTAGACTGAACACCCAAAACAAGGACTACCTTCTGTTCAGATTATTGAAGGGATTTTAGCAGTAATAAAAAATTCAGTAACAGCACTGAGTGTTAAGCAGAAATGTCATTGATGATAGAATGTACAGGAAGTTTTATTAGGAATTTTATTTTTGTTGCTTTATTTTTTTAAAACTTGTTCTCAATGTCTCCTCTCTGGGAGACAAAGCAAACAAGAAATGTCATGGAAACAAAAAGTTCTTTTTTGGATTTATGCATTGATGCATTTTTCTAAGTTCATCTTCTATACTTACTAATTCACTTTTTTTTGGTGAAAGTTTCCTATGTAATTTTTTTTTGTGGGAGTATTCTGAAGTGTATGTCATTCATTAGGATTAAAGATTATGTACTTCTTCACCAAGGAAAAATATTATTGTGAGCTTAAACTTAAAATAAAAATCCAATAGCTTTTGCAGCCAATTGGTCACATTTGCTGAGCTGAATCAGTGATCCTACTAGTGGTAATTCTTCTGGAAGAGTCATAGCATGGACTGAATTTTAGGACAGTATTGTATGCCTTAGTCTTCTACTTTAGTTAGAGGAATATACATTATTTTTAACAATGCTAACTCAGTTTAATTTTTATTCTTTCTCTTTACTACTTTTGCCTTAATTGATTCTTTTACTGAATTGATTTAAGTTGACAACCACTGATAATAGTTTAATCTTTATATGTTTTGTAAAGGTCTTTTGGTACATGGTGAGTTAATTTTTCTTAAAGCTTACAACTGTAATTAATTTACTATGACTCTAAAAGGAATCAAAACCTGGAACATTGTCTTACTCAGAAGTTTGGGTAGAGGGCTCTGGTGAACTGTAGTAACATTCCCATATAGCTGATACTCTTCAGTTTCCTGCTCTTAAAATTTCATGGAAGGAATGTAGTTAGAGACTTGCCAGTCTGGGTTAAACCGGGAACTGTGAAATAAAACCCAACCCATACAAGACAGTTTTTATTCAAACCCATGCCTCTGTTGATCTGTCTGTTTTTGTTCTGCCTCTGGCCCTGCTTCACTTCCCCACCTCTCTTCAAATTCACAAGTTTTTTAAATGCAGAGATGTTTCTAATTTAGAAAATTATTTTGGCATAATGAACTAAAACAGAAAGGAGGGGACTAAACTGAGGGAGGTCAAAAACCAGATGGAAGTAGAAAATATGAAAACATCTAATAAGAAAAAAAATCACCCTTGGAATAATAGAATCTAAATGCTGAAATTATACATCTGCTCAGCAGCTGTGCATTCCTTAGCCAGAGGTTCTGCTGCAGAAATGGCATTAGTCAACTTCTTCTCAAAGTTTCAAATGCTGTTGTATAATATTTATGTCACTCTGTAATACTTATTGGAATACTCTTAAGAACCTGGGGCTAGGGGTAGAACAGAGGTGGAGGGAAGAGCTGGTGAGCTGATGTGACAATTTCCTTCTTTGTCCTTAAGCATCTCTGGCATCTACAGTTGTTTGCTGGAATGAAATTCTGTGATTTTTCTTTCGTGGTGGTTCTATAGGAGTGTCTTAATTTCTGCTGACTTAATTTGAGAGATGAGGTTGGTTACAGAACAAATAAACAGAAATACAGGAAATTTGAGTTCACTAGTGAGAAAAGACTGTTACAGGTGAAGAAACCTGCCTCAGGTGTTTTGCTCCCAGCAACGGCCAGCAGTATTGCTGCACAGGAAAGTGCAAGACAGTCTGCAGCAGACAAATGTCGAGTTAAACTGCTCTGGGGAAGCTTCTTCCTACATCCCAATAATGATTGGATGAATGGGCTAGTTGAGCCTGTAATGCATAATAAATACATTTGAGTATATATCCACAGCATGTCTTTATACAGTATATTAAAATATTAAACATTTTAGTTAAAAAAGGTATCTATTAGCTGTTGAGCAAGCTGCAAAAATGTGTAATTTTACACTTCATGTTCTTTTATTTCTTTGTATTGTTTTGATGATGTTGATGTTTGTCAGTTATCTGTTGGTACTCATATTTGCATGTTGGAGCAGGTCTTTGAGCAGGGCTTGGTTTCAGTCGTGATATAAAGAGAGTGATTTAGTTAGTGTAAGAGCCTACAATGATTTTTGATCTTTAAAAAGATAACAACAAGGTGACTCTTGCTACAAAGACTTTTAGCCAAAATTTTAAAGTTTGAGGTTGTGTAAGATAAATGTCATGGTTTTCAGAAACATTTAATACAATTTTTAAAGTGTATCTGGTTTTGGAAGAAGTAATTGTTTACAGGAAGATATTTTTACTAGGTGTACTTTGAACAACTGAAGATAATAATTCTCCTTCAGGTTACTTTTCATGAGAAGAGAAGCTGTGGGTGTTCTGCAAATACAGCTGGTAGGGTCTCCTGAGGATTTGAAAGCAGAAATGGGGCTTGGAGCAGGGTAGTGTGAGGGCTTAGGTAACAATGAGTGTGGGCAGAGGAACAGTGGTGTGGTGAACAGAGGCTTGCTGGGTTTGAGCTCGTCCTTCACCAGAGCCCTCCTCTCACAGAGTTTCTTACCTAGCGGTAGGAGTGACAGAACTGTGTATCTCTTTTTCTCTGTATATACTTGAATAGCACCTCTTTCCATATCTATCCATAAGTTTCCTTTCCACAAGTAGTTATTGTTCCATTATCACTGTTGATTTTTCCTTCCAGCATCTGTGACTTTGTCATATTGTGAAATGAAGTGTTTCATGCTACTAAAGTGTAGGCCATATGAAGCTTCGCTCTGCACAGACTAAGTTTAATACTTTATTTATGTGGATTTCACTGTGTGCCATCTGTTGTGGAAAAGACTGGGCACAAACAGGAGAAATCAGAGGCCTGCATGCAGTCATATGGTTGCAATCTTGTTGAGAGTGGTGGTGGGACAGCTCACATGGCTGGAGTGCTGTGAGGACTGGTTATGGGCTCTCCAGGAAGGACAGACTGGGATGGCAAGGAGTGCAGGATGTCGTGGGGGTTTTTTTGGTTGTTTGTTTGTGGGGTTTTTTGGTTGTTTGTTTGCTTTGTTTTTTCCTATGAGAGTGCCATGGTAATTCATGGAGCTCTGCCTTTTGAGTGGATGAGGGGTCACTTGAGGGTTTATGGGTCAAGATTAGCAGCAGGTCAGCACAGGTGATGTTGGTGGGTGTCTTGACAGCCTCCTGCAATGAAGGGACTAGCTCAGTGAATGAGCAGAGAGCAGCAGATGTTGTTTATATTGACTTCTATAATTCAGGCTTTTGGTTGTGTCTCTTCTAACATCCTCATTAACAAACTGATGAAAGTACAGACTAGACAAATGGATAGTGAGACAGACTGAAAACTAGATGAGCTACCAGGTTCATACATAGAGTTGTGATCAGCAGCCTGAACTCTAGATGGAGATCAGTTGCTAGCACTGTGCTCAGGGCTTGATGCTGGGTTCCAGTGCAGTGTGACATCTTCATAAATGACCTGGATGATGGAACGGAGTGTACCCGTAGCAAGTTTGTAGGTGATACAGAACTGGGAGGAGTGTTTGATAGGCCAGGTGGTTGTGCAGCTGCTCAGAGGGACCTAGATGGATTAGAGAAGTGAGCAGAGAGGAACCTCATGAAGCTCAGCAGAGGGAAATGCAAAGCCTCGCACTTGAGGAGGTGTAACTCCATGTACCATCCAGACTGGGGACTGAATGCCTGGAAAGCAGCTCTGCAGAAAAGGATGTGGGTGTCATACTGGTTAGCAAGTTGAACATGAGTGAGCAAATGCACCTGTGAGGCAAAGGCAGCCGGTAGCCTCGTGGGCTGTGTTAGGGAGAGTGTTATGGGGAGGCTGATGGAGGTGATGCCCTTCAGCTTGGCATTGATGAGACATCTGAAAGGCTCTGGCCAGTTCTGGGCTTCCAGGAAGAATTGACACGTGCCCCTGTGGCAGGGAGATGCTAACAGCCTTGCTGGAAGTAAGTGACAGGTCCTGTTGTGTTCTATGTGTTTGAAAGTAATGCAGAAAAAGGAGTGGATGGTGAGGTGGTGAAACTTGTAGAATCTACGATACAGGGTGGTGTAAACTGGCTGTAGCAGTACTGAATGCCTGGATGACAAAATATCAGATGAGGTACAGTAAGTGCAGTGTAATTTAATTCAGACAGAGTTAAAACAGTAACGGGCTTTAAATTGGGTATTCATTCATTCATTCATGGCTAGGCTTCGCGAAGGAACATCTGGGAAGGGCTCTACCCACGTTTGTTGCAAGCGCGATATTGGGTATTAACACTTGGGGAAATTTGGATAGTTTTCCTGCTGTGGCAGGGGGTTTGGACTAGATCTTTCAAGGTCAACTTGAAACTTCCAACTCCTAACCTTCTGTGATTCTGTGAAACAGCTCTTTGCTGTGAAGGTCCAAATTTAGATTTCAATTCTCTGCTTATGATATATAAAACTTATTTTTCTTTCCTCTTTGATTCCTTTGGCTGTGTGTTTCTACTGTCCCTTTTTTGTGTGTAATTGTGGCCAGGTGGAAGGTTGGATTTGTTTGCTAATCTGTTTGAAAACTAACCTGATAAAAACACCTAGGTTTTCAGTAGTTCCAGGTCACTGTGATACCACATGAAGAGTAAGGGGAAAGGAGAGGCAGCAGTTCCCTCCGTACAATCAGCAGTCTTAAGTAAACTTAAGCCAATTTTGAAGCAACATTCTATAGAGTAATTATAAGTTTTAAAATGTTAATATGCAGCTGTACACATTCATTATTTATGGACATGCCTGTTTTGTAGTTCTAGTAACATAATTTCAGCGGTCCCATTAAAACTAGAGGTAATTTGGTTTGGTTTGTTTTTTCTTTCTCCAGCAGTACGAATGGGATGCAGTACTAAATAGACTTGGGCTTCTAAAGTCAGGGAAAGAGAAACAGCAAAGAGGGAAATAGTGATGGTAATTATTAAAACTTATATGACATTAAGAAACTGATAGGGAATAATTTTTCCCACTACTTTTTTTCTTTTTTTTTCCTCCAGGGCTATTGGGGAATGGCAGGTTACAAGCACAGAAAAATGTAGTGTTTCTTCCCTTTCTTACAGTGAATACTTATGTTGAAGAGCTGCTGCCAGAATTCATGGCTGGGAATGGAAAGTACTGTGCAGTTTTGCAATCACACAGATTTGTTGAAGGTTGTGTCCACTGATGGCAATAGCACAGTTACTTGTGTCCAGTTGTAGGTCAGGAACTACACAGGCTTCTGGGTGGAGCAAGGGAGGACTCAGTTCTTTTTTTTTCCCAACTGGTCTGATACCAGGCAGTGTCACAGAGTGGTTGGCTAGACATCTGTTACAGTGCAGTAGGCTAATTCATATGCTTTTTATCACGCCCATACGCACCCAGGAACGTCTGCTCCTCTGCTGTTACACTGAGTAGTGTCTGGAACGCCTACAGCTTTTTTTTTGTGCTGCACTGGCATCTAGCTGCCTTCACTGGCACATTTGTTGGTTTTGGTTTAATGATGTTGCCATCAAATGTGAATTAACATGGTTTTAGTGTCTACCTTGTCTGAAACATTTTCTGTGCAGGTACTTTATTTTGCTTAGTGTGGAAAAACTGATAATATAGTTTGCCAAGGACTAGAACAGTGCAGGCAGGCAGGTTTCCATTGATGTCTGCAATGAAAATCTGCTAGATGAGTAACTAACTAGCAGATGAAGAGGGCAGCTCTGTGCTACAGATAAGCAAGTCTAGCAGCCGGGTACACTCGATGGGCCAGTTCTACTCCCTGTTAATGCCACCGTTTTGCGTCTTTGCCTTTTCCTTTACAGCAGCAATGGCTGGCACTCCTCTGATGCTGTAGGAATTTAGACTGGCTGAAAGCCAATTACCTTTTTGTGCTTTTTTTTTTCAGTAGGCTTTGCTTCTTGCCAGTTTAACTGAAGTTGTGGGGCAAGCCTAGTGTCAATGTAAAGAACAAGGGTGCCCCTTCCAAACACAGCTTTGTTGTAGTTTAGTGTGCTTGTGAGTAAGGCTGCCAACATAACGAGTGTTACACATTTTGGAACACTTTTTTCATTAGCTTGAGTAATAGTGATCCCATGTAACTTCTTAGTGTATACTGAATATATTCTTCCGTATCCAAAGAAAAATTGTGTTGAACAGAAGCTTTACTTTCCTTCCCCATGCTCCTCTTAGCTCTTCATCTTTTGCAGTTGCCCTTTGTTTTGTAGTTTTGTTAACTGTTTCTGATGTATTTATGTAAAGTTTTGGATTTTGAGAAATTCCTAATACCTAAAACTTCAAAGACAAATTGCATGTTTCAGCAGGCTTGAAGATTAGAGGTCTGTTAAGATTATGGAGTAGATGTCACACTGTTTTGGTTTCAAAGGTCTTGAGCTGTGTTAATGTCCTCAGAGGTGCAGGATGTTATGATCTGAAGTGTTCAGTAAACTTGTTATACCTGGTAAGGGGGAAGTCAGCATGCACATACTGTTCAGCCAATGAGACGTTGTTTGGCACCACAGGTGTGGGAGGGAAAGGAAGAGAGAATCGTGGTTAGAGTATGCATGTGAGTTAGGACATGGATGTACTGTAAAGGAGAGGGAGAGTGAAATCATAGAGGATATAGGGTGAGAGCTGGGGCAGTTACATTGGAAAAACATATAGACCAAATTATAACATAAATCTGTAGGAAACTATGCCTTTCTGTGTCTTCTGTGTGATAACAGGGGTTTTTTTGTGAATGGGGAGGAAAATTTGAGATGAAAGAATCACTTGAGGTATAAAACCCAGAAATACCATAGGTGTTTGTTTGCATCACTGCCAGAGCAGAAAGGATCAATTCAGCTGAGTTTTTTCTTCTTTCCCATGTAACCTAGGCTTTAGGCACAATACAATCTTTATATAGCAGGGACAGATATAACAATGTGTATGCTATTCCCAAACATAAGGAGTTTTACGGAGTCAGTCAAAAGGAGCTTAAAGTGACACAGCATCTAGCAAGTGAAGTATGAATGCTCCTTTTATTACACGTAGCTAGCTTATGGCTATGAATGGGGAAATATATTTGAGAATTAAATAGTCTTTTAAAATGTGTTTTTCAAAGAACTGCTGTGGTTTAAGCAGAAGACTAGCTTTTTGACAGTGGATACAATGGAATTAAATGCCATCTTAACAGTGCAGTTGGTATGAGAGAATAATCTAAAAATATGGTGTTGAAATGTCTGACAAGGTCATAGGAGTACCAATGCAGCCACATGTTTATATGTTAGTATATATGCAGTCCACACTCCTTCACCTACTGAGCTCATTATACCATAACAGAAAACAGATTCTGCATAAACTGTTTGTTACAAATTCACTTATGTTTTAAAAGTGCTGGATTTGCCAAGTGCTGTTCTTTTTGCACTGAATTTTCTTTTGAGTGGGAAGCAAATCATCCAAAGCTTGTGCTTTTGGAAGGTATATTAGGAAATATTTTATCCTCATGCAAACAAGTTTGCCAATAGCATTTGATTTTAAATTGTAATGCAGAATGAAAGTTTCTAAAAGTATACTTTAAAAACAATTTTATTTAAAACAGTAATTCTGATACGTATTTTAGAAGCTTTTCTTTGCTCTTGGAAGCAGTAACATATACATAGCTTCCTTTGGCTAGCCTCATAGAGTTCAGTGGGATGGCTTGTGCACAGTTACATTAGAGATCCATGTCTAAAGTGGCATTTACTAAAACAGTGTTCACAGTCACATTTCTCATATGAAATGAAGTGTGCTCAAAAAGATGGAATCCTTTGGAATCACACCTGTCAGGCTTTGTATTGCTCAGGCACACAAGAGTAGTACAATTAAAAGAAGTTAAAGGGTGTTTTCCTTTTTAACAGTACTTTATGTGATCTATTTTGTCTCTTGTGCAGATAATCGTTTCAACATGTATGTGTTTTTCTGTGCTGTGTGGTCTGCAGCTTTCACAAGGAGGTTGTGATTATGCAAACATTAAAATTGTTATGAATAGTTATACTATCTGACACTAGTTTTCATTTGTTACAGGTGATCTCCATTGATGATGTGAGTTTAGGGTTTAGTTTTGTTGTTTTCTCTCCCTACTCCAGTGACTGGTAATAATCTTTGCTGGCATGAAACTTGTGCTGAAGTGCTCTAAAGACATTTGTGAATGCCCTCATAAAACATCACAACTATGCTTTCTATCTGCTCTCTTGGAAAACTGTATGTTAGCAGAGAATCCTCAGTAAAATATGAACTCATTCTTTTGTTTTTAGTGCACTGGGTTTGGCCCCTGTTGAAGCCTTTATGATTACTTTGTATTTTTAGGGCTGTCCTAATTTTCTTTGTATACAGGACTCATGTCAAATATCCCAGTAATGGGTCTTGAAACCAAAACACAACCTGTGGGAGTGAGGGGGAAGTGTATGTTTAAAGGGGGGGAAAAAAAAACCAACCCACCAAAAAACCCCAAAGTACAGCTACAGGGAGGATGCAAACTGTGGAACTGCTTTATAGGCCTTCTGAAAGAGAATCAACACTAGTAACTCCTTGCAAGCCATTTAATAGCTGTCAGGTAGTCATGTTATGATATTTTAAGCTTCAGTTTTAATGTACAAGCATACTTGCTCTTCCACATCTAACCAACAATTTGAATAAGTTTTATTCCAATGAAGTAAACATTATTAAATGTATTTTGAAAGAAAAATAACTGATGATTTGTGAGAATATTTGGGGCATTTTGTGTTTCCTTGAGGTTAAGAGAGAAATGCTGAGTAAAAGAGAAGGTAGTTAGAAATTGTTATCCCTTAGCTCTTATAAAATGTTTTTTAAAATCTTGGTTCAAAGTTTGATGATGGTTAAGTGTTTCTAGCAGCTTTTGTTGCTGGTGTGGTGAGGTGTTTGTTTTTTTTTTTTAAATGAACAGAGTGATTCTGCACATACAGCGTACACTGGCCAAAGGTCTCTTTGTAGAGTAGCAGAAAAATTACCACCTTTACAGCTATCTTGCAGTGTCATAACTAAACAGTTAAGCCAACAAAAATATAAGCTACCTCCCATGGTAATCATAGAAGAGAATGTCCGTGTGAGCTCCTCATTGCCACACTGACGCCCTAAAGACTTGCACCCTCGCAGGATACCTTAAGGGATTTTTTTCTGTTCCTGATAGAATATCTTTGGTAATGTATTTACTCAGTAAAATTACTACTGCTGGAAAAATATTTTTCAAGTTATTCTTTCTCTGTTCTTACACTGTGCTTTCAATGGAATGATAACTTTTTTTTTCAAGTCTTTGTCTCTTATCTAATAGGATAATAGCATCTTGGTAATTTCAGTATGTTCAGAACGGTAAAAATATTGGCTGTTTTATTTATAGAAAATACTTACTCCAAACTGCAACATATTTTTGTTCATGCTCCAGGAATATTACCTTTCAGAGAAGATAGATGGAGACAATTTCTGTGTCTTTAAGATCAACTCGTACCTTTTCTTGAGGGGTAACTTTGTTGCGTTACTACTACTTCTGTGCGTACGTGTAATTGACCTGAGAACTTAGATATTGTAGTGTCATTGTATCCTTAAATAAACGTTAAGTGTGTGTGTATGGTTTGAAAAATTAAGTGACTTCGTAACAAAGTTGTCCCTTTCATTTGCGTTTATGAAGTGGTATTCTGAATGAAGTTGTCGTGTTTGAAGTACATGAATGTTTTGGTACTGAGATGCAAGGCTTCTTAGGTGAAAAAGAGCTATTTTCAGTAATTCCTTGCTTTCGGGAAGACGATTTCGTTTCTACGTTAGTCGAAGTCAGATGAATTTTGGGTTGGTGTGGAGATCAACTGGACAAACGAGACGTCCGCGGCTCAGCCCAGGAGTCCTTGTCGGCAGAGCGAGGTTACTTGGTGCGAAGGGGAGGCCAAGAGGCACCTGGGCCGGGCCGGCATCTCCCGTGTGTAACGGGAGATAAACGGCTGGCTTTCCACTTTTGGGAGAGGGAGGACACGAGCGGCTCTGTTCCCTGCGAGGCAGCGCCGAGATGCCATTTTAAGCGGTTAAATGGCTTTCTAACCGCTGAGGGGCGGGAGGAGGGGCGGCGGAGATCGGGTTACCGCGCCGCATTCCAGCGCCGGGGCCGGCCCGGCTCCGCAGGCCCTGCCCCTGCCCCGCTCGGCGGGAGAGCCCCAGGGAGATTCTCGGTGCTCTTCTTCGCGGGCTCCTCTGGCGGCAGCCGCGCTTCGAGGCCACTCTGACCGTGTTAGGCTCGCTAGATGTGAGAGGAACAGTCTCGTCTAGTGTCTTTCGTTTCTGGAGGAGTTGAGGGGTTGAGGTTGGCTCCGAGTAAGCATAAGAACTTATTAGGGAACAGCTTGAAGTATTTTTAGATAGCAGAAATCTTTGTGGCTCAGTTTAATTTTGCTTAGCTGTAACAGTGTTTATAAGGACTTTCTGGAAACATTATTGTCCTTAAAATATTTATTTGAGAGCTGGAAAGGTAATTATCTGATACGTTTATTGCCTTCTCGTTTTTCACGTTGCTACGTATATTTACAATATTATGTAAATTGTAGGTAAATATTTACTTTTTTCATGGAGATGTAGGTTTGTGTATTTTGCTTGTTTTCACGTCTCTTCCCATGGATACAAAATAGGAATCTGAAGTAATGCGTTTTAAAGATAGTATAATTTCCATTTAACGTTTGCACTGCAGCAGTAGGAAGTTACTTCTTGGCAGAACAATGGTTGTATAGTTGGCACACACTTTTAAAACTTTCACCATCTAAAAAAAAGGGGGGAGGAGGAGGAACCCGACAAAGAAACCCCTCAAAAACCTAATAACAACAACAACAAAACAACAAAAAATAAACCCAACAGAAAAACACCCCAAAACCAAGGCCTACAGGAGGATATCATTAAGGCTTTTTATAATAGAACTGTGTTTGGATTTAAAGTTTCAGGTTAACTTTGGAACAGAATGCTCTCTGAAATATTTATTGTAGTTGTTACAGTGCAAAGATATAGCAACTTCAGCTTATAGCTACTTTTCCTGTAATGTCATTAACGTGTTTGTTTCTCTGAGGCTGCATAAATATTTTCAGGTAAAAGAAACTAAGGAGGAAATCTTAATTTGAAACTGACCATTTTATGGGTTTTGGTGTGTTTTCTCCATCCCCCTGCCCCCCAGGTTGTAAATCATTCTGCTAATCAGGTGTCCATGACTATTGATGTTTTTCTTCCACCTTCTGTATGATATCACAAAAATAAGATAAATGATGAATCTAGATTTCCTTCAAGAGCTAAGTATGGCTTTGCTTATGGGAAGACTGAGCTAAGGCATGCTGATACCACATTTATTGGAGCCTAAATGATGAATACTGTGTATCAAGTGCTGTGAAATGTACAAAGCAAATCAACTGCAAAAATATCTTGTCTAGCAACTAGTTGGAGATGTAAAATTATGTGAATCTCTTAGATTATGGGATTTTTTTCTTCATGGAATGTAACCTCTTTGTAGCAAAAGAGGTAAAACGATCCTGGTTGTGGTTAGCAGTGCAGCTCTCTTGTCAAAGGAATTCCTTTTATTCCTCTCCCTCCTCCCACAAATAAAAGCAATCACCCACTGAAATGGGGAGTCCTGTGTCAAAATTCTGCAGTTGTTTTAGTTGGAATGAAGCACTCACAGAGAGTGTCTTGTTCTGATGAAAATTCTTTGAGTTGCTACTGCTTCATCCCTGAGCTCCCCCTAACCAAAGGGATCAAGCTGATTCTTTCTTTTTCACTGCAGGGAGTTGTTTTGTGTTTTACCTGTCTCAGCAGAAGTATCTCTGGTACAAGTTTGAGAAGTTCAGAGATCTTGGTGTGCATTGTGCCTAGAACTGAGAAAAGGACTATAAATGCACATATAATGTATTTTCCTTAGGTACCTGTGCAAGTTCAGGAACTTCAAGCAGTCTGACTGTAATGGTGAAGTCCCTGTGGTGAGATCCAGGGTAAATTAATAGATGCAGAGCTCTGGGTAAAGTTGTATCACCAACACCCAACTTCTGCCTTAGCTGAAATAAAATATAGCTGCTGCAGTTGTGCTGTAAGTTAGCAATGAATGTATCTGACTTATGTTTCTTCTGCCCACGCATGCTTACCTTGCAAAATGTTTGCATAGAGCTTCATAAAAACACTTCCCTTAATCTGCCGTGGCAAGCAACAAAATTATTTTGGCACTGAAGTATCATGGTATTTGAGCTAACAACCTTGAAAATGGAGGATATGCTGTAGTGTTGCTTTAGCTGTAGAACTCTGTTACTTGTTCACCTATCTGATAGGGCGGAGAGATAATGAGTCGTTCTGCCCTTTTCACCTCTTTTATTATATTCCAAGTAGCATTTGTGGTGACCAGGTTAAGTCAGTTAATTGACCTGATCTGTCAGAAATCGAGCATGCCGAAAAAAATCCAAACCAAACAAAAAAAAAAACCAACACCAAAACCATCATATCAGTTGAGGAACCTCATCCTTTGGTTACATGAGATACTAGCTCTGTTCTGTAACTAGGGGGAGAACAGTGGGACCAAAACTAAATCTTTACATTTGGCTCACTGTTCCGCTGAATTAGAAGAGAAAGCTTTGCCAGCAGGCTGCAAGCTCGGACTTCCAGCTCTAGGTTCTGCAGAGAGAGACTGTTGCAGTGGCATTGCCTGCAGCAGAGGGCTGTCAAGCACCAGGTGTGTTTGTTCAGCCTGCTGAAGGCTGAGGAATGATCTGTTTGTTCTCTTCAGCTGCCCAGTGGGTGTTTTGGAGAAGGTGGAGCTAGAGTCTTCCCAGGAGTGCATGCTGAAAGGATGATAAATTAGTGGTTACCAGTTACAGCAAAGTAATTTCTTACTTAATTTTAAAAAATAATAATTAGAATGGTGAGGTACTGGGGCATGGTGCTGAGAGAGGCTGCAGAACTGCCTTTCTTAGACATGTTCAGAGTCCTGAGCAACTTAGCCTAACTTTGAATTTGGCTTTATGGTTGGTGGGGGGTTGGACTAAGTGACTTCTAGAGGTCTCTTCCAACCTCTGTGGGTTGGTGATTCTGTCTGACAGCAACTTGGATGTGTAGGGTTGCCAGTTCATGTGAACTGGTCACATTGGCTTCCTCTGGAGCTCTGACAGTTTGTATCTTATCTGATTTCTAACCCAGTCTAATAGTTTTCTTGGTTGGTCCTTTTAATTGGCATCATTTTACTCAACTGAGATAGTGAATGGATGACAGCAGCAAAAATTGCTTGACCTTGTTCAACACCAACCATGTCAGTTTATCTGGCTGCAGTGGTTATATTTAATTTGTATTGTGTATCAGGAGGTTAAAATGAAAACTGCAACTTCTATGGATAGTTTGCAAGTGTGCCACGGTATTCTTTTTGTTTCATAGTTGAGGGAGGGACTTATCTAACAGATGTGGCAACGAGTGATGGCCTTTTTTTTTTACCATCAGATTGCTGGGCTTTTCTAGTAGGCCTTTTTTTAGAAGGAGACTTCACAGAATTATTTTTTTCCAATTCACTTCTAAAATTAGTTACTTGTAACTAAGGTTTGTTTATTCCAGATGGCCTGGGTTCTGGCTTTCTAAAGGTTTAGGCTGCGGCATGAACAACTACATAGACTTTTTTTTTGTTTATGCCCCATTTGTGATAGTTGTCTATTCTCTGATTTAAGTCTTATCTTTCTACAGAGAACTGAGACGGGAGAGGTGCCAAATGGTTTATTGCTACAGGCTATCTGAAAATCTCAATCTGAAGATTTTGTCAGTGGGAGCTATTGAGTGGATGCCTAGCATTTTTAAATTTTTTTTTTAAGTCTGACCACTTAGTTGTCTAAAAGTTTGGACTCCTATTTTATTTTAAATCTTAACATTTAAATTGCAAAAATATCTCTACATAGTCTTTTGCTACAGCAGTTTCTTTTTTAGAACTTATGGGTGTTTGTGACCTGGGAAAGATACATCAAAATAATTCGGTGGATGTCAAATGTTTGTTTC
The DNA here is from genome assembly GCA_013399015.1 of Galbula dea. Classification (NCBI taxonomy): domain Eukaryota; kingdom Metazoa; phylum Chordata; class Aves; order Piciformes; family Galbulidae; genus Galbula; species Galbula dea. The sequence goes on along the minus strand of VWZX01009894.1, from coordinate 1,476,858 downwards.
TAAGAGCATATATGAAACAATGGAAAGACTTTTAGAAATGCTTAAGTTCTGAAGTGTTTCTTCTGTCAGTGTAAGATTTGGCAGTGGCTCACAAACACGAGAAACAATTTGCCAGAAAAGGAGTAACTCTTAGTGTACCTCTTGTGTGAGTCCCATTATTTTTCTGTAAATGTTGAAATCCTACTGTAGGACTTCGAAGTGAGGAGCTAACTTCAAAGTGAACTAGTTTTCTTCCTTGTGTGAGGTAGGATATGAAATGGCTATAGGTTGAGCTGTTGGCCTATAGGTATAATTGGGAAGTAACAGCAAATATTTTTTCAGCACAAGTTTATACACATTGGGTTTTCCAGTTTAGGAAGGGACAATGGTATAATTTCTGTAGTTATGTGTAATCAATTCTGACAAGTTTTGAACTGGTGTTCTGATTCTCTGCAAGTCTTGCACAAGTAAATCATTACATTTGTTTTTCTTGTCTATCTCATCCAATATGAATGTTATCACTCAATTTCACAGAATCCTTTTCATTTTAAATTTTGAAATCCGGTTCTTAGAGGAACCCTGTTGGAACTTGGTGGAGGACCAGAAACCTTAGGGCAGATTACTAAACTAGAGAAAATTCCCCAAATACTAAAGGCAAGAACCTTTTTCACCTCTGTATATTTTCCAAATATCAGCTGTGTACTTGCGTTAAGATCTCTTAGCCTGTCTTCTTGGTGATACTACTTTCAATTATAAGTGTTTGAGAATTACAATTTCTATACTATACATATATAAACATATGGAGATGTTTTCAAAGGACCAGTGTAAGTTAGCTTAAGCCTGAAAACGGTATGTTCATAGAGTCATAGAATGGTTTGGGTTGGAAGAGACCTTTAAAGATCATCTATTCCAACCCCTCTGCATGAGCAAGGTCATTCTTCAACTAGATCAGGTTCCTCTGTCCAACTTGACCTTGAATGTTTGCAGGGATTAAGCATCTACCATCTCTCTAGGCATCCTGTGCCAATGTTTCATCACTCTCATTGTAAAAAATGTCTTCCTTATATCTAGTCTAAATCTACTCTCTTTTACATCACCCCTTATCCTGTTGCAACAGGCCCTGCTGAAAAGTTCGTCCCCATATTCCTCTGTTTTGTTTGCATTGTGTGTTGATAGCAATTCTGCAACTGTGACTTCTTTCTTATAGCCTGTTTCCCCCTCCCCCAAACATCATTGGGAGGTTGGAATAAAAGCATTAAGTATCTTTCTTGGCTTGTATTTAAAACTATGCATTTGATATTTTGGGGTTTTTTGTTACTTTTTTGATAAAAAAATATTTCAATATCAACAAGAAATAGAATGGATCTGTGAACTGGAAAGCTTTCTCAAATATGGCTGTAGTTTTAGCAAATAAAACTCAAGAAAATGTCAGGCAAACACAACTATGTTCTTTCATTAGGTGAGGGGTGTTTTATCTGTATTTTCTTCTTGCATTAACTGGGCTTTAAAAGCAGCCCATTTCCTTGGAATTCCTTGAAATTTTGGGCTTTTTTCCTTGTATTTTGGTTTTCTTCTTTTTTATTGTGTGTATCATTTAAATTTGACTGATCAGTTTAAATATCATTACCATGAGAAAGTAGAGGTGTTCTTGCTGAGGCTTTGCTAATGAAAGAAGTGAAAATATTTCCTCCCTTGATATATTCTTTGTAACAGCTGTGTTTGAAAATTTTCTCATAAAAAGTGGCTCTATTATTTTTTTAGTAGCATGTAAAGTGAAGAGCATCAGAGGAAGCTTTCTTTTTAAGGAGGATAAAATAAAGATAATAAGATAAATGTAATGAAGATAAGACCAGATTATAGGCTATAATTGTTGTGTGGTGTTTCTTAGTACTACAGAAGCAGAGATCATGGTTTTGGTAGTTCCTAAATTGTCTATAAACTGTTTTAGTTCTGCTGTTGCTGACAGGGGCTTGGAGGGCTCTTTGTCTGCTTTTAGTGGTAGCTGCGTATCCTGCTGGTGCTGTATAATTGATATTTTGCACAATTATTTGTCCTAAAAACATAATATGAAAACAGTCTAAAGTATTAAATGGGCTTTTCTGTGTGTTGAATGTTATATCTTCATAGAATCATGGAATGGCTTGAGTTGGAAGGGACCTTAAAGATCATCTAATTCCAACCCCCTGCCATGGGCAGGGATGCCACCCACTAGACCAGGTTGCCCAGGGCCACATTCAGCCTGGCCTTGAACACTGCCAGCGCTAGAGCATCCATAACTTCTACAGGTAATCTGTTCCAGTGCCTCAGCACCCTCTGAGGAAAGAATTTCTTCCTAACATCTAATTTAATTCTCCTCTTTTTCCATTTAAAATCTTGTCATGCCTTTGAACAAAAAAGAAGCCCTTGTAGCTCATCAAAATAAATCTGACTATAAAGTTAGAAAACTTTAGGACCACATGAAAAAAGGAACAATGGATTAAGAGTGTAAGAATTGTAAAAATCTAAAATTACTATTTCTTTAAAAATGTAGAAAATGGTTTAGGTTTGGGTTGTTTTTTTTTTTAAATAATCCAGATAGTGGAAGAAAAATAGTGTATTATTACTGTGCAGTAATGGAACAGTTGCTTGCAACTACTTCCTGTGCAGTAGACGATTTGCTTTTTCAAATGCTGTTCTATAGAGTCAGTATATTTGAAGCAGCATGTCAGGGCTGAGGTGCTTTGGGTTGAGTACTTCCCCTGCTGTTTGGCTAGGTTGAATTTTGGAGTATTATTCTGTTTGGAGAGGAGCAGTAGCTAAAACAAAGCTGTTCTCTCCCTACATCTTTTCCTTACATTCTCCTTAAGGGAATCCTAAACATTCTCCCTCCTGTTCATCCCACTCAAACTATAAATATTTTGACTTATTCAGTTATTTAAGACATCTTCCTCTATACATTGCTGATCAGCTTTTCTTTATAAGTTTTGAAGCTGAAGGAGGATGAAATGTTCTTCCTCCTCCTATTGATATACCTTCGAAAGTCTCATCTATCAACTTCAACAGAATGATAGCACTTTATTCTGCTAGTGTTTTTCCTGTATTTGGTGTAGCATATTCTGTATCTTTAAGAATACCTTGATCATCCAGTTTTCCAATAATCTTCACCTCCGGCAGGTAACAGGGTTCTGAGGCTGCTATTCAGTTTGTCAATTGTAGGATCAAATTACAAGTAGTGTGATAAGAATTACATATCCAAACTGCTACTATTTTTCAGTATCTAAGAATGTTCCTCTTGAGATAACTTGAATATTTTGCTGCTTTTAACAAGGAGGATCTGCGTGCAGGTCTCAGCCTATTTAACAAAAGAAAACACCACCCCAGCCAGCCAAGGAGACCCCACCTCCTGCAAACCAGTTTGCTGGACTGTGCATAGAACTGATACCGTCATTGTACAAATTGCAGCATGTTAGGCTCTGCTGAGAAAGAAAGAAACCTTATTCCTGAGTAAGCATGTAGACAAGGAAAACGTACAAGCTCTTAATTCATCAGAATAATTCTTAAAAGCTTAAGTCTTAAGTTTTTTGAGCTGTGTCTTGAAGAATGTGTGTAGGGGGGTTATCTTTTCTACCTCTAAGGTTGGCTAAGGAAACACAAAATAACCTGGGGCCATTTTATGCCTTTGCAAGCCTTGGCAAGAGTTAGCAGTCCAATTCAAGTTCACTACTAGGAGTTTTTATTTTGGGTTATGCATATCTGTGTCATGTCATTATTTCCTCCTTATGGTCCCCACTCCCTTCTCTGATTTTAGGAAAGGCCAAGACCCATGTAGTGTGATCTATGTGAGGTTTTGACAGTCTAAAACTCATTTAATTAGATTACTGAATTATCATATAACAATCTGGTTTATTAGAGACAGAAATTCTGTATTGTAAAGAACTTGAGAATTTCTGGGTCTCACCTGACTTCCAGACGTATATGTACAAGCAAAATATTTTCTGGCATCTTGAGCTTGCCCTTTCTTGAGTTTCCTGTAACTTCAAACTTCAAGTTACTTTCTTTTTAAATGAGGATGAGTTAGATTATGGAGATGCTTATATTGCACTAATGGCAGGCATCTGCTCTAGGCAACTGATCTATGATTGCATGCTGCTTTGATCCAGATTTCGTTGCATTGCTTAAATCTTTCAAGTTATGCTTTCTTTTTATATAAAAAGAGCTGTAAGCTTGTTATTGAGTCATGTAGTTCAGTTTAAATATACTTCAGTATTTGTTCTAGTTTAGTTTAGCGTATTAAGATAATGTGAGAAGAAATGTACAAGAGTACTGCTTCTATTGTCAGACCTTCTGCTTAAACATATTTATTTCTGCTGACTTCATTAACTATTACTGTTTTATCTTGTGACTCTTCTAGAACCAGTAGAGCGATCAGACTTTCTAATCTTCCTTGTGTGCTTGAAAGCTGTTTCCTGACTTGCAGTTATGTGTACTTCAATAAATCACTTGAAGTAAATGCAGATATATATCTGGGGTACCTACTTGCTTTTGCAGAATCTTCCACCATTAATGCAATGGCAAGACAGTATCCTATTGGGTTGGGTCGGTAGGTGTAATAGGAAGCTGTATAGTTGTACAGGGCAACGTGAAAGATACTGCTATGAAGAGAGCCTACTGCTGCATGGCTGTGCACTTCTGTGTCTGTTTTAGTTGTTTTCAAAACTACTTGTAAATAGGTGGAGAGATGTTTCATCCTTCCTAACAGTCTGTGATTTTTAAGGAAGGGGTTGCATAAATAACATTTATGTTCTTACGCATTTTAAAAACATTGGAATATCAAACTTGTTCCTTCTTGGCTTTGGAAGACGTGTAAAGTTACAAATTTTAAAGCCATACCCCGTGCATTTTTCTTGCAATTGTTTGTTCCAACAGTTGCGTTTCAGATTGAACAAGCAAAAGTGGACCTGACAGTGTCTATGTTTCTCTTCCTTTTACAATCTTGTTTAATTATATGCTGTACATATGGGAATTTTAATTGATGTATCTTGCCATAAAAAAGAAAACAGAAGCAAAATGTAAATAACCAATCCTTTATAAAACATTTCAGGAAAAACATACTTTTTTCTGTTGTTCACTTTCAATTTGCTTTTGGACAGCCTTTCGCTTTTCTTCACCTGAATGAGGGATCTGCTACCCTGAACTGGGGTTCTTTTTCAATTAATTACTCTTGGAAACTATCCAGTGTTGAAATCTATCAACACTTGCAAATGTCTTGCATTCTTGTCAGACAGGGAATGCTTAAGTTTCAGTAAGTCATTAGTGGGCTGAAATTTGTTTCTGCAAGGAGTAAAGAAATTCAATGACTTTCTGGTTTGGTGAGAATGATGATGTGCTGAAAAGGCCTACCTGAAGACTGATGCTTCAGTTGCATTGTTATTATGTATTTATAGTATGAAAGTATTTCAAGGAATGCTCCTGTTGGTGATGTTTTAAGTCACATGCAAGTTTGTCACTTGGACATACCACCTCGATGAGGCTGAATTTTTTCAGAGCCCAAGAGGTATTCGTCTGCAGTTGGGCACTTCTCTTGCTGAATCTTTGATTAGTGCTCTGTGTAGTCTGTGTTCTGTGTTGGAGAAGACTAAACCACAGAAATTCATGAGATAATCTGACAACCATATTATGGAAGTCTTTGTTGACTTCCTCTAAATGTCACAGTATTGATTACTATAAATAAAGAGTTCTATAGCTTGTTTAGAAGCGGGAGGCTCTTTAGACTAGGATAATAGGTAAAAATATTTAACTGTAGTTTTGCCTGTATAATTTTATATAATAGATGTCATGCATGTGATGTGTTAAATGAGGTTCATGTAGCGTTTTAGTATAAAGCATAACGAAGCTACCAAAGTTAAACATTTTGCTGGTTCTTCTATTTCTCTATTAAACCTGGTACTTTCCTGACAGTTTAATAGAATCCAGATGATTCTTAGTGTAAACAGGGCAGAGGTTACCTGTATATTTGAACTCCTTTTTGCATTTTTCATTGGTTAAAATAATAATTTTAATCACTTATTTGGGTAGGAAATGAAATATCTAAAGGAATATGCAAAGATGCTCTGTTTTCCTTTCACAGCAGTTACTTAGGGTAGTTAATAACTTAAAGTGTATCTGTAAAATTTACTCTAGCTTTTTGTTAAGAGATATATGTTACAGTCTGTAATAACGTATACATCTGAAATAGCTCTATTCCACCTTTTTTCAAAGGTGGGTTGGTTTTGGTTTGTTTGTTTGGATTTTTTTTAAATTATTTTAAGTTTAAACTAGCAACAAAAGAGGCAGTGCTAGAAAGATAAAAGATCTTCTTGTGATGGTCTGTGCTCCCTGCAATGGAACTTTTTTGCCACTAAATTAGAAGTTGTCCTGTACATGGGGAGCTCTGCTTGGTTAGTCTAAGCAGGAGTGTGTGTGTTGTTTTCAGGTTTGAGGATTTTACTTGAGATTGTTCTGTGTTCGTGGACTTCAGGGCAAAAGAGAACCCACATAAATGCCTCCCTTAGTGTGCCGTAAATGTTCTTAACTGTACTATATCCATTACTCCTGTAACAGTCTTCTCCCAATAGAGAATCTACTGTAGTGATGGGTTAATCTATATTTGATAACTCTTTAAAGTATATTTCCTGTTTGATTTTCAGGTGAGATCCAATTGTCAGCTGCGAGGTCTTGTACCTTCTCAAAATAGAAAAAGCTGCTATTGTCAGAAAGGGTTTTTTTTGATGGCTTTTTGTTCTTGTTGTTTTGGGGGCTTTTTTTTTTGGTTGCCAGAAGTCACATTAAAGGCTCAGTGTCAAATATCTTATCTCAAGGGCAAGTTTTCCAGGGCTAAAATAAACATGAAATCTTAAAAAAACATTACTGAACAATGTAACTATCAGAAAGGAACATATTTCCCTGACAGTGTCTCTCAGTGTTGATGGAAACACTTTAATATAATTCTTTGTGCCACACTGGAACATGCTTGGTGAAGTCTAGCCCTACTTCCTCTACCTCCCAAGGATAAAATAACTTCTCATTTTGAGTGTATTTTGCTATAATGCATATATTAAAATGTGGTCAGGAGTCTTCTCCCATCCCAGGGAGATGCTTAATTGGCTAAAAAAGTCCCAATTTGTGCTTGTTCTCTCCATTTTTGCCTCTTCTTCTGTTAGCTTTGTGCTCATCTCTATAAAATGATATATTTACAAGTGATCATTCTCTGTTGCAACTCCTCGATTCTATCTTGGAACTTGTAGGGTGATGCTTTAATTTCTATATTAATATATGAAAAAGTGTCTGAAGGGAGGAGTCTGTCAATTAAATTTGTTAGCATATGGCAGCATTGACAGAGTGGTTAAAGATATGTGCAGAATACCAAGTCTGTTGGAGTTCTCACCAGGCTTAAATAGATGGGTGCTTTTTAGCTCAGATGGTAGCACACGTCTGGTACCTGCAAAACTTTGTTAACAAAAACCTCTCCCTGGCTATTAATTTAGCCATTCTTTTAAAGTCCCTTTTTCTTTTGTGTTTGTTTTTTTTTTCAGGCTGCAGCCCATCTTTTACAGTATTTGTTCATAGAAGGTGGTTTCATTATATAAAATGAACCTGTTCCCAGGCAGTTCACCAGAAGAGTTCTGTATTGTTCTCTGTAAGTGGCCTGTCACCAGTATTTACCCCATTTTTTTTATTGTGGGTTTTCTTAAACAAACAAAGAAAAAGAAAAAGAAAAGGGTTTGGTTTTCTTTCAGATCCTCGATGAGGTCACCAGTAGTCCTGTGTTTGGAGAAAAGAATTTGAGATGAGATGAACTGGAATTCTTTACTATTACTTCTGAATATATAAATTGGTAGGAAATGCAAGAAGCCAGCTTAGATATATAGATAACTATACAATTATACAGCATGTCCAAGAACTTCGTGTTGGGTTTTCCTGCCCTATGTTTGTCTGTGCCCTTCAAGTCTATTCTCTATGTAGTTGTTCTCCCGCACACCCCCAAAACATGTCATTAGGAATCTTAGGTCAACTTGAAAGGGTCCATGATTTGGTGGTGATCTGCAGGCAGTATAACATTACAGCATTCTGAAAGCATAATTGTTAGACTTAATAGCTGAAATGGCTCAGGATTTTTGGGCAGCTTGATCTCAAGACTGAGTTACCCATGTGTGTTACTTCCTACATGACGCAGCACTGCTGTACTCTAACCTGTTCACCTCAGCTGGAGCAGAAGTTTAGGCCACAGTGGTCTGAGTTTTGACTTGCAAATTGAGTTCTTTATCATCATACAAGTGGTAAGGGTGAAAATTCTTTTTGTAGTCGTGTTCTATGATCCTAATGAATAAAAGGACACGTCAGCATTATCCAGTTTGTTTTATTGCTTGGGATTTTTCTTCTAATTCCCCTAGTTTATTTTTTTCTGAGGTAACATTTGAAGATATTTCAGGGGTGAAGTATGCAGGAATAAGTTCTTACTGCAAACTTCTTAGAAAAAGACTTCTGATTCCATGATTTTAGTTTTCTTTTGAGTTGTTACAGATTGTTAGCACTCTTTCACTTTTTCTTATATATAGAAGGATGAGTTTGTGCCATTGAATTACAAAAAATGGTAAAACTTTTAGTTCTGATCTTCTCTGCCAGACTTACAGTTGTTTCTCTAACATCAGTTACTTATAGAAAGCCAGAACATCCTTTAGATAGCCATGTGGATCATTCTGCATTAGAAGAATATCAGATTATGACTTTCTGAAGTTTTACCCAAAAGGATCTAATGTATAGACAACAGAAATACCTAAATTTTGGGTACTGCACTTGGACCAAATAAATTCCAGAGTTGTCTAGAGTAATTTGAAATATTTTATATGCCTGTCCTTTTTTTTTTTTTCCCATACAATGTTGTATAGTTACTAACTTTAAAGAAGTGTCTGCCAGCTGCAAAACTGCTAGCTGACTCCCACTTTCTCTCTCAGGCTATCTAACTTCTTTCTTGTGAGAAACTGACCTCTGCTTTGTCTAGTTTCTCTCCTGCAGGAGCCGAAGGCCTGCAGTGACATACCACAGCAGGAGACTGCATTTAATGTCTTTTACGTTTCACTAAAAGCTCTTACCTGCAAAAGGCTCCCGTGCTTTGTTGTCTCTTCTAATGACTTTTTTTGGGGAGTTGGCTTATTCTCCAGATGTCCCAATGCTGTCTCACAAAATTGAGGTATACTGGTGAATATGGATGAGCCTATTGGGAATTTTCATATATTTATGTTTATATATCCTTATATAGATGATTGTCAACAGCTGGAATCTCCAAAGGAAGCACTGGTCTTTTGCAGCATTCTAAGCCACCCCATCTGCTTCTGATTTGAGCATCCTTATTGTAGTCAGTTTTTCTCAAAGCAGTATTGATAAATCATAACTAGTCTGAAGGAGAACACTTTGCAATACATTTTAATAACATTCTGGTGTTGATTAAAGTATGCCTAATCAGTTATAGAAAATGCGTATGCACTGTGGGTTTTTATCACATGGTGGTTTATCAGTAGGATCCTAAATTTAGGGTTTAGTGTATAAATAAAAATGCTCTTGGTGTGATGCACACTGCTTGAATTTCATCTAAATATGCTTCCCTTGCTTTTGTAGTCACTGCCAGTTTTGGGATTTAATGATATTTGACTGATTCTTTCATTTTACTTTACAGCAGTGGAAACAAATGCAAATTTTATTGAGCAGGACAAGAATTCTGTGCTTTTGTGCTTCTAATGCCAATAACATGTTGGTTTCACTAGAGGCCATTTAATAGAGAATGTGCATTTTTATAGCTCCAGGGGAAAAAAATGATTGTTCAACTCTGCCTCTGTGCCAGCTGCTCACTTCTGGATTTCTGTATTATTTTTAAATGCATCTCATCACTGACAACTAAAATGCATGAAGACTGACCTTCAACTGTTTTCTGTTTGTGAGATCCAGTAGTGGAAAGGATTCATACTTGAAGTGTTCCGTTGTGAAAGGTGTCATGGCAGAGACACACATGTTTATTTTGCTTTTGGGAAGGAACACTTTTGAGTGAATTAAGTGGTTTTAGGATTTTTAGAAGAATGTTAATTATAAGAACTCTTAGTACTTAAAATCTGTTTAAACTGTCAGAAATGTCTAGATGTGTTTTTATTCTCATATCTGAACAGAAAGTAATTTTTTTACTTCCAGCACATGTTGAGTTAGTTCCGCCACAAGAGTTATTTTACTCTCTTGAATGTTAGTGTATTCCACATCATTTTCTTTAGGAAAACATATGTACCTGATAAGTCTGCTCATGGTGAAGGCCTTTAACTGTTTGGGGAGAGGTGGGGTGTCTGAGATGTGTCCCGATTTCCTTAAAGATGCTGTCATGCATCCACGTGTTCAGAACTGTTGGGATGATGGCTCTGACATAGTGGTTTGGTGAAGGCAGTGATCTCCTTGGAAAGATTTTCTCATTCCCAACTGTGCATTCCTGTCACTTCTGTTTCTTGTCAGAAGTTACCAGCCCCACAAGCTGTGTTTAATATGATTCTGTGTGGCTATGTGTATTGAGTTTGCATGGCAAATTTTTGTAGTTGGGGGGGTGCTACAGGGAGAGCTTCTGTGAGAAGCTGCTAGGAGCTTCCCCTATGTCCTATGGAGCCAGTGCCAGCTGGCTTCATGACAGACCGCTGCTAGCCAAAGCTGTGATGATGGTGGTGCCTCTCTGATAACATACTTAAGGAGGAGCTAAAAAACTGCTCAGCAGCAACTTTAGCCAGAGAGGAGTCAGAGACTATGCGAGAAAACTCTGCAGACACCAAGGTCAGTGAAGGAGAAGGATGAGGAGGTGCTTTAGGCATCAGTGAAGAGATTTTCTTGCAGCCTGTGGTGAAGACCATGATGAGGCAGGTTGTTCCCCTGCAGCCCATGGAGGTTAACGGTGGAGCTAGATATCCTCCTGCAGCCTGTGGAGGACCCCACACTGGAGCAGATGGACATACCTGAAGAAGGCTGTTGACCCCATGGGAAGCCTGTGCTGGAGCAGGCTTCTGGCAGGACCTGTGGAGGGAGGAGCTCACCCTGGAGCAGGTTCGCACACAGGACTTGTGACCTTGTGCTGGACACATGCTGAAGCAATCTGTTCCTGAAGGATTACATGCTATGGAAGGGGACCCATGCTGGACTAGTTTGTGAAGAGCTACAGTCCATGGGAAGGACTTGTGTTGGAGAAATTTGGCGAGGATTGTCTCCCGTGGGAGGGAACCCACAGTGTAGCAGGTGAAGAGTGGGGAGGACTCTTCAGGAGTAAGGAGCAGCAGAAACAATGGTGTGGTGAACTGACCACAGCGACCATTCCCTGTCCCCCTGTACTGCTGACAGGTGAGGAGGGAGTACAGTTAAGCCCAGGGAAAAGGGATGGATGAGAGGAAGGTGTTTTAAAATTTGGTTTTATTTCTCATTATCCTACTTTGATTCAGTGGGGGAAAATTAGTATAATTTATTGCCAAAGTCAAGTCTGGTTTGCCTGTGACAATAATTGGTGAGTGATCTCTCCCTGTCATTACCTTGATCCATGAGCCTTTCCTTGTATGTTCTCTCCCCTGTCCAGCTGAGGGGGAGTGATAGAGTGGCTTTGGTGGACACCTTGTGTCCAGCCAAGGTCAACCCACCACACTATGGTTCAATTTGAAAATGAAAGAAACCAAACATTAATCCTACAAACACACATAGATGTAAGTCAATGTGATAGAACATGAGTGCAATTTTGGGATTTGTTTGTCCTCTAGTATTTAGATAGTGCATGAGACCATGGTATTTTAAAATTATAGCAGAATTCTTATTTCATTCTTATAATTTTTAAATCAAAGGCCTCCTGAAAATGTTTATCATCATTTGAATTACTCTGTAAAAAGACAAACAGAAGAAATACTTGACCTTTTGCAGGAATCTTGGCGGGAAGGAGAAGAGGATCAGCTATCAAAGTGTAGTCTAATTTGTCCTGTGGCACAGGCAGAAAGTAGGTTTCATTGGCTCTTTTTTCAGAGAGAAATTAAAGTCTGGGCAGCATTCCCAGGAGCAGTATTATAAGAATGCGTGCCTCTGGCTCTGTTGTGCCAAGTGATCCAATTTTATTGTTGCTTCCATCCATGTGAGGCAACCTATTAGCCAGGTGGCAGGTAGGACCCAGTGAGGTTCTGAAGCATACTGGGAAAGTTGACTGTGAAATTTGCCTGATGGCTAACACCGTGGAAGCCTAGCTGTTTTTTGATAAATTTTTGAAATTGGGGAAGGCTTGTGAAGTCCACATTATCACAACTAGCTGTTTGTTTTCAGGGGTGTCACATGCAGCAGAAGACTGTTAAGCATAGGGCCAGGCTGTCTTTGGTATCCTGAGAGGAAGTTCAGATTGTGAACGGAGGAGCTTTGGGTAGTTAACCTTCAAAGTTAAGTAAAACAGTTTTGGTTTAGATCTCTCTTGACAAGCAAGAGTACTTGTTAGAGAACTGTTTTGGATACTTTGGGGAGGTGTTGGTTACGATAAAAGGAGGAGTTGCACAGTAAAAGCTTTAGCCCAGTTTTTTTGACAAAGCTTGGCAAGTCAGATTGTGACTTGACCTCTCCCTGCTGAATGAACTGTCAGGCTTTGATGCATCAACAGTGCTGCAAGGCTGATGGGATTGCCTTTGAGAGTGGTCTACTATATAACAGCTTTTGTTTTAGCAGCAAGCTGTTGTCAGATTCCTTTTAGTCCCAAAATATGGAGAGTCTGCTGATTTTTTGGCTTCTATTGACTAATTGGATGAAGAACAGTTGAGATGACTGAGAGGAATACTGCAGCTTCACTGGGAGCTCAGAGCTTGCTGTGGCTCCACAGTAGGCTGTGGAGTCCTTCAGATAACTCCAGATGATGTAGCTGTGTATGCCAAAATAAAATATTCAAGATATCCTCCAAGAAATTAGGAGGCTTAAGCGCTTTCAGCTTCAGGAAATTATATCTGCCAGGACAAAGTAAAAGTCTGGTGGACCTCTCTTGCCCTGCTGCTAAGGCAAGACTTTCATTACGAGTCTAAGGAGGTTTATGTCTGGATTCTCATGGCCGCAGTAATGAATTCCTTGTGTCACTAATGCTTCAGAGAGTCAGTATATTGTGATTTATGTAGGTTTATGTTATTCTTGAAGATGCATCTGATGCTGCACAGTCCTGCCTTACTTGGGAATTTCTGTTCCAATACTTCTCAATATGTCCCAGGACAATGATTTTTCAGGAGCTAGATCTTGTAGAACACTTTGTCTTATATCTCAGCAAGAAACTCGGATGACAAAACCAGAAATTTGTAACAAGGTCAGGGAGGGTGCCTAGATATGAAGAAGTGTGTTGATCCTTCAGATATTCCCTGTTCAGGGCATCTTCTGTCTGCACGAGCTTATATGACTGTAAGGCCTCAGAAGAAAAAGCCCAAGTTGTTCTAGGGTGCAGATTCTCCTGTGTAAAGGGACCAAATGATAAGACATCTGAAGAGTCATCTGGTGCTTCCTGAGCAGACAAGTTTTTTAAGAAAATGGAAGAGCAACTGTCTCTTTCTGTAAAAAAACTTAAGTCAGTGTGCTAGGTCTAACCCATTGATTTAACTCCTGACTAATAATGTTCATGAAATAAATAAAAATTTCTTCTCAATAGGAAGATGCATGCCTCTGATAGAGAAGAAATTTTTCCTAAAAAGAGGAAGACTTGACTTTAAGAAAAGCAGTTCTATTTTTTTTAATTGTACAGATTTGTCCTGTAATTTTCTATCAGAATGGAAATGAAAGGTCAGTGGAGAGATTTTTGATTTAGTGGCAGCAGCACTTGTTATTCTACCTGGCTGCAGAAACAACCAGTCAGGTTAGATTAGTATCGAAATTGACCAGCTGATGTTTGTCTGCATGATTTATATGATATCTTGTTTTCATCAGACCATTCCACAGTAGTATTTCTGAAGTTCTGTAAACTTTCCCATTAATGTTTTTCTTTGCCATGAAGGATCCATACGGTAAAAAATTTTCTTTCAATAAAGAAAAAATCTAGGCTTTCCAAGAACAACCTGGAAGTGCTGGGAAGATCAGTGATATCCTGAAGTAATTTGGGAGTCTTGACTAGATACGTGGAAAAGCCAAACCACTCTAATACAGGTATACAGGCGTACAGAGTTGGAAAGAGCCTTAAAGATTATCTGTTTCCAAACTGCTGCCTGGCAGGGGCACCTCCCACTAGATCAGGTTGCCCGGAGCCCCCATCCAGCCTTGTCTTAAAAGCTTCCAGGGATGGGGCTTCCACAGCCTCTCTGGGCAACCTGTTCCACTGTCTCACCACCCTCATGGTGAAGAACTTCCTCCTAATGTCTAATCTAAATCTACCCTCCTCTAGCTTGCATCCATTTCCCCTGGGTTCTGTCACTATGTGACCTCCTAAAAAGTCCCTCAACAGCTTTTCTGTAATCCCCCTTCTGGCAGGAGATACTGGATCTTGCTTCCTGAAAACTTGGTGTCCAGAGGCTGGAAAGCAATATGCTTGTTCAGCTAGTTTATTTTATTTCATATGATGGTTCTGCTGAACTTGGAATAGCTGTTTCTTCCATGAGATATTCCTGCTCATATACCTTCACTGTTCAACAGACAAAACCAACAAGCTCTGCATCTGCCATATGCAGTTATGATGTTTTCTTTTCCCAGCATGTTGTGGGGGTTTTCTCACATGTAAATTTGTGGAAAAGGGTTTCCTTAAGAAATTCATGTCCTTGGACATGAACTTTGAAGTAGGATTTGGAAAGTTGGTATGGCTGCTTTCCCTTTAAAAGTCCATTCAAATTTCACTGCTATAGTACACTTCTAAAAGCAGTATACATACTATTTTAAAACTCTTTCTAGCTTACAGCAGCTGGCTAAATGTTCTAGTGGCAGTCATGAGACTGCTAACCAAAGCACCTTCTAGACTGCTGTTCTGGGCCAGCAGTGTATATTCTTTGTGCATAGATTTCTAACAAAAAGCCTTTTGTTTATAGTTTACCTGAAAATGAGTAATTCTGTTTCTGAAACCTGTCCCATCTATGGTTAACAAAGCCATCAGCTGACTGTGAACTCTTGACGCTACATGCAGAGACATCTTGCTAGAACCACCTGCTTTTCTCCTTCTCCTCTTTGCCCCCACCCCAAATCTCAGATGCTGTAAGTTACTGCCACTGGTTTGGGGTTTTTTTTCCCCTATTTGTTATCACCTTGGCCCACATCTGTGACATGATCTTGAGTCACAAGAACCTTGAAGTATATGCCATTTCATAAATTGGTGTACAGGTATGATTAGCTGAACAGCTAATCCTGCAGAGTTGAAGCCACTGGTGGCTGGAGGAGGTAAAAGAGCAGGAAATAAGTAACTGGAAGCTGGAGTGGATGGATAAGTTTTTAACCTGTAGCCTGTGCCAATGAGTCCTTGTACGATCATGTACTTAATTGCAATTCAATTACTTCAACTGTTGTGTTACTTTAATTGAAGTTACTTTCCAAAATTATGTTGCTTAAATACATATCATTTTGCATTTAAAATGCACAACTGAGTTAGAGATGTCTAATAGCACAAAGATTTGCTATTTGCACCCTTGTCTTTCCAAAAACTGTGCTAAGTCAGTTTTTATTTAAACATAAAGAAAGCCCTTCTGTGCATCGTGTTTTCTTGCAATCACAGATTTCCCACATGCCAGCCTTTCCTGTCATGTCACTGGGCTAAAAGCTGTGGTGCTTATTCAGCTCTGGATTTGTCAGGGTGCAGGATGTTTATAGCCACATCAGGAATGCCCTTTGTATTACCTCTGGTGCCTTACTCAGATGTAAAATTTTCTAATTCACACAGAAGCACTTGGAAGTTGTCTTTTTTTCCCCCTCTCCTCAAAATAAAGGGGTATTTTTTCAAATTTTGGCGTATTTCCCTAACTAGTAACAAGTAACTAGGTGCTTTCAGGAGGAAAAGATAATTTAAGATAAATAAAGGAATTGAGCTCAAAGCTGGTGAGGCAGTTGGGGCAAAGGGGGAAGGAACTGGTGGAACAAGAGCGCAAAGGAGACAGTGTTTAGCTACAAAAGAGGAGACAGGTGAAGGAATAAGTTGGATGTGGCCCTGGAGCTGGAGGAACTGGAACTACTGAGAAGGGAAACAGGATCTAGAGATAAGTGGGAAGAAAAGAATAAGAAATCCATAGCCTCAGTATGGTTTCCTCCTCCAGGTGAGTCAGTCTGACTGGAGTTTTGCCTCTGCAAGTCCCTCCTGTCTGTCTTGCTTATTCATTGTAATTGGTTCCTGCCCTCAGCCCAGCATTAGAAGGGTAGCCCTTCCTGCCCCTCTCCCTATGAGTGAATCTCAAATCAACTCAGCTTAGATATTCTGACTGTTCCCTGGGACCTGCCAGTGGCAGAAAATGTAAAGTTCTCTATGTTAACTAGGTAATGAATGTGTTAATATAATTCAGATTTTTCTTTTTCCAAATTGCGTGCTGATACTTCTGAGTTAATAGCATATTAAGATCCCAAATTTGATTTCAATACTTAGTGACAAGCACTGTGAAGCTCTTAACTTTTAAATTTCTGTGCTTCTTGTAGTCATTCTAGTAGACTAGACCAAGTTCTAATAAAGTGAAGGTGGAGCTGTGTGAATGATTTAGTCAGTTATTTTGTTATTGACAGCAGTTCTCTGGAAAATGCCATCAGGAATGACACTAAACATTTTAAAAAACTAATCCATTAATAATTAAGCATTTTGGATAACTGTTTAAAATAAATATCGAAGTCAATTGATTTTTATAAAATTAAGTATGTTCTTAAGTGGCATCTCATGCTGATGATGGAGTGGAAGAAATAGTAACACAATGAGATCACTCAGATTAATAATTATTAACTTCAGTCTCATCTCTGACAGAGGTTTTGTAACTCCCCTTTTAAAAAAGGGGGAGAATAATTTGGACACAAAAATTCAGTTAAGCAGTAAAAGAGGCTGTGTCTATGTTAACAAGCGATGTGGTGTAATAGGATCGGATCTGTCAGGTGCTGAGAACCTGGCATCCACATTGTGCAGGTTGTGAGGGTTCTATTTCAAGCTGATCCTCTGATTCTGTAGCTGAATTCCTGTTAGTGGTTAGACCGTGCACAATGCACACCTGAAGCTCTTTCTCTGATCCAGTTTTACCCAAAAGAAATCTAGCTCATGTACTTGAATATGGCTTTGCAATGTAAACCAAAGCAATGAAAATACAAAGTTGTTTGGGAGAATGACTTCAAAAGCACAGTCCTGATTTGAATTAAAATGCTAATGTAGACATAGGTAGAGTTGTGCAGATCAGGAAATTCACTTCTTAAAAATTTTTTATGGGAGAGAGCTTGGATACATGGGAGTGGGATCAGAATATACAATGAATGCTTACAGAGATTAACATTTACTGATGGTTTCATCAGTTTGGGAGTTTAGAAAAGATACCAAGAGGATGTCTCTTTAAAAAAAACAAAAGACGACCAGCATTGTTCACAAATGTCTTTACCATTGTAAAATAGCCTCTTTAAAATACTACAAAGTGGTGTTTGCATAAATCAGGTGATACTACATACAGAAGGACTGGAGGTGGTGTAAAAAAAATAGTGCGCCGACCTTTTTCTGCTTACAGTTGTTTCTTTTGGAGTCCAACTCCAGTTCTTTGATTATAGAGAGAAAGAAAGGGATCTGTATTTCAGATTCTTCACAAGCTTTTAAAAAAAAAAAAAGCAAAAACCATCTCCACAAATCTTTTGCATGGCAAGAATATTTTTTTTCTGTTTTACCATGGAAGAAACAACAGTCAAGTGTCAGCCTGTCTGCTCAGTGGAGACAGTTGTCTTTAAGAACTGGTGCTATGTGATATTCAGTGTGGTTTCAGGTTACCATTTTACACAAATTTATTATTTATTACCAAGACTACTAAACCTCAGTGTGAGAGGAACAGTGCTTATAAATTGACATGGAGACAGAAATATTCTGACCTTCTTGTAATGGTAAAGGTCTTTATGGTGCTTAGGAAGGAAGAGAGCATTAAAGTCGATGCTGAAAGTCTTCCTCCACTAGAAATCGTTCAGGCACATGGTTTGTCCATCTTTATTCCCAGTACTGTTGGCCTTGGCATTCAAAAATAAGTTAAGACTAAGATAGGTTGTATGGTTTTAACAGTATAGCTGGATTTCTGGTGTTTGAGCCTTTGTGTGACTTTCAAGGTTATGTTTGCAGTCATGAGACTGACTTCTAATTGATAGAATTCTCGTGTGATCGTTTTGAAAGCTTCAGATTAAAAAAAAAAAAATTAAAAAATTGTGACACTGATAGAATGAGAAGCATTGGCAATAGGTGGTGTGATCAGGATGGACTGTTAAGTAGTAAAGCTGATAAGCCCAATTTAGCTGTCCCCAAAACATTTGAAAATCTTGGGACTTGGCGCAAGTCAACCTTACTCACTGTTGTTAGATTGCCAGGTAAGAGCCTATGCTGTGCTTTCCCCCAGTACTTGAATGCATGCAGTTCAAAAACACGAAAAATAAACCCCACCCCATTGCCAGTATTTTTTTCCAAATTCTTGGCTCGCTTTTTCTTCCCAGGAGTCATTATGCCTGTGTGTAGCTACAGTGAACTTAGTGATTATTTCTCCATATATCACAGCTCCTTGTGTATTGGAACTAATGGGGTGACACCAGTGAATTTTTGTTGTGAAACTGCGATCTTACAGATTCTCTGGTGTTTAGTAAAGATTGACTTTGTTTGTTTGTTTCTTTGTTTTCCATTGGTGTCACCAACAGTTTAACCTTTTTCTAGTCTGCTGCCTGTTAAAAAAAAAATATTAGAAATCTGAGAAACCTGGTATCTGGATGGTTGCAAACCTGGCTGATATAGGCCAGGTGAATCCAGGAGTTACTGGGAGAGATCAGAAAGGCTTATTTTCATGGGAAAACTACATAAAGAGATTTTTAACACCCTTTGTCACTGACATTGCCATTAATGAGTGAATAATTTAATTATTAATTTAAAATGCTTTCTGGTATTGGTGTTTCACAAATATGCTGCAACAGTACAACTATTAGAAATGCAGGAATCTGAGAAGTGTTTTTTAGCTGGGAACAGTTCCCAACAGAAGATGACTTCTGTAATTCCAGATACTACTATCTGCGCTCACAGAATCCCAAAATGTCAGGGGTTGTAAGGGACCTCGAAAGATATAGTCCAACCCCCCCGCCAGAGCAGTGTGCACTTCATATTATGTACTACAAACTACCATTACCATTTGTTTGGATATCTCTTAAGTCAAATTCTCTTCTTACTTTCCAGATTGATAGAAATATGCATTTCCATAATATCACCTTTGAACTAATGAAGTGGAAGTACAGATGAAAACAGTCTGGAGGAAGCTTGAAGTACAATACAGTTTCATTCAGTTTCCTAATTCTGAGGTAAGATTAATACATGCAAAATTTTATTTTGGGTATTTTAGGGGTAAAAAGCATGTGACAAGCAGCCACCATTATCTATCTTACAAACGTTTCTGAACCTTCTTATGCTAGTGACAGTCTTTAATATCATACTGTAACAGCTGTTTGATCAACTCTGCCCATGTTTCAGTTATGAAAAAAGAAAGAACATCAGCTGCAGAGACGTTTGTTACAGTAAGATAACGCTGAAAAACAGTTACCATATCAGACAGATTCTATTTGGTACAATCTGTCTGGTCATGGTTATTACTAATGCTAATAAAGGACTAGTAACACAATGAAGCGACATGCCTCTTGGGCATCTTTTCTTGTGGCAGAGTTTGAATGGTACAAAATGTTATTTTGCTGGTTTTTTATTATTGCTGCTTTTAGTAAAATCTTATGGGCTATTTTGTTGTTGTTGTTTTTTTTTTCTTACTGAATTCCACTGCCTTGGTATCCTAAAGGCATTCCTGTGACTGATTGTGAGTGATGAGGGTTTTTGGTTCTTAGCTTGCTGCTTTTTTTCTATTATGTAACTAAGAGGCTAAGTAGAATAATCCTGAAATAACAGCTTTCTGACGTATTTCAGAATTCTCTTCTGCAGCATTAAATCTGACCCTCCTACATCTGGCTTCTCACTATTACAGTTTTGCTTAGCTGTAGCTGAGGCAATGGCCACAAGAGTATTTTTTAAGCTGTGACACTGTTGGTCTGTCTCACTTTTTCCCATTTGGGCAGAAGTGGGATATCTGTAACAGGTGGGACAGCTTCAGAGACTTACACTAGCAGATTGATTAGACATCATCTGCTCATTCTTAAAGAAAGTTTACATCTCAGATTATGTTATTGTGCAGATTTTGGCCACTGTTACAAACTGATGTTGAACTGCTTTTCAAGAACACAGGAACTTTACTTTCAACTGAACCGTGCTTCTGTCACTTACAGAGATCTGCTTAGGAATCTTCACATACATTTGACATTCATATATGTGACTGACAGACAGAAGCATGCATCCTCTTTTGGAGGTCAAATTTTAGAGAAATGATTCCAAGGGAAAGATCAGCATTGAATTCAACTAACCCATATTTTATCTTTAGCTGATATATTACTCAACATGTAACTTCCTGCACACTGTAAGCAAATTCACAAAGCAGCGAAGTTCAAACTTACGTTGACAAGTTTAAATTTTGCAGTCAATCTACAGTGCACAGCATGAGGCAGTTCTGGTCTAGATGCTGAATCCATGTCTTGATGTATTTTAGCTTCTTTCACATTCCTGTTTTTCTCAGGTTATTTTATGCCAGACAAGACAAGAAGATAGGCAAGAACTGTTTCTTCTCATTCAATCACATATTCCTAAAATGATGATGGATAATTCAAAGGCCAGTTATACTATGCATCTAGCAAATAAAGCAATAGCTAGTGTAGATTTAACATACTTATATACTACTCAAAAGTAAGACTTGGAGTCACTGATGAAAATTATGGACTTGACAGTGATGAAAGCCCAAGAACTAATTTCCTCCCTTTTTCTCCTTGAGGAGGGGAGCAGATCATTTCTCCTTCACTGAGAGAGACAGTTGAAACAATAAATAACAGGTCTGAAATTATGTATCAGTAGAGGACTCTGCATGTGAGGCACTGTCTTGAAAGATCACTCTCTTGTCTACCAGAAAGAAAAGTTTCTATTTTCAAGCTTGTAATTAGAAGCAAATTTCAAAATTGAAATTGTTTGGGGAACATGTGCATACTAATAGGAGACAGCGTACTTTTGCAGCTATTTGTAGCATTAAATAGCTTCATTAACCTTGGAGATCTGTTGTGGACACTAGAACCACATCAACTATTTAGAAGAGCGATCAATATACTAAAGTGAAAGGATAACCTGTGTGGGTTAAACCTTAGGGGTTTATATGATTAGAGAATGGTAACAAATAGTTCATCATAAAACAGTTGTTTCATCACTGCCCTCTGTTCTCAGTGATCCCACTCCCAAAGCATTTAGAGCTGATGCAGTATTTAGAGAGGTAATGCTCTAAACTTTATTACTGAAGAAATGTCACTCCTTTCACATAAGAGCAAAGGATAATGCTTGGAGATGCCATGTATAGGTGAGCTCTCTGAATAGAGTACCAGTAAATGCTGATTAATATGTCTTCAAGATACCATTAGTATTTCTCTCTTAAATGTCTTCCAGATGCTATCCTGAGTTGAAGTGAACTGAAAAATAGGTGTATGTCCTTGTCTTACACACAGGGAAAAAGAGAAGGGCTTTTTTTGCTGATATGGCTGGGCAGTGCCAAGTGGCCAGGCATAAACATGGACAGATGAATTAAAAACATTGGATGCAATATTATTTTAAAAAGGGACAACCAAAACAAGCCCAGCACACACATCCTTCAACCACTTGCACGAGTAACCTTTTTCCCTTCTGTCTTTTCAAATAGTAATACTACTGGCAACAGCTGCAGGAGGGAGGTTGTTTTATGCTTTCCCTGTATGTAAATAGCTTTTCTGGAAAAAAAAAAAAGAGAACAGCATTCTGCCTCAAGATTTCCCTATCTTGACACAGCTTGTCCTGTTTTTACTAAGGTTTATGGGCTTGTAAGTCAACAAGCACACAGATGGCAAGAAGGGAGTTTCTCAGAACCAAGTGAGAACAAGTCCTTTTGGTAACCATTTTTGTTCCTTTGTATGTTCTACCTCCTGTTTTCATACCTTTATACTTGAGTTTCAATAGCAAAATGACAAAAGACAAAAAACAAGGTTACCAAGACCAAAAGAAGGAAAAGCTATAAATACTTGATATGGACAGAGTACTTTGTCCCAGGTGTTGATCAGACATTTTATGTAGTTCCTGAGTGAGAGATTGGTAGTACTGTATTTCATAGCCTAACCTGATTTCAGGTGTATTTTTTGAGCCCATTTGTAATTTTGAAAACCCTATGAAAGTGAGTACTTTAATTTTAAATGTTTGTTATACGCAAAAGGTGCATGTTGTTTGCATCTAAAGCTGCTGTCTGATAATTTGTTAATTCTTAGGTGGTGTACAATGAGAAATTGTGATTAAATCTCTCTCATTTTCTCCTCCATGTTAAAGCTCCATAAGGTGTATCATACGCCTCTCTAACACTTCTCAAGAAGGTTTATTTCAATCTTTTTAATATGGCATGTCTCTAATTCTGGCCTTCATTGTACTTTTGCAAGTTCTGCTCTATTTCTTTGAGGAAGTGTAAAATTTTCTTAGACCTTACTTAGCAGGGTAAATTTCTGTCTTTTAATTGCAAGTGTGAATTTTTATGAGTCTAGTCTTGGTGTGATGTAACTGGAGAAATACAGCGTAGTATATTACACCTAATCAGTATGGCCATGTATGCTTAATTACCTTCTGCAACTGGTCTCCCGTATCATGTTGTCTCTTTATTTAACACAAACACTTTGGCTATGTGATTACCTTGTTTTCTTTGGGGTACTGAAAACTGGACTTTGCTAATGACTCCTTCACCTTCCCCCATTAAAATGTAAAATACTTCCTTAGTTTGACTTGCCTGCAGCAAGGCATCAAAACCTAGAACTACTGAACCAATAACTTCAGTTGATAGTTCAGGAATAACTTCCTGCTTTTCAGTGTCTGGTGTCTGTAGAGTTGTCATCCTTCTGTCTCCTTCCAAGCCAGTGGTGGTAGAACCAACTCTTCTCATGTGATGGAGCTTGTTAGTTCATTAGCCAAGAACACATTCCAAGTATTTCAGAATCAAAGCTGTCAGTGACCAGATTGGTTTCTTTGTTAACCATCAAGACTGCGTAAGATCTCTGTTCAGTTAGGAAACAATTATTCTGTAAGGTTAGGTTAGCTGCCACTGAATTTCTTTGGTGGCAAACTACTTGCTAGTAGTTAATTCCATAACAAACAGGCTGAGCCACTTCAGACTCAAACCACAAATGGGAAATGCAGGTCAGTGTGCTCAAAGAATTTTACAGGAGTGGAGTAACCATAAGTCTGTGTTGTCTTTTGAATCAGTTGATCAAAACAGGAAGTGCCAGTGATTCAACTGGCACTCTGTTCTGCTGCGTGCCCTGTTCCTTTGACCAGTATCTTCCTAACAGTGCTTTTCTTACTTCCATATGGCATGGCTTAGCCGAGGTTGTTCCAGTAACGTGACCAACTCCATTTCAGACGGTGTAAAACAGGAGCTTCCCTATTACTAGGCCAAGATTGTCAAGTTCAGGAATGTTGAGTAAAGCTGTCCAAGAATCCCTTCATTTTACAGTTTTTATACTGGCTCTATCCAGCTCAAGAGCTTCTGTTGAAAACATAGTGGGTAACGTGTCTCAAAGAAACTCTTGAGTGCGCAAATTGGAAAGACAACATATTTAGACTAAGTACTTTGTTTCTAAGGTCATCTAAGTTCTTCCCTCTCTGGAATAGTGTTTAATGTGTATTTAGTATGTGTTCACAAAGAATATTCTTGTGGGTGATGAAATGCATAAGTTACAGGGAAAAATGTATGCATGTACCTGCATTTGTGTGTATTGTATGCAAACTTTTGAAGAAAAAGCAGCCTCATTTTCCTGATTTTTTTTAACATGAACTTTGAGAAAGTTCTGGCTTGCTTACAGTTGGTTTTTGTTTTTTTTTTCAAACAGGATTTTTCTATGAACTGATTATTCCATATTTTCATATATTCAGGGCATATTAGGTTTTAAATATTTGCAGTTGATCATAGTGACAGAAAACGTGAATATGTTAAACTAATCAATACTAGAGAGGTCACTAGCCTTAGACAGTGAAGATTTGCAGAAGGGTGCCCAAATGGCTACACGTGACCATGTTTCAAGCACATTTTATTGTTCTTTCAAGATCTAAAATGCCTTTTCTCATTCAAACATGTTGCTTCAAGTTGCTGTTTTCTGAAAAGCAGTTGGTTTTTTTCATTTGTCAGATAAAGCACAATGAAAGTATTTTAGAGGAACACATTGGTCCTAGGCTTTCAATGGTATGAAAGTGATTAGGGGTCTGCCTGTAGAGAGGAGATGTCTTTGAGATAGATGGCAGCATATGAGAAGGATGTTTATACAGGTGTCTTGAAGTTCTGTGTTCTCTAAATTATCATAGAATTTGCAAATGTACATTTCAGTTCTATTCAATTTTTCCCCCTCGTGAACTTTTTCTTGGGGATATCCCCAGTCTTTGAATTAACAGGACATTTTCAATTTAAAACAAAAAAAGTCTCTATCAATCTTAAAAAAATTAGCATCAGCAGTTCTGTTGGTGTTACTGTCTCCATATGTCAGTAGATGCTTCCTTTTACCCTCCCCTACCAGAGGCAGAGCAGTAGCTGAATCCTCATGTGGACAAAGTCTCATGGGTAAAAAAAATAAAGCATCCTGTCACCATTTCCTGTGAATGGGAAGAAAAGTTTCTAAAGCATCTGTAAAGATCTCTTGGAACTCTTGAGCCTGTGAGAATGGCTGCTCTTGCTGTTATTTGTCAGGTGGGTTCAACAGGAATTCAAAATCTGGTATGAAATGTGCTGCATGCTGGAAAACAAGTAAGTCTCTTAATCCCTGGTCTTGTAAATGTTACTTTAAAAAGTGTTAATGCATCTGAGAAATTTTACAGCTGGTAAATTGATAAACTGAAATGAGCTCCTCAGCAAACTAAACCATTCATACTGGTGACAAACAGATACTTATTTTGACCTTTCACTCCCCCCAAAAAACCAAAAGACCTGATTACAAAACTGAAGGAAGAGGAAGAAATTCACAGTTGGAAATAAAAGATTTTTAAAATACTCTTGGATACTTCTGTAGAAATGCTTAAACTTGAGATTTAAGCTGTTATTACTGCATTTATAGATTCATGATCTGGGACAATTATGTTCTTTACAGTCTGCTGTACTGTTTCTCTGTGCTAGAATATCAAGAATATCAAAACTGTGCTTCAGGTAGAGTAGATAAACAAAAATAGTAGTGAGAATATCTTACTGTATGTCTCATGGCATCCTGGGGGATGTGAGTAGGAAAATGCTTCCAAGGACTATGAAGGAAGTTTTACGTTTTCCTTGTAAAAGTCAAATTTGGACAAAGTGTGTTTGTGTACCATTTGACAGCCAATTGATTGCTATTGAAGAAAGTTTTTGGAAGCATTAGCTGTGTTAACGTATCTGTTTCCAGGTCTGAGAGACTTTCCTTAACACAGGGCAGCTGCACGATTGTCAAGGGTTAGGGCTGGGCCAGCCACTAAATGAATGTTTTCTGTTAACATCTCTCCCTTCACAAAGGGGAAGAGAAAGAGAGTAAAGGAGAGAGACTTATGGATAAGAAAAGAAAACAAAAACAACTTTAATGACACTAGTAACAATAAAATGAAATACACACAACCAATACTGAATTCAATCCCCTTGATGCAATTACATCACCATCACCACTGATGCTGTGGCAGCAGTCCCAGACTGGACTTGGCAC
This sequence comes from Galbula dea, assembly GCA_013399015.1. Lineage (NCBI taxonomy): Eukaryota > Metazoa > Chordata > Aves > Piciformes > Galbulidae > Galbula > Galbula dea. The sequence goes on along the minus strand of VWZX01009894.1, from coordinate 1,450,917 downwards.
ACAGGAAGTGGATTCAAGAAAGGGACTGAAGGCAGAACAGAAAGAATCCTCCTTGGATGCCAGCCACTGAAGAATTGAGAGCTTGATCCTCATGATCTCTCAGCGTTATATGGAAGATGACATACATAAAATGGAATATTTTGTTGCTCAGTTTAGGGTCACCTTTCCTGTCTGCTCCTCCATGCGGGTGTAGCATTCTACTCTGCATCCCCCACCATGGTACGCAAGATTTAGCAGTGACCTTGGTCTGCATACCAGTTCTTGGTACTTAATTTCAGAAAGTGCACATACTTAGAAGAGCCTTAGCTGAAAAGTAAAATCATTGAACAGAGCTAGTTCTGTTCCAACTCAAACCAGTACAATGGTAATATTCAGTTATTACAAGCTCTTATAGAGACTGATATTTCAAATGGATTTCAAGGGAGTAGGGGGTACACTCATGGTAAGTAGATCCTTCTGTGGGTATTGGTGATACGAGTTAAGTTTTGCAGCAAGGGGAAGGAATGACATGAGATTTCCAGAGAAAGGCCATTCTAATTTTCTCTGGGTTTTAAAGTCTTGCCCTAAGCACCTTCCTCCTGACTGCTCTTATTGTCAGGACATAGGAACAGTGGACCAATCTGCCCCACAGGTGGAGCTGTATTTATACTGCAGTATTTCATCTGCTGGTTTTGTTTCAGTACAGTTCTTAACTAAAATGTGTGAAAAATCTCAAAGGAAAAAAGGGAATGGAAGAAGTACTCAGGATGTGACAAAGGATTGGTCATTATAAGATGCCGTACAGCGTATGATAGAGAAGGTTCAGTAACAATGACTTTTTCCCCCCTTTCTTTCTGCCAAAAAGAAACCCTTATTCTCTCCAACACACAACAAAAAATTTCTTCCCGTTGTGGAATCTGTGGTTTTTCTGTAACCCTCAATTTTTCTTTCATAGATTTAATTTGAATCTGCCTTCAGTGATTAGTGTAGGCTAAGGAATCATGAAACAAAGGTCTTGATAGTGGAGATATCGAAATGACTTTTAGATGCAGTAATGGCCTTGACAAAAGTAAAGTAAGAAAAGTAACAAAATGTGATCTTGACTGATTGGGAAATAATTGAATTACCAAAGTTAATGAAGAGGTGACTTATGAAGCAGATGAATTTACTGTTAGGATATTTAGCTTAAGGAACTGTTGAGACATCAGAAGAGATTCCTTCAAGTTTAAGGATGATGAGGGAGTGGAGGAAATGTTTCCAATAAGAAACTGTCCAAATCGTTCCTCTAGTCCTGAGTATGGGAAGTTTAAGTCACACACCATGAGGGTCAAAGAGGAAAAAGTAAGAAAGCAAGTGAAACTGATAGGAGAAGGAATATATAGTATTATCTCTGTACCGTCTTAGTTTCTTTTGGTCTTAGTTCAGTTGCTTGCTTATAATATGGAGAGAAAAGCAAAGACTTACATAAAAATATTAAGGATTTTATTAGCAGAATGTGAAGTTTCATTTAATCTAAAACCCAAACAGACTGCTACCTTACATGTTGATGTTTTGATCTACTGTGCAACAGTTGTTGAAAAGCCTTTCTTAGTATATTTAAAGTAATGTTTCTGCACTAAGAAAAGAAGTGGCTTGAATAGTAATGGGAGAGATACCACTACTAAAACTATTAAATGCTAAATATTTTAATCTCATTGAGCTAGATATGCTTCTGTGTATGTTTGGGGGTTTTTTGTATTAAAAAATGAAACAAACAAACAAAAAGCCCAAACTAACCAAAATTAACAGGATTGCCATAGCACTTCATTGCAGGGAAATAGGGGGCTGTAACTGTTACTACCTTTGAACTCTGTCTGCTTATTGAAAGATTACTGTTTGGATTAAGAAATGTCTTTGAAGCTATATTTGATGAAATTACATTGTTTAAACTTAAGAAGAGTGGGTTTTGTGCATGTGCATGCCATGTGGTTTATGCAGCTATTAAACCAAGTGGATCTACAATGCACTTAGTTTAACTTCAGTTTGCATTAAAATGTATTTTATCCCAGTAAAACTTGCAGAATACTAATAGGGTAAGATAAGTTCTGGCACATACATCTAGAGTCATAGAAATTTTTCCCAGAGCAATAGTGCTTTCTTACATACTTGGCAATTAAAAATTAAGTGTTGTAGATGAAAGTGGAAACTGAATGCAGCATAGAACTAATTTTGGATTATTTGTTCTGTGGAAGCACTTTCTTAATATAGCCATCTAATTTAATATCACCAGTATTTGTGAAACAACCCTGTGCATGAACATGTCATGCTTTATGTATAAGCATTTATCACTGATATTAAAAATAACCAGATAGTTTGCAGGTTCTTTGTAAGATAGCGAATGTTGTAATCATAAGACATTTCTTTATTGATGGATCTGGGGTTTTATTCTTTTTTCCCTCCTTTTTTCCCTTCTTTCTTTTCTGCTTAAGACTATTGAAGCTTTGTTAATCTACTTGTATGTATAAGGGTTCTCCTTGCAGGCTCTGGGAGTTACACTAGTGAGGTGACTCCCTCCAGCTGTCCACCTTGCTCTGTTGCTGGAAGTCAGTGCCTCTGTGGCAGTATCAAGCAAGCACCAGCTCATTGCCCACAGCTGCTCAGAGGCTGGCATGTTAATTTAAACTGCCATCGATTCTGGTTTTTTAGGGTGTGCTAGACTTGCCACCAACAATACTTACTTCTCTTGGCCTTCAGTGGAGGTGGTAACCTCCTTGTGTTTTGTGTCTGGAGCTAGTAACCTCATAAAAGTATCCCAACATTAGTTTCAAGGGGAGTGTTGAGGCTCAGAGACGATAGAACAGATTTAGCTGACCGTACAGTTCAAAATAATTAGAGGTTGAAAGGGCACATTTCAGCAATTTAAAGTTAAAAGGGCAATGTAAGTTAACACAAAGAACAAATCTAGCAGTTAAAGGTAATTTACAAAGTACATATCTAAAATGTTGTTTCTCTGTAGGAATGCTTTAAAGAATAATTTTCCTCTCCCACATCCATGTTTTTGGGGCTTGTAAAGGAGCAGCACCTACTGCTTGGTTTATTTGACCTATTCAGCTGTTAAATGGCCTCTTTGAAAGACTGATGGAGAGCACTTCATTGAGAATATCTGTACCCTATTTACAGGGATTTGTGAGAACAGCTAGACTGAGAGTTTCTTCTGTTGTCAGAATACACAGCTTCTATGAGCATGGCAAGCAGGGGAGGAAAATGAGGATAATAGCTTACCTTGCCAAGCAGGATTTTGTGTTACCAAATCATGATGATGTTTAACTTGCCAATATTATCTCTCTCAATGTAATGACCAAAAATTTTTTTTCCCATTGAGGGTGCCAGAGCACTGGAACAGACTGCCCAGAGAGTTTGTGAAGTCTCCTTCTCTGGAGATATTCAAAACCTGTCTGGACGCGCTTCTGTGTGACCTAGTCTAGCGAATCCTGCTGTGGCAGGGGGGTTGGACTAGATGATCTTTCGAGGTCCCTTCCAGCTCCTAACATTCTGTGATCTTGTGAAAGCTTTTCTCTTGCTCATTGCAAATGAGGAGTGCTGATTCTGACAATTTAAGAATTGTGGGCTTATTTACAAAGTCGCATTTACCAGTGTGTTTTTATCTTGTTCACATGATGTATGAATTAATTTGGGCAGCGGTTATCTTATGGATAGTATAATAAAAATATATGCCCTTGTTGACAGTTTTAAGCAGTTTGCTTCTTGTGAAATGCTCTTCTGTTGGCCTTGTTTGATACTAGATCACATGTCACTTGCTTTACAAGGGACACCAGTGTCCTGATCAGATACCAGAGGGAAATGATTTGCAGTTAGTAAGTAGGCAGCAGCAATTCCCGTGTTTGTCGTCACTACTAGCAGTTTGGAGGGAGTTCGTTTGTATTTTTGGTTTTGGGTTGTGTTGATAAGTCATGATTTCTGTCTGTTCTTAATAATTGGAAACTCCTTCTTCCAGAGATAAATTAAAAAAAGGGGAGGGGAGCTTTAAGGTATCATTTGTGTTACTTCTTCCTAAATTTATTTATTTTGTGCCATGTTTAGAAAGTATATCCTTTAATAGCTGAAATCATACCTGCTATGGGAGTGTGAGGAGTGAAGGCTCCGTGAATAGCATTATCAAGTTGATTCTTTTGACCTTGGTAATTACAAATCTATGCAATCGTGTAATTCTGAGCCTTGTCAGCTTTGTTTGTTTAGCATTTTATTTATTTTCTTGCGTTTTACAAGTCTTGAATAGAAGAAGAGGATTTAAAGGGGAAAAATCTGAAAAAGAAGAAACCCAACCCGGTGTTTGTTCTGAAGGGGTAGAGGTCTTCTAGAGGGGAGCTGGCTTGCAGAGGGGGAAGACAGTATTCTTATGCTAATCCCCGCTCTGGATAAGGAGCAAAGAAGCCGTGCAAACAATGGAAGTGGAGCCAGAAAGTCTGCTCTGCAGTCTAGCACGCCTTGAAAAGCATGTCAGGCAGGGCGCCTAGGGCTGCGCGGGGAGGGGCCCGAGCAGAGGGGAGTGCTCCAGCTTACTTCACGGACCTGGCAGCGAGCCATAAGACTTGGGAAAAAACTTACTACCTAGAAAACAAGAATTAAGGGTGGAAGTGAGGGGAAAGTGGAGGAAAGTAGTTAAGTCTATTTTTGAAGTTTGTTTGTTTGTTTAAAAAACCCAAACAACAAACTCCCCAAAGCTCCATTGAGTTGTCTCAGCTTTGTTGCTGCTTTCTTCTTTGTACCAAAATCGAAATTCAAGTGATTGGGTTTTTAAATAGTAACCCCTTTTTTTCTAAACAGTGTTTAGTGTGAAAGCATCGTGCCCCTACTCAGAAATTAGCTTACACTACCCTCATGTGGGCAAAATATTCAGATCAGAAAGTGCTGTAAGCTGGAGCTTCAGGATGACCTAAGGGTGGCGTTGGGGGGCTTCTCGTTTTCTAGTCCTTGCTCCTTCTCTTGTAGGAGAAACCCATGTCAGTGACATGGGGAAAAAGCATGGATTTATATGGCATGCTTTGTTACTGACTAAATTCCATAACCAGAAAAAGGCAGGTTGTTTTACTTAGGCACCATGAAATGAAAAATACACTCTGTAACCACCAGATGAAAGACAAGTTTCTGGAGAACTCTTCACGAGTCCTAGAATTTGCATTTGTAGACAATTTTGGAGGCAAAAAGTAGTTGTGAATTTCTTTTTCTGAATTGGCAAAGTTTATAGGTGTAACAGAAACAAGCTGAGACCATGGGATTTAAGTACAATAAAAGCTTGCTATGTCAGGTTTTTAGTTGGGGGGTTTTTTTGGACCTAGATTAAGGAACAGTTGTCCTTAAAGTATGACAAAAATACTGTAAGGTTGTGAAAGCATTCATCAGTCAATTTTTTACTCTGCCGAAAGGGATGTTGCGCTTCAGAAACCCTTCCTGTGAAAGAAAGCGTTTGTACTTTTAAAGGCACTGGTCCTGATATGAAATGAACAATGGACTCTTAAAAAAAAAAAAAAGTGAGCAAATATGTATTCATATTTGAGGCCCAGCTTTTTCCCTTCGTCAGCCTTGGTATATTGGTTGTAGAAAATAACTGTAATTCAAAGCCAAAATATATGGTAGATCTTGAAGGTGGTATGCTATGACCATAATATTTTCAACAGTGACACTTGAAATTTGTAACTCTTTTAATGACTTTTTATGATTTTCTCTTGCCATTTACATTTACTGATTGAAAGGCTTTCTTTAAGTAATTTTGATGTGAACAAAATTCAAAAGGTTTCAGTTACATTCTCAATTTGGATTTGTTAGATTTAGAGGTATTACATATGGACACTTTCCCCTTCCTTCATATTGACTGATATGACAGTAAGGAACTAGCAAAAATGATAAATAGGTAATAACATTTGAAAATCATAGCTTCTAGGTAGACTAGCAGAAGTTGATGTCATTTATTGTAGAATGAGCATGATTGTTGTTTGCCAGTTGTTGTAAGGGCAGAAGCTCTCAGCCAGCTAATCACCAGAGTGATGAAGTTGAAAGAGAGGAAATGGGTCAAAGTGAGTAAAAACTGTGTAGCAAAATTCTGTTAGAATATACTCAAATATGAGAATGTGTCATGTTTGTAACACAGTAGGATATGTCTGAGTACTTGATGGGACTGGGAAAATAATTTTACTGAATTTCATTACTGTTAATTTAATGGCAGAAACTTTGTAGCAGTTAGTTAATTGGATTCCAGAGTAACAGTAAGATGGGCATTCAGTAGTCCAATGAGTGGCGTCCCCAATTACCTAATTGTGCTGGGCATGGTAAAAAAACAGCTAGGCTTTAATTTCTCCATGGTTAACAACTTTGTTTATGAAATAGATATATCACAATTTAGTAGTTTGGCTTCTGAATTTCTGCAGTAATATATCCACATTTGATACTTGCAAGCAGTGTGAAATCTTCCTTTCATAAGATTTCTGTTAAGAGTATCCAAGATGGATTTTGATGATTTTTCTTTCAGCTGCTCAAAAAGTAGTCTTTCTCTTAGACTGTGAACAGTTTTGCCGCAAAAAGCAGTGGTTAGTGGCTTGTGTTTTTTGAATGAACAAACCCAGTATTGCAGTACGTGTGTTAAACATGTGGTTGTAAATGTCCTACAAATAGAACTCAAATGTTTCCATTTCAGTCTTTTGAGAAATGTGTAATACACACAAACATACTTAACATTTCAGATTTTGTAGCTGTTTGTAGTGGGAGAAAGAACATTCAAGTAATTTACATAATCTTTTGGTGTTTAAATTTATGCAATCACTAGTACTTTTAAATTATTCTAATACAATCTACAATTTTTAATGGAATTATTTTTGTGAACTTGCTCAGATTAGTGCCTAAACAAATAAGGCCTTATTTTAAGTAGTTTTTGTTGATGGCCATGCAACCAACCAGCTTGCAATAGCCAACAGTTGCATGATTTCTTTGTACATTTTGGTGGTGGATTTACCTGCATTTTTAACTTAGCATATTTGACAGCACTTGGCATAGCTAGTCCTGCTGCTTCAGTATGACATTTGTCTACAATTTGTGTAAGTATGCCTTCCAATAAAATAATATCTTTAAAAACTAGGCTTGTACAAGAATTTGACAGAATTCCCCAGTAAGAATCCAAAACTTTTACTTTAAACTTTCTTGTTGTTATGGAATTGTTTAAATTTGACTGTTTGATTTTGAAGTTAACTGCAGCTCTTTTTGTATTATGAATAGCAAAATGCAGTTGTAAGGGTTCTCATGGATCAGTCTGCTCCCATCGCGAGCAGCTACATGAAACGGTGGCCTTTGTAAACTGAAGACTAGCTAAGTTTCTGGACTTTATGTAGTGTGAAGATCTGCCCTGGAACCTCCTAACCAGTGGTTAGGAGTTGTCTTCTAATTTATAATCTAAATAAATTTTAATGGCTAATCCATACCTACTTGTTTTTGAACCAGTAATTTTCTTCAGGTGGAATAGCTGTCTTTCTTTCCTTGTGTTTCTCCTATGTTACATTTTCAAAGTTGGCATTTCCTGTCAACTTTCACTGTATTAATATTTTTCTTCTCTTTTTTTTTCTGTTTCCATTCGTAGGACTTTCCTGTTCTTCAGATAGTATTATCAGCCCTTCTAGGCATATGTTGAATTTCTCATGCTGTCTCTGTGCTGTCCGTGTTTTACCATTTCCCCTGGGAAACTTCCCTAGGAAATCCTAGAGTTGTGTTTGTCTCTTCCTCCCAGCAACATCACATGAATTATGTCTGTTCTGTAATCGGTTAGTGTACTTGAGACCTTGGGTTTAGCTATCTCCTATGCCTGAGCTCCTAGTCTTATGTGGAGCAGATTCAGAGTTCCCAATATGCAGAACTTTCCACATTTAGTGCTGTTGTATTTCATTTCATTTCTGTTACTTCAGTTTTTCATGTGATTTTCTTGCATAAAAGCAACACTGAACTGAATTGATAATTCATGGTTGTCAGCAAAGTTTATCAATGTTTCCCTTTGTGCTTAGTTCATTAATGAAAAGTATTGTTGAATCAAGCTGATTCAAGAATCGAGGTACTTGAAAGTTATTTGAGCTACGCTAGTAATCTTTGTTCTTGAACTTATTTGTTGTCTGCCCTGTAGTAAATGCTGTTCTTAGAACCCCTCTTTTCTTTATCCAAATTAATAATTTTCTTTGTGGCACCGTATCAGTGGTTTTTTTAAGCTCTAGTAGAAAAGTTGTTGTTGCATACTGGTTTAGACTGACAGTCCCATTTATTGATGGTGTTCTGTTCCACCTCAGTTGTGTTCAAAGCTGTAAGTGTGGTTGAGGTAATATGCTTACAGTTACCTAAGTCACTTCTTTCCACCATTACACATAGGAGAAACATTGAATATTTTTCAGTTTTGCTTTGGCGAATACATTTACATGGTATTGTATGTACAACTGCAAAGGTTTTGAAACAATCTTGTCAGTTGAAATGGATTTAGTGTTCAAATTCTTGTGAAGTCTGATGTTTCTTTTTTCATGTGTTACCCTCACACAATACTGTCTTTATGTTCAGCACTATCATTCTTTATTGAAATTTGGGACAGTGCAGTTTATTTGGTTTGGGGATCACGCTGTTAAAAATATTACAGAGCCACATCTAAAGAACTGTTACCACTGAACTCGAAGCTTTCAGATTGTTTTGGATCATATGACAATTCTTGCACACTTTAGCTTCATATATCTGGAGTCATACAGCATGTAGTGCTAGACTGCCATGATAGGGCCATGAAGTTACAGCCAGCTTCCAGTTCAGAAAAAAGCCCACAGTTTTAATATCAAAAGCATTTTCTTCAATAAACTATTTTGAGGAAGGATAACAAACTACACTGTAGACAAATTTGGTGTTATGATTTATTAATAAAATTACTTTTTAATTGATTATGGGTGAATTCTTCATGACTACAATAGAAAAACGAGGGAGATTGAGGACTTTGAAATAACTGATTGGCTTGTGGGGCATTCCAGGTGTTTTTAGGTGCTTTTAACACATTTGAAGTAGTCGTTTAGTTGTGTCATTCTATGCTGTTAATGTCAGGCAGGGTTTGGAGACATTTCAGCTGTTGCTGACTTGAAATAGTGTGCCTTAGCAGTGCTGCCAGTATTCCTCTTTAATGGGAATCCAGAAATGGCTCTGAAGAGGTGTCACTGTGGCCTCTTCAGTTTTGTCAAGTGTATTTTTTGTTGTTGTTTGTTTGGGTTGGTTTTTTTAGCAGGAGATATTTTTATATGAAGGTCATAACTGTGACATTTTGTGGTGTGGCATTTGTTAGAAGCACTAGAAGAGCTAATCTGTTTTTAAAAAACTTTTGGTGTGGGGTATTTTGTTTGTGCTGGGGTATTTGCTTTGTGGGGGTTTTTTCTGTTTTTCTTTTAAACTGCATAGCTATATTGGAGTGGGAGATGGTTTTAAGAATTAAGTGTTTTCAAACAGTTTCCTTCTCTGTGAAAGAGCAACATGGGCTATTAGAGAACTAATTGTCTTGGTTTAACTTGGAAATTACATGAGAAAAAGGAAGAACAGTTCAAAGGATGGGTATAAAAAGTGCCCGAAATATCTTCTGATAGTTGTGGCAAGAAAGGTCTGCTGAATTTTACTGCAGTGACTTAAAATTAACTGCCTTAACCCATTGGCATCATGTTTCTGACACAGCTTCATTGCTTTTCTAGTGGTAGAATAGGACACATGTCCATGCTGGATTTCACACAGTCTGTATTGGTACATCTTACTGTAAATTAGTAGCTTTTTCTCAGTGCCTTAAGCTCACCTGTCTGACAATGAGAAGTTACCTTTAGTGCTGTGCATGCAGCAAGACCCATCAGTGGTTGACTGCCCAAGCCTTGCAGTCAGCTGCAGGGTTTTCGTGGCTAAGGGCGAACTTGACACTGGCAGTAGCAGCAACAGAAAGATAACTTGGGTAGTAGGATTTAAGGTATCATATGTGCATTTCAGGGGAAAAGAAGGGAATTGCAGCCCTGCTGGGTTTTGCTTTCGGTTTTGGGATACTCTTTTAAATCATACAGTCATAGAATCATCTGGGTTGGAAGGGACCTCCAGAGGTCATCTAGTCTAACCCCCCTGCCGTGAGCAGGGACATCCCCAACTAAATCAGGTTGCTCAGAACCCTGTCCAGCATCACCTTGAATGCCTCTAGGGACGGGGCCTCAACCACATCCCTGGGCAACCTGTTCCACTGTTCCACTACGTTCATGGTAAGGGACTTTTTCCTAATATCTAATCTAAATCTACTCTTCTCTAATTTAAAACCATTACCCCTTGTCCTTTCACTACAGGCCTTTGTAAACAGGCCCTCTCCAGCCTTTTTGTAAGTTCCCTTCAGATACTGGAAGGTCACTGCTGATAAGCATTCTTAAATTAGCATGATTTTAAAATGGGGAATTAGAACTTGTACTCAGTGTCATTTTATTACGTTTTCATATACATTTTAATACATATTTGCATTTTAATAAATATATATATGTGAAATGTGGAGTATTAATGAAAGGAAGATTCAAGTACAAAATACTGGTTCTCAGTGTTACATTCTAAGTCTTTTATATTCTTGAATAGGCTTAGATAACTTTTTTGAAAACTACCTTAGATTGTGTCACTGAACAAAGATCACTACAGAATTGGAAGGGAGGGTTGCATTAAATTGTTGGGGTTTTTTTCCCATTTCTTCTTGATTTTAGTGATAAAATACTGCCCAGTACAGTGGTAAATATACTTTAGACAATAAGTTCCTGTGCCAGAGAATGGGGGAGCAAAATTACCCATTTTGTTTTGAAAACACTCCTACTTTTGAAATGCAGAAGAGTGAGAGTAGGTAGCTCTGAATGAAACTTGCTTGGAGAAGATAGACATTATTTTTAAATGTTCTTTGAACAGACTATTGGTGGGGCTTTTTTCTTTATGGATTACAAAAATAGTATTGTAAACAAAGCCTTTGTTTTTTACTACATACAAGCTGGTGGCAGTTTTCATCTTCCAGGTGTTTTATTGAGGATTGGAGTTCATTGTGCTTGAAATGCAGACTCAAGCAATACTACTTACAGGCTTGTGTTGCTGGCCTGATGCTTTTATAGCTAGAAGGGTGTTCCCTTTTAGCTGTGAAGAGCTGGTCCTGTTTCTTGTGGTTAGGAGGCACCAATAAGAGTGTGTGTTTTTGTTACCATACTGCTTTTACCTGGCCAGGAAGTTTCTTCTGACATCCGCAAAGCATGTCATTCCGTATCTGTCCTGCTGTACCCTAGCCGTTCTGTTGGCAGGTGCTGGGGCTGCTGCAAGCTCTGGGAGCAGCACCCAGCTCAGTACTTGGCCATGGCTTCCCCTGGCGCAGAGGTGCTTTGTTGCTTCATTAGGGACAAGTAGGAGATGTGTGAAAAGTAGGCCAAGGGTCGGGCAGCCTGCCCAGGCCCAGCCAAAATTGAAAGTGACAGACACCTCCCAGCTTGGCTGCTAATTTGCGTCCATGTTAAATGCCTCCAAAGCACTAATTAAAATGAAAAGTTCTTGGGTCTCACCGACGGACAGATTGAGTTATTGATGGTGGAAGCGGCCACCAACAGTAATTGCAGCCCATTGCTGAGCGAACATGCCAGTTTTGGCATTCATGAGCAGCGCCAGGCTGACAGGGGTCGGGGGGGTCAAGCCCAGCAAAACGAGAGGCCAAGGAAAGGCAAAATCAGTCCTCTGTTCATCTTTGTACAACATCGCTTTTGTTACGATTAACTGTTTAGGTGTTCGAGCTGCTTTATAGTCCTTTGAGGAGCAATTATGCTTCTCTTGTGAATCACTGTAGAAAGTTCATTACGTAGAACGTGAGCAGGACTACTGCAATCTGAAAGAGTAACTTATTATTCAGTTTGACTGTCTTAGCTATGTGTTTATCCGCTGGATGAGTAGAATGACATTTTATTTTTGGAGTAAATGGTGTGCGCATGTAGTAGCATAATGTTTCAGAGGGATTAATTTACACAAAACTTGGAAATTCAGAAGGATATCAGTTGGAGTTAACAGAGATTAAATGTTCATTGGTGGTGTGAAATGAGCTAACTTTCTCCATTAAACACTATATAACATAGTCTACAGGAAGAGGGGACTTGGAATATAGTTGATGCTAAGTAAGAAGTTAATTTCTTCATTCAAATGTTAAATGAGATGATACCTTCTTTTTTTCTTCCTAAAGATGTAGTACTATTCAAGATGACAAAAGCTATATTCGAAGTAAATTATGTTAACTAACCTAACTATTTTAATACAAATTTAGCTTTCATCCAGCAGAAAGGCTGGGTATTTAATGCATTAAAGCTTCTCTGCAAGCTTTTTTCAACTGGTGGCTCAACATGATGTTGCTTTTTTCCCTACAGTATTATGGAAAGTCACCACTCAGTTCCATTTTTAAGAAAAATAAGTACAAATTTTAATTTCTGTGGAGAAAATAGTTTTCAAATAGATTTACTTCTGTGTGTTGAACAGTTGAATATTGCCTATTGTAGCACTATGTGAGTCTAAAATATATGGATGTGACTAGTGAGTTAACATACCTACTATTTTTGATAGGAATTTAAAAACTTTCCGTGGGTTGTTACCAAAAATGTGTATTTCAGAAGAACCCTGCTGTTCAGTTAGATAATATGTCTTCTAATTTTAGTTATTAATCTTAATAAACACATGCATTTTTAATTAATTATTTTTGAAGCCACATTGTTATTATCAGTGTGATGAAAAATCTTGAAGATTTTTTTCTTATTTCAAAAACATAAAGGATTTCTTAACACTTTGTTTTACTGTATTTTTCAGGAAACAAAGTTGGAAAAGTTACAAAAGCATCTTAACAGTCAAACACCACATCTTGTATTAGGCTTCACCGAACAGACTAAGCTTAACGTTTGTCAAGCAGAAGGGCCAGTTGCCTCGCACAGAAAGGATTAAAAGTGAACAATGACTCGATTGAGAGTTTATGAGCGACTGCTTGGAGCCTATCTGCTTATTGTTCTCCATGTTCAAGGTAAATATGTGCTAGTTGATATTTTGTAGTTTGTATTTATCTGTAACTGAGATGTGTATTCCAATGGTTGGGATAAGTTTGATGGGGCCTTTTTGTTGTTTGTTTGCTTGGGGTTCTTTTTTTGTTCATCTGTAAGCAGGTGACTTATCTGCCTGACTTGCCATATAGACACTTCCCAAAAAGAAGGGCATAATAGTGGTCACGTGTTGACCTGAAATGTATAGTACACTGTGGAGCAAGTAATCGAAGGTTTTGACCTTCTGAAATTGTTTCCTATATGTGTGCATCTTTGATCCTTTTAAACTTGACCCACTGAAAAAACTGCAGTGTGCAGTCCCCCATTCCTTCTGGGGCTCCCAGCAGCCAAGAGATAGTGTGGCGTAACTAATCTAAATAAACTTGTTATGCATACTCAATGGGCCGAGGGATGTTCACAATAGCCTGGTTTTCATTTAGTGAAGATACTCGTTTATGGTGTTTGCTATAGCCTGGGTTTCAGTTAGCAAGATACTTGTTTGTATGTCTGTTGTCTTTCTAGCCACCAGTTGTCAAAAACTTACGGAAATCCAGTTGTCACTAGGACTTTGAACTCCTTTGTCAAATTGAGTTCAATTAAAAAGGAAAGTATTAGGAACTGACCAATGTGACTTGTCTTATGCTCTGTCAGGAACTGAAGCTTAAGTATAAAAATTATAACTAGTTTATGGGAATAATCCATTTTATTATTTCCTTACTCCTTATTAACAGCTATACCTGCCAGATCTGATTCTACTTATAGTTCAGAGAAGTATCAGAATAGTAGGATGGTATTTGAGCTCTTAGTGATCTTGCATTCTCCTATTTGGGACATGAACCATAGTGCTCTGCATGTCCATTAAGCATGTACATCCATAGTTGGTCTCTGTAAGATTTCTTGTTCTCTCTGCTTTCTGCCACTCAAATGTTTCGGTTGAGTACACAGAGCTTTCCATATATTTCAAGGGGAATAGACAAGACTAGTTTGGTACTGCCATTTTAATATTTGAATATAAAAGATTTTATATCAAGCCACTTCAAGAGAGGTTGCCCAGCAGATCTGATATGCCAGAGTAGCTCAGCAGCTAAAGAATCTGGCTGGGGGATTGTGCAGGCACTTCTGTGAGCGGAAGGAGCACGAATCTAGTGCAGGAAAGGAAAGGCTAGAGGTGGTTGCAGCCAAACTCCTAGCCCCCAGAGTAGCAGCAGTGTGGTTCTGAGCTCTGACTTACCATCATGTGTGGGGCCAGCAATGAAGGTGGTTACAGTCACTCATATAATGGGTAGCCCCTGGGAGCACATACGACCCGGAGCATAGTGAACAGGGGCAGGCAAACAGGTGCAGGCATGACAGTTTGCGTGACAGTTTGCTCAGGCAGGGCGTTTGTTAAACCTAAAATGGTTCTTACACACCACAGTGGCCAGGCATCCAGTTCTGGAGTCCTCAGCATACGAAGGATGTGGGCCTTTCAGAGCAGGTCCAGAGGAGGGCCATGAAGATGATCAGAGGGCTGGAACACCTCCCTACGAGGACAGGCTGAGAGAGTTGAGATTGTTCAGCCTGGAGAGAAGAAGCCCTTAGGGGGATCTCATAGCAGCCTTCCAAATACCTAAAGGGGGCCTACAAAAGAGGGGGTGAGAGACTGTTTAACCAGGTAGAAAGCAATAGGACAAGGGGGAGTGACTTCAAACTGGAAGAGAGAAGATTTAGATTAGATCTTAGGAAAAAATTCTTTACCCAGAGGGTGGTGAGGCACTGGAACAGGTTATACAGAGAGGTTGTGGATTCCCCATACCTGGCAGCGTTCAAGGCCAGGTTGGATGTAGCCCTGGACAACCTGGTCTAGTGGGTGGCATCCCTGCCCATGCCAGGGGGTTAGTGCTACATGATCTTTAAGGTCCCTTCTAACCCAGACCGTTCTATCAGTCTATGAATCTGTACTCTTTCCACGCTACATCAAATACTGCTTAGTGCTTGATTTTATATTGAAATATTCTTTGAGCTATTTACTTTCAAAAATAACAGTGAAATAAACCCATTAAAATGAGGAGAGGAGGAAGCTTCTCAAGTACCAAAATGACAGTCTTTGTTCTGTTTCTGATGTGTACCTGCAATATTAAAGGATGTAGCAGAGCCTGTCTCTGTTGGGCCTATGCTTGATACATAGTGACAATTGATTTTAAGAGCAGATTTGCATCAAATATGTAATGGGCCTGCCCCTTCCAGGCTACTTGATCCTGCCTCTTCCCGTGTACTGGTATTTATCTTCTTGTCACTAAGTGCCAAAGTATGTTTGGGAACAGCTGCAGCTTCTAACCTGAGTGGGAGGAAGCACTTAGGCAGAGCAAAAGACCGTACACTTAAACATAACCCAAAACTTTATTAAGCAGTAAATGTAAATGACACAGAAAATATTTACTTAGAATTGACCAGGGGTGAGCTTTCAACTACACAGAGACCTGAACTAAATGAATAGTGCCTCAGTGAAACAAGGATCATCTTTAAGCTCTTTGAAGTACCTACCATCCCACACACACATTCACAGCTAATCTTTTATGGAACAGAAGCGCTTTCTCAGGATCTCTGCAGAATTGCACTTCAAAGACATTTAGAACTGCCATTCTTCCTTTCCATTTTCCTTGAAACTGAGGTTCAGTCCAGGAAGCTACCATGAACACTGAAGGCTTCCCTGTTGTTGCATATGGCCTACAAAATTGTAAACACTTTTCTTCCCAAACTGGACAAGGGTTCTTGTGTGATTGCCAGGTTATTTGAGAGCTTTCATCTTTTTAACCTTCAGGGGCTCAAAATAGTGTCTCCTAAAGTCTAAGTATGTGCTTTAAGCACTGATGTTTGGCTTGATTCACTCTGTGTGTGTGTGTATGCATGCACGCACATATTTCAGGAGTGGGAAAGAGCATCAGTCCTAGTTTGAAGCTTTGCCATTGTAGCAAAGATTTCAAGGTTGAAAGCAGCAAAACAAACATAAATCTTTCTTATATTAGTTAGGTTGAGAGAGGGAAATTACAAAGACCAGACCCCCTTCCTGTTATGGACATAAAATTTTTAATTGAAAAGAAATAGCTTAATATACTTAAACAGAAATAGCTTTGTTTGGGTATAGCTGAAGTTTATAGTACAGATATACAAGTATTTATAGGTAGCTGGAAGGTGATTAGATTGGTGAGGGGCACAAATCACAATAAAGGAAGTTGTGGTGACAGTGTAGAACAGGCCACCTGGAGAGGTTGTGGAATATCTGTCCTTAGAGACAGTCAAAACTTTTCCAGAATACTCTGAACAGTACAGTCTAACTTAGAAGATAGTCCTGCTTTGACCAGGTGGTGGTATCAGGTATATTTCAGGTATATTTAGAGGTCTCTTCCATTCTAAAATACTGTCAGACATAGCATTTTGCAGTGAAGCTTGTTCTACTAGTATTCAAGCAGTTTGGTTGCTGCTTGCAGAAGATAGCAGCTTCTTCCCTTGAAGAGATACACGCAGTGGTACACTCAATTCTTTTTACTGAAGTCAGAGTTACCCTCTGCATTAGTCAGTAGTGAGCATTTTACTAAAAAGGCAATAGCAACTGAAGGAACAATGTTTTTTTTTCTTAGATATTGATAGAAATAATAACACAAACATGCAGGTCTTACAGTGACTTTAAATTAAATTATATTAACCTCTTCCTTGATTACTTTTACTAATAATGCTTCAATAAATAAATATGAAATAAATAAATGTGAAAGCAAAAATTAAGTTTAAAGACTGTACTTTTTTTGGCTTCTAAAGAAGAAACTGCTATGTATTAGGAATATTTCTGACTTTCAAATAAATATTGAGTGAGTTCTGAAAGCCATGGGAAAATTGAGCTTGCTGACATGTTGCTTCTTTGATGCAAGTTGCCTAAGGGCTTGTTTTCAAACATAGGGAATATGTTCGGTTTCTAGGGGTGGTGGGTAGAAGAACAATCTCTCTGCTTGTCCTTAGATTCATGGAGGAGTTGTGCTTGATAGGGAGGAAATAATAAAGTTGATAGTCATCAAGTACTTGAAATTTTTGTAGGACATCTAGGGGAGGAAATCTAAAGTGAAAAAGTCTAAAAAGTGGAAATAATAGTTTAAACAAGTGAACTATATGCAGGGTGTTACAAACATGCATCATAAAGGGACCAATAGAGTTAAAGAAGGCACATTATGAGGAACTGAAGAGAATTCATGTGATTTACAGAAACAGGAGAGCAGAGCAGTGAAAGTAAAAACACACAGTGTTTGCATATCCAGTGACTTAATTTGTTCGGTCGCTTGTTTTGGAGGTTTCTTCAAAATGTTAAAAATTTCAGGGCTTACCAAGACCAGAGAGAATGATCATAGCAAGTGTGTCTGTATATGTGCATGTATGCACACCAGATTCCTTAGTAAGTAACATTAAAAAACAAGTTGTATGTGTTGATGATTGTGAGAATACTCTTACAACAGCAGCAGAAAGCAGGGACAATGCCATGACAGTACTGTTGAACAGCTGCTGTTTGTCAGGTTGGGACTATGAAGCAGGGGGACACAGTGGTTACCCTTTGGATTGTATCTCCTTTATACCTTATAGGACTTTTTCACTTCTGTCGAGAAACGATCCAAAATAAGCCTGAGTAGCAGATGGCTAGGCATAATAGCAAGATTTTCAAGAAAAATATTTTTGTATTTCCTTTCTCATGATATACATCTTTTGAAATATCTTTAGACCTCTAACTTGCTCTGTATCTCCATCCATTTTTGCTTATGTAAGGCAAAAGGTTATCAGCTTCAGTTGCAGTTGAGGACTGTGGTAAATATGCTTTTCTCTGCAGGTTTTATTTCTGGAAAAGTTTCACTTCCAAGTAGAGTTCTTTATTTGTGTTTATAATGCATTGAGCATAACTAATCAATATATGTAATAGAATAAAGAACTTGGTGTATACTTAAACACGTTCTCCTGAATTTTATACTTCATTATGGTGAGTTTACTGTAGCATGTAATGTTATATGTGTGGTTCATTATACCTTTGTGTTCCTCAGAGTAATAGAAGAACGTGATAGTTTAATCCTTGTAAATTAGTTGACTACAAATACATTAATAGCATTCAATATGTGTGAAGAAAGGTTTATTGAAAGTTAAATTTTAAAGTAGTGTAATATTGAATATTAAAATGAACTTGAGTTGGTATTGTCCACTAGTAAACAAGAAAATCTGTTGAGATTTGATGTTACTGTCATACTTAAAAGATTTTATATAGAAAAGGATATTACTTTTCTTAAACTTCTATGCACTTTCTGAATTTCAGATAAAATAGTTACTGAATTCAACAATAAATAATCTGAAATAAAGAAAATATTCTAAAATCTGCAGCAGGAACTTAGAGTTGTCAGAAGCTGATTGATTGCTTAAGGACAGTGTAGTTCCATTTACCAGTAATTTCTCCAATTAATGGCTGCATTAGTCTTTAGAACATGGGCACCAAACATCTATTGTTAAATGTCTTTCTGATTAAAGTTATTTAATAGATTATTAAAAGGTTATGCATTGATTATAATTTCACATTTAATTTTAAGTAAGTCTGTTTAAATTAGAATGCAGAGTACTTTTTTTTTTAAAGTAAAGCACACTTAAAATTTTCTTGTCTCTGGCTTTTGTATTGAATATGTAACAACAGAGCGTAGTCTTCTTCGGAAGTGACCTTTCTGGGGAAGGTAAGTGGGAGCAGAGGCTAGGCATTGCTGGTTGGAAAGGTAGAAGGCTGGGGTGGGCTGTCTCTGGTGAGCGCTGGTGTAGTTCCTGGGAGAGCTGGAGGGTGGTGGAAAGAGATTTTAAACAAGTAGTCTGGGAACAAGCTGCGTTGTTTAGGAACCAGTTCTGCTAGATGAAGCTGACTCTTAACATGCCAGGTCCTCAGAGATCACAGCTTTGATATATAAAAAAGCACTATTATAGATAAAATGCCAGACACAGCTCTCAAAGAAGCATTTAATATATTTTCGTTGCAATCATAAAAATGGTTTTTTCTTGTCTTGTTAAATTATTTTTTAAGAAAAAGTACTAGTATTTTATCCAAGTTGGATTCGTTTTGCTGAAGTGTAATTCACAGAGGAGTACAGTTGTACCGATGTTTAATTCACATGGAAGTACATGTGAACTCATTATGAAGGTTACATTTGGCAGAAAGGTGAAATATCCTTGTTGGAGTGGATGATCTTGCAGTATCTGCATTCTAAAGCAAGAAAAGGTAATTTAAAACTACCACATAAAAATGTCAGGGTATGACTTTCATAAGGAAGGCATATCTAACATGAAGAGCTTTGGTACAACTTTCATCTTTTATGAGAAGAGCCCAGTATGGGGAAGCCCTGAGCATCAGCTAGCCTTAGTGAACATCTTTAGCACCAGTAAGAAGGCAGGTGAAGGTGGTCTTCTAACAAAGATTCTTTCAAATTAAATATTGAATTCTTTGGTGTTTACAAACTTGAATCAGAATAGATACAAAGAAATGCTGAGAGTAGTGTTGTTCTGCTAGGATAGATCAGTTTTAAGGATAATGGTTTTGTGTGAAACATCACCTGTACTATGAAGTCAGAAAGCTATTAACTTGAATCCTGTCGGCTACTAATTCTAGCATTGCAGCTTTATTTGTGGAAGCAGAAAGGATATGATTAAGTAAGAAGTTATAGGCATCGTTTGACTTTTGTATTTGTCTTCTTTCACTTACTGCTCTCTGTCTCTGCATTTCTTAATAGAGCTCATTTTTGAGTTTCACAAATTTTTTCTTAAATCAGAGGACTTAATGAAATTGTATATGTATCCTGGCATTGAGTTGCAACCAAGTTAGCTCAGTTTTTAGTGGTTAAATACTTCACTGTCACAGACAGTACCTTTTAAAGATTAGCTATATTAATAGTAATACTGGATTCCATGCTTTAAGTAGATGTATGTTTTTAACCTAGTGAGATTTTTAATATACTGTGCTTCTTTAAAATACATTCTATGGTCTAACTTTCTGGGATTGGAAATAGTTGTTCCTGGAATCATTTCTATTTTTGATCAGGGCCTGGATATGAAATTTTTTATTTGAAAAGCTTGATTTTAAACAGAAAACAATTTAAATGTCTTCTTATCTCTCATAGTTGTTAACACTTCTAGAAATTTAAAATGAATTCAGTATGTTGAGACAGTCTACTGATCAGGCAGAGCAAATGATGAATAGGAACTTAGTCTCATCAACTTGTTTCTCTTTATTGTCTTACTTTGTAGTTAAGTAAAAAGAGGAGGACGTTCCAGCTCACTGTCACTCTGATATCACATTGAATGTTGTAAGCTTTTGAAATGTGGTAAAATACACATTACAGAGGAGTTTGTATGTTTAAAGGTACATGATCCTGTCATTCTCAAGGCTGGACAAACTAGCTGAAACTGATCCAGGATCTTGAAAAAGTCATCCAGTATGTCATATTTCCTTTGCTGCTAAGATATATTCTTTTGCCTGATCAGCCCTGTGCAGTTTACAGGTATACAATAGGAAATGATGACTAAAGAATCTTTCCTGTGCCCAAAATCTCTGGGTAGTATATTTCAGTGCAAACTTTTTCCTTTTGAAGCAGTGTGTATTAATGCATTTACACATTTGTGTGTGTGTGTTTCTTTGTTGAACCACAGAACTAACAACTGTGGGTGTCATGGAAAAGAAGCCATTGACTGCATTGTCAATTAGTGTAGTGTCGTAAGATTCCTAAGATGTGATCTTCCCTTTCTCTGTCATGCTCCCAGGAGGAATGTAAAACAGTATGAATGTTTGAGAGTTGGAGCTCTGAGGGTGGAGGATAATGAGTGCACTAGTGGAAGGTCAGGTAGTTTCTGAAGCAAGATGTCATTTAGGCATATCCTTCATTGACTCCTCTTTGTTTATCCAGTATCTGCTCATCAGGAAAAACAGCAATGAAACATCCTATAACCCCATTCAGATCTTCATCTGCCCTCTTAACATCTCAGGTGAATGGAAGCCAAGTCACTTTCCACATTCATCTCCCTTCCCCATACCTAGCATCTTTAAGATAGACACTAATTTTTCTTGAAATGATGAGGATGAATGCAGTACTGCAGTAAAGGATACAGTTAGGGATAATATCTAGATAGGGATCTAGTAAGGGATAATACCTAAACTTTATTCTGAAGTGATCCCAAACAGTCTCGGTGTTTTTCCCTTTTCTTCCTTCCCTGGATACTCCAACTCCTGTTTAATAAGAGTTCTCTTTACAGTCTTAGAAAGTAAAAATGCAGGAGTGAATTTCTGTTAAATTTTTTTCTTCCATTCTTTGTGCAATTCAGAAATTGCCTGTAAGATGAAATTAGGCTACCATGGAGTATTGTTTGTCTTTCATATTTCAAAGAGAATGAAATTGTAGCCTGGTTTTGCTTTGAATAAAAATACCTGCTTATATAATCTGTACAAAAGACAAAGATGCTAGTTCTTTGACAATGGTTATATATTGCAAATTTTATTTAGTGTATGTATTCTTCATAAATCTTGTTATAACCTCTGTAATAGTAAATTAAGAGGAAAAATGTATTTCATCTCAGTTTTAGTCTAAAAGGTTGATAAACCAGTAGTCGTGCTTCAGCATTGGTTCACAAAGAATAATACTACTTTAAAAGATCCCAGACATGCATAAACATTCTCTCTTCTGAGCTGTGAGAAGCCATGCTTTAAGGGTTCTTTGTTTTTTCTAATAGATTGAAAAAATGCTGCATTCAGTGCTCAGGGTAGAAAGGTGGATGAGTGACTGAGACATAGATCATAAAGTATTCAGACTTTCAATGGGGAGTGTTCATAAAGATAAAGTGAGTTTTACAGCATTAATTAGGAAAGATACCTGACTAGTTCAACAAAATTAGAACTAAAGGCAATATTTGTATATATACAGTGGTTTTCCCTTTAAATATTAAGTAGAATTACCTGTTCTCTGAGCAGGTAAGGATCTCTTAAATGTGAGGAATGTTTGTAGCCTCTGTAGCATAGTGTTAAAATGAGCTTTCAGTTTATGCTGGGAAGAAATCTATACAGAGAGAGGGCAGTTGGAGGAGCTGCTATTTCATTCATGCAGAATTCCTTTTGGTTAAATCAGAAATACCTATTGAACAGATAGTGCTATTCTAGTACTGCACCTTCTTCATTGTTAACAGTCTGTACATATTGAGAATATCTAATTCAGGCATTATTGAAGTGCTGTTCGAAAACCACATTTCAAATAAAACATGGCTAAATGATTAGAGGGTTTATATAAATGGTGTTATACTTTCTTAGGATAGACTCCTAGTTGCATTAGGTGCCTGGAAAAGGCACAGTTTCATTACTTTCGAGGAAATTGCTGAATTGGGACAGTGCACTGGTGCACTTCATTAGTTAGATAAGGAAATCTGCAAGTCTGCTTTTTTTCAGAACAGGAAGATCAAATTTCACAAATACTTAATTGCACATTTGGCTGACTGATACAGTGATGTTACACTACTGATACAGAGGGGTGGTATCTGCACAGGGTTTAATCAAGGTTTTCTGCACATCTTTCAAGCAAGATGCAACATGAGAGTTATGTTCTCATTACTGCTAGTGTTTGGTGGGTTTGACAGGAAGCTGTAAGAATTTCTTGAAAGAGACCCTGAATTTCCTGGTCAAAATGCTTTTCTTATTCTTGGATAAATTGAAATTTTTATTGTGACTAAAATATTTTTGACATGTACTGAGGTGCCTCCGTTTTTAAAATTACAACTGAATTTGTAAAAACTTCTATTTCTCCTAGCTGGCTATTCTTTCATGTCACACAGGGAGACTCCCATAGAGACTTGCTGTAAAGTGGATCAGTGACAGTTGTGCTCGCAACTCTTCTAGCTTTATTTTGTTCACATCTTGAGGACTTAAAGCCAAAAATACTGTTAGATGGCAGACAGTGATATTCTGTTAGTAAAATTATGTGTTACAAAGCTGGAGGAGATGGATTAAGATCTTCTCATCTCCTAGTGGTCACAAAGCTATTCTAAATGAGGCAGATGACGTTCCAAATTTTTTTTCCTTGGATGTTCTTTCCTAAGAAGAAAATGGATGGAATTTTCCTTCTGAATGCCTGCATTCCCAAAAGCACTTTAATAATATGAACTAGAGTAAATGATGCTCAACTCTCCTACTACTGAGAAATTGAGGACTACTTGGAATATAATTTAGCTCTATTTTTATTCTGTGAAAGCTCATTTGTGTGGATGTTCATGTCATTTACGGAAATTTAATTTGCAAACGAGATTTACTTTAGCTCTGTTTTGAAGTACTAATGCATAGACATCAAAAAACCCAAGAGATTTTGGAGTTCTTATTGCACTTCTGTGAGACTGTGAATCAATAAAAAATTACTTCAGTTCAGAAAATTAGAAAATTGCATATTAAGTACATTCAGTCATGTATAAAATTATACTGTTGGGGTTATCAAACGGTCAGCATTTTGGTTTTCCAAATAGATGAGGGAGAAGGGTTTTCTTCAGAAAATTCTTACCAGTTACATCACTACTTTTCTGCCCCACCTCAAAAAGGGAAAATACCTTCTTTCTGTATATATCGACTATGGGTGGAAAATCTGCTGTTGAAACACAAAATATTTGAGCTAAATATTTCTATAATAAAATTATTAACTCAGGTTTCTGCCAAAGTCTTGGGAGAGAGGATTCTTATGTCTTGTACCGTTCAGTTGTGTTGTGCTTTGTATGTAAAATCTTGAATAGTTGTCAGAAAGATAACAAAAATACTTTTTGTTGTGGTTTTTGGTTTGGTTTTTGGTTTTTTTATCCAGGTCAAAATCTAGACAGCATGCTTCATGGCACAGGAATGAAGACAAATCCTGACCAAAAGAAACAAGCAAATGGAGTAACACTCGCTCCAGAAGACACTTTACCTTTTCTTAAGTGCTACTGCTCAGGACATTGTCCAGATGATGCTATTAATAACACATGCATGTAAGTATTACATACAGGATAGAAGAGGCTCTTTGAAGAGACTCATTTTCACTTGGGAGAGCGCAATCTGTAACTGAATTTCTGTTAGGTGATTTGACCATAATTCATTAGAAACTCACTGGTTCCATTGAGAGCTGAGTAGTAAAAAACAGTCACTTGTATGTAAGCAATACTGCTTTTGCCATACCTTAAAACTGTTTGAAACCCGTTGTTTTTCCCCTAGAAACTGATTTGAAGAACTGAGGTTTTAAGTAATCTGTAGCATCTTATAATTGTCAAATGGCTCAAATCTAAACCTTCTGATATGACCACCTGCTTATTTAGTCAAAAAGTAATGTTAGCAACATAGACATTTACTGAGAATTCTTTGTTACATGTTCATTGGTTGTGGAGTACGAGGGAAAAGCCAGAGGAAGAATGACAAAAAGCCTCTGAACATGCAGAGACAGGAGGATAGTTTTGATGTTGATAGGCATAAGAATCCTAACAGGCTCAAGCACTTGTTTGCTTGCTTAAGATGTTTTTTGTCATGTCATGAAATGCCCTTGGTTTTCCTTTTTTCTGGTTGTTTGCAGTTCCGTGTTTAAGGCCCTCTGTTTTCTTGTTTAAGAATTAACACACAAATACCTAATAGAAAACATACTAGTTGTTACTGTCATTTGAGTCTTTGCCTGAAACACATAGTATTGAGCCTCTCTAAAGCTGTCACTTGACTGATAAAGCCATTTTTATGGAACCCAAGGAGGTGGAATAAACACTATTATCTTTTTAAATATAAATACAGCTAGTATTTTATAAACATAGTTTTGCACCTAGAAAATGTTCTGTAAAGATCCAATATTTTGTCTTTCAAACCCTTTGGTATTTATTTTTTGCTTTTTATCGCCCTCTAGTGTATGCAGTCAGTGTAGGCCTTATTAATTTTTTGCCTCTGAACTAATGGCTGTGTAGATCATTATTCTGATAATAAAGCTGTTAGGTAATAGCGTTTACACAGGGTTCATATGCAGGATATTTTATGGCATTGTGCTAACCAAGTCTTCATTTCTTTATATTCATATAAATAAAAGTTTTGGCAAACAAAATTATTTCTGAATTTGTTCTCCCTAGTATCTATGTTGAGAAAATGAATGTTGATTTACTGAATAAAATCTTAATTTTAGAGATGTTGAAATAAGAGACCTCCTGTTGTGAATTGGTTTGAGATTCCTTACAAATATTGTTGACGTTTTCATGTGGTATAGAAATCAGAGCCTTTGCATAAAGAGATAATGGGGAGTTGAAGTGCCTTTTTTTTCTTAAAGAATGTAATTAATTAGGTACTGTCAGTTTCAGAAAATCAGTGAGTATAGGTGAGCTTTTGACCTTGAAACACCTTTCACACACTGGGACTTCAGGAGTTTGTCACTGCATTTTCAAGAACAGACACAAGTGAATCTGTCTTTTTAACCTATAAAATTGTTGTCAGTAAACCTTTTTAAGTTAGATTTCTGATTTTTTTTTTTCGCTCCCTGAGTTTTTTCAGAACAACTGCATGTGTGTGGTTGGCTATACGAGCAGTCTTGAAGAGGAGTGAGGCAGTAGAGGACAGAGTATTTGGGAGTAAACATCCCTACAGTGTTTTGTTTGAAAATACTCTGAGGGTCTTTTATTTTCAAACTATGGTAACCACTGTGTTAAAGAAGAATTTATCTAGGTATTGCCCTCCTAATATGCTTGATGGGTTTGTGGTCAATTAATGCTTGATATTATATGACAAACATGCTGCTAAAGCACAAGTGATACGTTTTTTCCAGAACTAACGGGCATTGCTTTGCTATCATTGAGGAAGATGAACATGGAGAACCTACACTTGCGTCTGGCTGCATGAAATACGAAGGTTCAGACTTTCAGTGCAAGGTGAAAGAATGAGTTGTCATTACAATTTAAGATCTCTGTGGAGGTTATGTGTGGAAACTGCATAAAGGAGTTTTAAATCTCTGTAGTTTACAACTGCAGTCACAGAATTTTGCATGTTGTCATTTACCACTGAAAAGAACAGGACTGAACAGAAAAAGGGAACTGCAGTATGGGAGGGACACTGAGGTGCTGGTGCTCTGGTGTACAGAGACAGGCAACTAAGTTGATCAGGGGTCTGGAGAACAGGCCTTATGAGAAGAGGCACAGGGAGCTGGGGCTGTTTGGCTTGGAGAAGAGGAGGCTGAGGGGAGACCTTACGGCTCTTTTCAAATACCTTAAAGGAGGTTGTAGAGAGGCGAGTGTTGGCCTCTTCTCACTTGTAACTAGCAATAGGACTAGAGGGAATGGGTTCAAGTTGTGCCAGGGAAGGTTTAAGTTGGATATTAGGAAAAATTTCTTCGCCGCAAGAGTGGTGAGGTATTGGAATAGGCTGCCCAGGGAAGTGCTGGAGTCACCGTCCCTGGAAGTTTTCAAAAAAAAAAGGGCAGATGTGGCGCTTAGGGGAATGGTTCAGGGATAGCAGTAGTGTAGGGCTATCGATTGGACTTGATGATCTTGAAGGTCCTTTCCAACTGTGAGATGTTTCTATGTTTCTATTTATTTTGGTGCACCAAGTAAAAAACTTCCATGAAAAATAAAAAGCAAACACAGAACATACACACACAAAGAGATTAGATGATGCCTGTCTGCCACTGTGAAGTTGTCTCATACATTAAATGGTGAGGTTGAACTGTTGGGTTTGTTTATTATTTTTAAATAAAATAGTTTAAACTTGCCTGTGCTGCATTGTATCCTAGCATCACCTGCCCTTGCCATAGCTGATCACTTCAAAAATCTGAATGTTTATTCAATTGTTCTTCAACAGGATTCACCTAAAGCACAGTTACGTCGAACAATTGAGTGCTGTCGGACGGATTTCTGCAATCAGGATTTACAACCAACATTGCCTCCGCTTGACAGTACAGGTAAACAGCTCCTAGATATTCACACTGCTGCTAATATAAATGCTGTGTGGATTCTGTTCTTTCTGATCAACAGATAAAAGTAAGGAGAAAATGTAATTACAGTTTGGCACAGTTTGGATTTTTCCGTACTAAATAATTTTGATATGAAGCTCTGTACTGCACTTGATACTTTCTTTCCAATTTTCTGCCACTTCCAAGTTAGTCTTTTCCTCCATCAATCTCTCATGGTATTTTTATTCTCTTACTCTTTGCATGTGGTCTTCTGATCTATTTTTATTCTGTTTCCACAGCCTGTTCTCTTTTTTAAATATGTTAATTTCTGCTGTGCTTTTGCTATGATGAATGTATCTTAAAAAATAAAAGTATTCTGACGTTAACTGTTATCTACTGTAAATTCATTCTCTTCTTTCTCTTGTTCCTAGTGAAAGCGCTTTATATTTTCATGTGCTTACTTGATCATTGCTAGACAAGTCATACTGGTTTAACTGTTGCTTATACTTTCTCAGAATCTTACAGCTTTAAGCTCTTCATTCCTGTTTCTAAGAACAAACTAACAGGAGTCAATCAAAACCAGCAAGTCCAAAATCTCATTAAATCCTGTTTTTCATTGTCATCCAAATGAAATATCTGCTTTTCTGTTGTAAATACTTACTTTGATACTAAAACACTATATATATTTTCTGTAATTTCTTATCAACTGATATGTTTTATGCATCACTTGTTTTGCCACTTCATGGTGTTTTGCAACTGGCTCCACATACTGTCACAGAATCACAAACTGGTTGAGGGTTGGACAAGACCTCTGGAGTTTATCTGGTCCAACCTCTCAAGCAGGACCACTTAGAGCTGGTTACACAGGATCACATCCATACGATTTTGAACATCTCCCAAGGAGGGAGACTGCACAACCTCCTTGGGCAACCTGTGCCAGTGTTTGATCACCCTCACAGTAAAGAAGTATTTTCTGATGTTCAGACAAAATCTCCTCTGTTTCAGTTTCTTCATGTTAGGTATGTGCACATACCTAAATAAATTGTTCACAATATATGTTTAATTAATAGACTTTGGAAACTTTCTTTTTTTTGTTAAATAGATGGACTTTTTGATGGCAGCATTCGTTGGATGGCAGCATTGATTTCTATGGCAGTCTGCATAATTATCATGATCATCCTACTTAGCTGCTTTTGTTACAAGTAAGGAAAGCACTTTCTTTATTGGCATCGTTTTTAACTTCCCAAATAAGTGTAAACAGAACAGTTATTTTGTAAATGTACTCTCATTTATGTACTTCTGACAAAAGATTGGAAGTGAAACCATTGTAATTGATTTTCACATTTTTTTGAATAGCAGTTTGCAGTGGTAGGTAAATTTTCACATTATAGAATTCAAGTGAATTTTGTCCTTTCCTCTGGCTGCAGTGTGTTTACTGTTTTCTAAGCTACATACAATTTTGAAGCTATGGCATCCAATAAAAAGGGTCATCTTAATGTTTTTTATGGTCTTGGATCTTCAGTCACTTTTGATAGTTAAATTCTATCTAGTTCCTAAATTGAGAAGGTTGTGGTTTTTATATCTTCCTTTTTCTGCCATGCTTGAAAACTAAATAATTGGCCATCTGAGCCATGGCAATTCATGCAGGTGCAGTTGAAGAGGCTATGCCTGCTTCTGTTAGCTTCAGCCCTGAGCTGGATATGATTGTTGTTCCAGGAGTTTGAGCAGTAGTGTGCATGCGTCAGCCTCATCGGCTGTGGTTCAAGGTTCAGTCTGTTATTTTAAAACAAAACCAGTGGTATTATGCTGTGTATTGGAAATGCTGGCTTTCCACCTGAGTCGTAATAACGTGGCATGCCTCTACATGCATTGCAGCTTCTTAATATTAAAAAACTATGTAAGGTACATTTCTGAAAAAAAGTGGTACTGTAAAATCTGATTTTTTTTTTTTCTTCTTTTAAGAAAAGTTGTACATTTAAATAACTTTTTTTTCCTGGCTAAATGTTTTGTTGTTCAGCTTCACTTCTGTTACTTTTCCAGGCATTACTGTAAGTCAATGGCAAAGAGGCATTGTTATAATCGTGACCTGGAACAAGATGAAGCATTTATTCCAGCTGGGGAGTCATTAAAAGACCTCATTGACCAGTCACAAAGTTCTGGGAGTGGATCAGGATTACCCTTGCTGGTAAATCATAAACTAAGACTTTTCTTCACTGAACTAGTCTCCATCAAGTGCAACCTTAAGGCCTAAGAAAAAGGCAGTTCATCCAGTAATATCCAGTTAATACAGTATGTTAATTATTTTATACACAATTGCTGTGAAAGATACAGTACAAACTAAACATGTACAAAAGTCCATCTTCACATCATTAACTAAAATCAAGTTCAAAATTAGATTATATGTTAGGAAATCTGTTCACATCAGCAAAATTTAAAGAAAAATTACAGCCTACAGACAATAAGATAAAAATACAATGAATGAATAATATGTGTTATATGGAGTGAACTCAAGGATATTTTTTTCCTTGGTGTCCACTGTCCCATAAAATTGATTTGCTTTTTATTGGCTGATGGTCATAATTTTTGATTCACCATCCTATATAATGCTTGCATAAAAATTAGCTCATGGGACAGATGACTAATTGTTTCTAAAATAAAAACAAATCAAATACAAGAGAATGCATCTGAATGAAATGAGAAGTTGAACTGATTTAATCTTTTTGGGATTGTTATACAATTCCTCCTTGGAGGCAGCAATGAATTTGAAATGGGGACAGTGAAAAATAATATCAAAACAAATTTTACAATGGGATCAAAATTCAAAGCAAGCCAAGCTTGAGAAGCAACTTGGCCAGGTGCTTTTGGTTAACCTCTGGACTTCCCTCCTCCACTTTCCTCTCGGTTTTTTTGGTTTTTTTTTTTGATTTCCTAGGTTCAGCGCACTATTGCCAAACAAATTCAGATGGTGAGGCAGGTTGGAAAAGGACGATATGGTGAAGTGTGGATGGGCAAATGGAGAGGTGAAAAAGTTGCAGTGAAAGTGTTTTTCACCACAGAAGAAGCCAGTTGGTTTCGAGAAACAGAGATTTACCAGACTGTTTTAATGCGTCATGAAAACATCCTTGGTAAGGATGCAGTACACTTTGGTTACTGGAGAGCTTCTGTGAGGGTGAACATGGAAGTGTTCTTACTGAATTTCCTGAAGGGTATTTGGTGGTTTCTGTGAAATAACCAGATGGGTGTCCCTTAATGTGTGCTAATAAAATGTTATTGAAATGATAGAATTTTGCTGCTCTTGTTTGGAAACATGTCTTGCAGTTTTTGCTGGAAAACTGGAATGGTAACCTCATGCATAGTCGAAAACTAAGCTTTTACATTATTAGTTTTCAAAAGAGAAACAGATGTTTTTTGATACAGTGCAAGACAATACAGCTTTAGGAATTCCTACTGAATGTATTGCATAAAAAGTTATGTACAAATACATCATAACTTTGTTTGTGTATTTCATAGGTTTCATAGCTGCAGATATAAAAGGCACTGGCTCCTGGACCCAGCTTTATCTGATTACAGATTATCATGAAAATGGATCGTTGTATGATTTTCTGAAATGCACTACACTAGACAACAGGGCTCTCCTCAAACTGGCGTATTCTGCTGCATGTGGTCTGTGCCATCTACACACGGAAATCTATGGGACACAAGGCAAACCTGCTATTGCACACAGGGACCTGAAGAGTAAAAACATCTTAATAAAGAAAAATGGAACCTGCTGTATTGCTGACTTGGGTCTTGCAGTCAAGTTTAACAGGTAGATGAACAAATCCTCTGTAATAGGAAAACTTTTTTATATATTTTTTTTTTCTAATTGCATCCGATACCCAATATAAAAAGGAAGATGAAATAATTTGGTTGCATACTCAAGATCTTTTCAGTTTTGAGAGTCAAATGCTGTTCTTCCTTTGAATGCTGGTAAGCACTGAGATGAAAACAGGTTATTAAGAGAACTAGTAAAAGACTCCTGTTGAAGATAAGGGTAGTTTTGTAGAGGAAAGGCAGAGGGGGCTAATTCATTTGTTATTCCAAAGTGGCCTTTTGTAGTAATTGCTATCATGCAGTTTCGTTATAAATTAACTCATTGAAAATTTGAACAGTGTGAAGTGAGCTGAATCTTAATTGAAGTAGTAATGCTGTAATAGTATTATTGGAAACTTTTTTTCCTAAAGTTCAATGGAGCCAGAGAAATCTCTTCTGTTAAATAGAACATAAAAGAAAGCATAAATCTTTGCAAATAATTTTCTGGTTGTTACCAAATATCCTCATCTTTATAGTTGTTTTTACTTCATTTTTTTCATACGTATTTTCAATGTCTTGCAGAAGAAGTGAACTATTCACTTCCATACTTGCTGTCATTCTTTTAGATAATTTTTTTCAGGGAGTTACAATGTATTGAGAGGAAAATTTTAAAAAAAGAAAATTGTAAATGGGAGCTTTGCAGTGTAGTGATTGCATCGTAGAGGATTTCATACCATCTTGTAGTCTACTGTTCACTAACTTCCTAATATTTTCATATAGTGACACAAATGAAGTTGATGTTCCCTTGAATACTAGAGTGGGAACAAAACGTTACATGGCTCCAGAGGTCCTAGATGAAAGCCTAAATAAAAACCATTTCCAACCATACATCATGGCTGACATCTACAGTTTTGGGCTGATCATTTGGGAAATGGCTCGGCGCTGCGTCACAGGAGGTAAACTTTAAAATATTTTACGTGAAATCTACCAGGCTTGTGTCTCACTTCAACAATGCTTTTTCCAGGGAATAATAAAATAAGCCTGATACATCAACAGGCTTGCATTCTTTAAAAGCAGTAATAACAGTCTGTTTAGATTACTGCCTGAAAATCACTGAACTAAACTTTTTTTGATTGTTAAAATTAAGCATCTCTGGCTTTTTTTCCTTGCTCAAAAAGCAGGAGTACCTGGTCTGGGAGAAGTACTGGGATGCAGGTGTATTTCACCCATGTGCTGTTAATGAAACTTTTTAAATGGCTAGCGTGGAGAAGAAGAGGCTGGGAGAGTACCTTATCAATGTATATAAGTATCTGAAGGGAGGGATGGAGCGGGGCTCTTCTTGATGGTGCTGAGCAGTAGGATACAAGGCAAGGGGCACAAACTGGAACACAGGAAGTTCCACCTTAAACAGTGAGGGTGACTGAGCACTGCAACAGGTTTCTCTGAGAGATTGTAGGTTTGGAGACATTCAGAAACCTTTTGGACACAATGTTGTGTAATGTGCTCTAGAGGACCCTGCTAGAGCAGGTGGGTTGGACTAGATGACCTCTGGTTGTCCCTTCCAACCCGTGATTCTGTGATAAGTTACTATTATTTTGTTTATTGCATTTCTGGTGTCATTCAGTTTTCTTCTTACAAATATTTTTTTTAACTCAGTCTTCCTTTTCTTTCACTCTTCTTTTGTGACCTTATTACTTTTACTCTCTTCTTCTATCTTATACTTTTCCCTTGTTTCTTTGTAGCATGTGGCAAATTAGATTGTCAAATCGTATACTGGGGATCAAAGTCAAAGGAACTGCAAGGAATTATTGTAGCTTATAAAATAAAGATTGGATAAAATTAAAATATTGGAGCTTTTCTGTTAAATGTGTGATTGTTATAGTGAAATTTTCAGGTTTTTAGCACAGTATAACAGTGTGGTGGGCTCACCTTGGCATTGAGTAATTTTTTGAGTTGATTTTTGCTTCTGGCTAAGGTAGTCAGAGTAGATACATAGGTTTATCTTTTAATGCTTCTTGATCTTTAACCATTGTCTCCAGGTATTGTTGAAGAGTATCAGTTGCCATATTATGACATGGTGCCAAATGATCCATCCTATGAGGACATGAGAGAAGTGGTGTGTGTTAAACGCCTACGCCCGGTAGTGTCAAATAGATGGAACAGTGATGAAGTGAGTGTGCTGAAAGAAAACCAGTAGTTAATTTTGTTTATTAATATGGAAGGGTATTTTAGTTTAATGAATATTAAAACATAGTAAAATAGGGACTACATTGAGACATTCTGCTGTTTTGAAAACCACACAGCGACAACAGGAGGAAGACGTGTTTGAAAACAACTCAAAATACCATATTTTTATGTATCTTTCCAGTGATCTGAGGAGAGGTTGTGGAAGCCTCATCCCTGGAACCTGGTCTTGTCTTTTAAGACAAGGCTTGATGGGGCCCTGGGTAACCTGAACTAGTGGATGGTGTCCCTGCCAGGCAGGGGGGTTGGAACTGGATGATCTTTGAGGTCCCTTCCAACTCTGACAATCCTATGATCCTATGATAAGATGCCCTTAAGGAGTATCCAAGTATATGAGTACTGCTGTAACCAAGATGTTCTTTTTAGATAGTGGGATATTTTTGAGTTTTTATTTCAGCTAAAACATAAATGAGTTTTTGATTTTATTAGTTTTATGTATATAGCTTTTTGGTTTGCACCATAAAGTAATGGAATATGAATTGATATCTTTGTATTTTTTTATTTCTTTTTTTTTAATGGTACCTTCCAGGGCAAGCCATGATGTAAATAAAATACTAAATTTAAATGTGTTTTTGAAAGACCACAGCTTGAACACACTAAGAAAGCACAACAGGCTAGATATGCCATATCCTTTCTTCCCCAAATTCCTGATTTCTTTTAGGAAGTGCCATTTTTTTCCAAACTATTTTTTGACTGCTGAAAGAACTTTTGTCACATATTCATTTTTAGTGCAAAAGTTATCTACCAGAAGTTTTTGTGCCCTAGAGATTATACATATATCTATATGGAGATTTTTCTACTTATTGCTACCATTTTTGTACTTCTGTTCTTGAGTTGTAATGATAAATTCTGGTAATCCATCTTTGTTAAACTGAGGAAACACTTGAGCTAGTTCCAGCTACTGTAATTATAGGCAGTGAAGGGGAAGGAGGAGGAGGACTGGGACATGGTTGATGTATTTTTTTTTTTGTCTTTTGTGGTTTTTTTTTTCCCTCCCTGGTTGATAGGTTAATAATAGTTCTCTATCACCAATTTTGCAGAAGATGTAGAGGTTACACATTTGGATTTGAGTTCTGTAATTCAGGCTTGATAATGGACTAAAATTACACACCTCAGATCTGTCAGTTGTTACAATACTGTTCCTTTGGTTTTTATTTTGCAGTGTTTAAGAGCGATATTGAAATTAATGTCTGAATGTTGGGCTCATAATCCTGCCTCAAGGCTCACTGCCTTGAGGATTAAGAAGACACTTGCCAAGATGGTGGAATCACAAGATGTAAAGATTTGACATAGTAAATTGACATTGGAGAGCAAAGCTGGACTCCTAGATCTTTTCACTCAAACATGGGTGAGATGTATGTGGAAAGAGGAAATAACTGAGATTCAGTATATTTTCTCAGCACACTTTTACAGGCTGCTAATCAAATCTTTCAGTAATTCATAGACTGTGATACTGAGAGCATCTGTACACTACATGCTACGTATATGGACAGCCTTGATACATATTTTGGGGTTTTTTGAGCTGTACTGAGACTTCAGTCATACTTAGTCTTCAGTAAAACTCTAGGTACTGAATGGAATGTTCAGATTACAGTGCTTTCTGTGAAAGCCTAACAAGCTATATGGATTCAACAGAGATGGAGAATATAAGCTTTTTTTTTGCCTTCTACCTGATAAAACCTAGTCAGTCCTTACTAAGTTTTTGTGAAACGCCTGTAGGTTATGAATCTGTTTGTGATACTACATAGTTTAACAGTTCCTTTTGCCTTTATGTGTGTGCCAGGATTATTTTGCTGTCATTTGGAATAGATAAGAAACCATTTATATGAACAAAGTTTCATCGTTAGGGCTCCATGTATTTTGTGGCAACCAGAGATTTGCTACAGAATTTACTCATTGCCATTAAGTTATCTTCCAAAATCTCAGTTTTAACTTTATATCTGTTCGTGTTTTGGTCACGAGGAGAACTGCAAGAATGTGAACCATTAATAAGTTAAGGAATGGCTACCTAAGCCTGTAAAGAGCTTGAAACAGTCTCTTAGAGGTATAGACTGCCTTGGTCATCTCACTTACAGTCTAGTGGGATCCATAATTGGATGACTGTGAAATTTGGCATGTTTTTCACAGGGCCACATGCAACCAGCATTTTTGCTGTGGAATATTTTACATCATAACATAAAGACCATTGCTGATGTGTATTGCCTTTCTACTTTATTGGGACTCCCTGGTAGGTGCCTGTCATGCTCTGAACTTTTTTCCATACAGGAGGGAATCAGTCAGCTGTAGGAGCATGCTTTTTCATCCTTCAACAAAACTAGGCAGAAGATAAGTTTTGGAAGGCTTGAGAACAAGTCTGATTTACAGACACAAAAGAGGGAAGTCAGGAAGCATGGGTCAGGTGGTCAGAAGATTAGAGAATACAGTAAAGGTCAAGACTGGAAGAACTGAGTATGTGAACTGTTGAAGATAAGATCCACAACGTGCAGAAGATTTTGAGCTGGGTTGTCCCACTGTAAATGCAGGATGCCACATCTGTGGGCCACTTAGTAGACAAAATTCAGTATTTGAGACAAGGTAATTCACTGGGTATTTTATCTTCTAGTTAAGCACATTTGGGAGGAATGGCATTGAAAGATAATTAACTAAGATAAAGTAAGGTAACATAATTGCAGAATCTGGTGTTATTGTGCCAACTACTTGGCGTGCACAGGAAACTCTAGTTCCCTCCTTTTCTTCGCTGATCCAGGCAAGTCGGTTAAAAACTAGAACTCCTCCATGAGGTTACTGTAAGGCAGAATTATTGATTTGTAACTCCTTTGGCATTTCTACTTTGAAGTTAGAAATTAGTACCATAACTCAAGTTGAAGCTTCAGATGCATGAATCACCTGAAGAATGAACACACAGTATTGGAACCATTGAATCTATTTGATAATTTAAGTGCCTATAACTTTGTACTGTAAATCTTATTCTAAATAACTTTAAAAAGGGAAATTATTTATATGGTGTGCTTTGTGCTTTAGTAAAAAACCCACCTAGTCCTAGGTAATGTGTACAATTAGATGCACACGCACACAAACATGCCATCGTTGGAATTTGAAGAAAAAAGCTAGGAATAATGTTAAAATTAATGAGAGAATGTTAAAATTTCAGATTGATTTATGCCAGATTGTTTGTTATCTTAAAATAATGTACATGGAGATTGTTTTGATACATGTTTAAATTTCCCTTGAAAATACAACTGATAGAAAACAATGTAATGCAGAGCTAATGTGATTTGTGAACCATTACGGCATTCTAACATGTTCTTTTTTTGTTTTAATTCTGTAGTTGACATAATGTAAATGGTCAGGCAAAAGATTGCAGTATTTTTATTTTCTATTGTGGTGTACAGACTTTATTTAACAGTTCTACATATTTTATAGAAAAGTAGCTATTTCAAGGGACATTTCTTTTTTAAAAAAATAATAAAGTCATTACTTTTGTTCAGTAATGCCTTTAAGTATTGCTATGTGTTCTGTCTGAGCAGTTCATAGGTGTGTCAACTGTGGTTTTAACTTATTTGAGAACAGCAAGAGATCCATGATACTGTGCCACAATCCTCATGATCAAGGGCTTTTTAAAAAACGTTTCTCCATTCATTGCCAAGAAATAGATGATGAGTTTGAAATGGCTAATCATGTCTTCACGCATAATTTTTGCACAGGTAGTTGGAAAATCTTTTGTATGAGCCGGAAAAACATAAGGGATAAGCTTTCCCTTCCCCTCTCTCCCTTTTCAGGGTTGTTATCCATAAAAAGGAAGATCGTTCGTGTAGGTACCCTGTTAGCTTGAACTTTCAGAGCATAGAGGACTATTAAACCCATATATATTTAGAGTATTTTTTAAACTTTCTTTAGAAGTTGCCCCAGCATTATAATCTGTAAACTTGTTCTGGGATTATTTTTTTTTTAATCATATTCCCCAAGTCTTCAGGAAGTCACTTCAGGAAGAGTGAATTTCACTTGTTTTCTTCTTCATTGTTTAAGAATTTGCAAGGCAATAGTGATCTTTGGTAGACTTTTTAAGACTTGAATTGGTTTACCCATTAACACAGAAAAAGTGAGCTGGCTGCTGCAAAGATGATCTTTGAGTGAAAAAATATCTTTTTGACTTAAGATTAAGTCTTCAGTGTTTCAGTTACTGGGTTAATACTCTAACATATCATGCATATGCAGTTTTCATTGTCATTAACAGGAGCTACTAGGTCTTTAGCATTCCTTCATTCCCTGATACTCCAAAAAGTGTTATCACTAAAGGATCTGTTTACATAAAGCACTTGAGCACATATCTACATTCCATGCAAAGTCACTGTTAGGAGCCTAAGTGTCTATACGAATATTTTAACAATCACTTGGGGGGGAAGAACGCCAAGCAGCCAACAGAAAACAAGCAAACAAACAAAAAAGCTAAGCTCCAAGCTTGCCCATTAAGTTTTGCATAATTAAACATACTTAGAACAAACCCTACAACTGTTGCTTTATTGCAATACTGTAGTGTTCAGAAGCCTTTAAAATCAGGGAAGAGAATAGGATTCTTCTGTTGGAGTGCAATTAAGCCCACTTTGGTCAAAATATTAAGCATTTGCCATTAAAAAAAAATTTAAAACTGGCAAATGTGTTTTCATTCTTTTTTTTTCATATAAAAATGAAAGGTGTGGAAAATATCTTGGAATATCAAGACTGTGCCTTGGAAGTTCTTAAACACTCACATACAGAGATATGTGTTTATTTAACCTACCCCACTTGATTTCAGTTAGGTAGAAAATAATTTGAGTCACTTCTGTAATTGTTACTGTTACAGCAACTGAAAGGGAAGGTTTTGTGTTCCTCGTTAACTTGTAAATTCAACAATAAACATCATAATCCTGCAGAAAAATACAGGCTTACATTTTGAGTTTATTCTAAGTTTTACTCAATATGTAATTTTTCCTGAGTTTTACTCAAGAAACTGTTTTCCCTATAGCCATCACTTTTTCCCAATTATTTTCTTAATTAGTCTATTTTGAGGTATTGAATACAATGTAAAATTAATGTTTGAAGTTACCTCCATAGTAGTAGAGAATCAAATTTTAAATATTGATCTAAATGACCATTTGAATGTGTTTATAAATCAAATCATTTGGATATATTTCATCTACTCTGTCTTCACAGACTATATTTTAGCAGTGTAAGATGTTCAAAAAGCAAACATACTAAGTCAAAAAGCATTCTCTCGCTATTGCAGGTATTTTTAAAGGGAAGTTACGTGCTCATCTTCTGTCAGATACTAGACTGATTTGGCACTTCCTCATTGCTGCTGACAGTGCCTCTGAAGTCAATTCTTTATCCTGTGCCCACAGTCTTTATTCCAAATAGAGGTGATGTCTGAAAATGGCTGGCAATGTTATACAATACAGTGCTTTATGGACCGATAGTGTATTAGCCTTGGTTGGTATAGGAGAAGTGACGTGCACATTACTTCTAATTTTTGAACAAATCTCATGTAATTGTTGCTTTGTAGTATTTTACTGTTAAATGCAATTATAGAAGGCCATGTCATGTAGTGACATTTGTGCTCTGACATACCATGCCCAAAATGAAATGTACTATATTGTATACAAAAAGAATAAATAACGTTGTAGTTAACTTAGAGAAGATGTAAATAAAATATGAAAGAAGAGTGGAATGAGACAAATGGTCACACTCTTGTGTGTTATATGCCAGAAGTGTAGAATAATCCTTTAAAAATGTAACACACTAATGTATTTTGTACAGCATCTGCTTTAGAAGGTGCCTTATTGAGTTTACCATGAATTGCTTGTTCTGTACACAGATAATGTCCAATGTATCATTTTTAAGTAAATAACCTTATTTTAGTACGCATTAGTAATGTGTTTTGTTGCTATAAGTTTTGCCTTAAAAATGTAATGACTTGAAAATCATAATACTGTAACTAAATACCCTACTTTTTAATACCCTGTTTGTTTTTACCCCCCACAGTCTTTGAATAAGTTGTTTGATGATCACTTATTGTTCAGTGGTGTTCAGTATTATTTGGTGCTCTATAATTTCAGGATTTGTATTCCTTGGACTAAATTTGGGCAACACAGGAAAACCAGTGCTTCCTTCTCCTGATTTTTATCCCTGAAAAGCCAGAAGCAAGTAGGAATTGAAGTTCACTACATGTTGGTTTTATCCATACAAATTTGCCTGAAGCTTATCAATTAAAAAGAGAAAAAAATAAAAGGATAGGGGATTTGTTTTGTGTTCCCTCTGTGTAAAACATTATTTTTGTGTAGTTCTATGTAAATTGAGATTTGGGGGGTCTTGGTACCAGAATTATTCAGGTGCTTCTCTATAGTCTGCTAAACTCACTCTGGTTTTTGTAACTGAAGCAACTGAAGACCAATCAAGGGGATACCTTGTCTGTGAGTACACAATTTTATAAAATCTCAGTTTGTTTTTTCATTGCAGAGATGTATCAGCTGCTGCTCTCCATAGGGTTCACTTTTATTTTGCAGGCAGGAATAAGTAAGATCAATTTCTATTTTCTTTTTACATTTGATCAGGAATAATCTTAGCTTTAAAGTTTGTTTTGTTGGGTTTTGGGGTTTGTTTTTGTTTTGTTTTGTTTTTTTTAGGGTAGCTGGGAAGTTTCTTATCTGAGCATCATGTAAACTGTTATCAGTACATTATAAAGATAATTATAACACCTTTTTTTAATTAATTTTTTTTCCTTGTTAAAGTCAAGCCTGAAATTCTTGGAATGGACATCTGGAAAGTACAGTGGAAGACAATAGACTGCATGTAGTTTCAAAGCTTTTTTTCCTTAATACATAATACCAGGAAATTACACTGGACAAAGATTTATCTCCTTACAATTAGTATCTTAGCATAGCAAACTTTTGCTTATTGGTGTAGCTGTTGTGTAGTTTGTCAAGTATCTTCACTGGTTACACTGATCATGGTGTGAGGGATTTTTATATTAGCATTACAGGAGGACATAATGGAAATAATGTGAGTGATTGAAACTTGTTGCACCAGTTTGTTTTGGCAAGCACTGTTTTTACCCCCCTAATGTTGCTTCTGGAAATGCCCACAGGATGGTGCTATATCCTAAAGACAGGAAGATCCTTTTGAAAAAATTGTACAGGTTTGATAATTGAAAGTAAGTTCTACTGCCTGCAAGTAAGAAGTATCAAAATGTCATTTTTGTATGATTATTTTTAACCTCTATATAAAAATGTTACTGATGACCTTGAATGGTATCTGAGAACTGAAACAGTTATATCTAGTGACACGTCTAAAAATCCCACATCTGTATTTTGAGTGCAAGCCAAAAAGCATACTGAGTATTTGGTGAATCGAACATAAACTTATAAATAAATTGCAGAAGTATCACTGATGTCATAAAGGATCAGATTTAATGCCATTAATTTTATTAGTCCCTACTGTAGCTTTACCTTTATGTCTCCCCAAAATACCACTTCAGTCTTTCTCACTGGTGTTAATGTAGTAATTCAATACCAACTGTGAATCTGAGTCATGAGAGGGACCTCTACTGTGGGTTGACCACCTCGTGAATCTGATTCATGAGGGGGGACCACCATGGACTTCAGAGCTTGATGTAGATATCTGAAATTAATTCAGATGAATCCGACTGCAGAATTCAGGCATTGATGGATCGATAGAAAGTAAAATTATGTACAACAAGTACTTGCATCTTGAGTGAAGAGATTGTTTTAGTAATGGAAAAGAAAAAAAAAGCATTGAGACTTTAATTTTAAAATGTAAAGTACTATAAGATACTAATATTCATAAACCAGTAAAAGTTTCAGTAGTAAAAAATTACTTGAAGGTGTTAAGATGCACAGCTTCTTTTGTCTTTTCATAATGCTTACTAGTTTGATCTGGAAATCCAGAAATCTACTGTCTCTTCATTAAAATGATTTACTCTAGTCTGTTGCCTAAAAATGCAAGTCATGGTGATGTGGCTATGTAAGTCTTAGAAAAAAACCCAAACAAACAAAAAAACCCACAAACCCAAAAGCCCACCACCAAAAAACAACCCCTCAAAAAAACCTGCAAGCAAGACAAGTTGGGGGGCGGGATGTGATAGAGAAGTTCATACCAGTAGTCAAATACTTACATAGGTTCCTTATATCGGAGAGGTGGTTTTAATGGAAGTTTATTAAAAAGCTAATGTATCCATTTTAAATAAACCCACAACCCAGTAGCTTAATCATATTTCCCTTGTTGTTTGAGAAAGAAGTAAGGCTTACTGGCTTATGCCGCCAATAGAATGTTTTAACTCATTATTCTTCATTAATTTTTTGCTTCATAGTCTAAAAATGAGTCTTCCAGTCAAGTATGTCTTCTTTGTATATGCAGGTAGCTAACTTAAGCACATATTTGAAGAATACAAATATGAGAACATCTTTATATTAACGTTGTGTTCACTCTGGAGTCGATGATCTCTGAACTTGCCTGGCTTATTCTTCAACAAAAGTAAACTCTGGTAAGCACAAGGATACCAAATCTTTAAAAGCCTTTGTCGGAATGAACCACTATCCTATCTACTATTATATCTTTTTCCAAGTAGCAGTAAGGTTTTTATTCCATTTGAAGCTTTCTATCAAAGCTTTAAAAACAAGCAAAGTGGTTTTACGTGTGTGTGTGTATATATATATGTATGCCTTGTGTGCTTTTTGGGAACTTAGCTGGTAGCTGCAGAAATGGTGTGCACTAAGGATGGGATGTTCCTTGAACTAGCCTGAGCTGGGCAGCACACTTTGCTTGGCATTGCAGAACGCTGCCACCACAAAAGCCTGTAACTGGAGGACAACTGGTGAAATTGTCTGGGTCACCCCAATATAGTAGCTTTATAGTGTAAGAACCCAGTCTTAAGAGTTTGATACTTCTTTTTTGACATTTCAGCTCTTCAAAGTTTTCTTCTTTTCCTTCCCTCACGTATTTGAGCAGTCTGTGGGACGGAAGATGACATTGAGCTTGCAGTCACTTAGTGCTGCCTGCCGCAGAGCAGTGCAGGATGTGGCTCCATGCTAGATAAATGGGGAGACTTGGCCCAGTAATTCCTTGTGAAAATCAGCATTGACTAGAAGTAGACAGGAAATCCTTTAGAGTCATTTGCTTTGGTGGATTTTTCAGGATGGGGAATAACAATCTTTTTCACAAGTCAGTAGCTGAAACTGCTTTGTAGCTTTATTTCAAAAGATACATACTGTCTGCTTGTCAAACTATTGTCTTAAGTGCAATATGTATTGGTACCGATATATAGATATATTTTTAATAATTTTGTGGTTTAGTGTTGCTTAGAATACAAGTAGATGGGGAGAAAACCCCTTAATAGCACCATAGATTTCTGTTAGAAAATGCTACCTTAAAAGGACATAAAATACATCAGAATTTACCACTTTCATTAAAAATATTTGGAATTTCTAAATAAGTTTCATTTGGGCAGATTTAATTGTTCTGTAAGGCATTAGGATAGACAAGAAAAATTCTTTAAAATGAAAACTTTTTGAGTTATTTTATTTGACAGAAGAAAAGTTTAGGACATGGCCAGACATGGTCATTTTGGAAATTCAAAAAAAGTCCACAGAAATTCTGCTCTTTAAGGATTTACTCTAATTATTAATTTATTTTATATTCAAATTTATTTATATTTATTTTATATTCAACAATGACAGCAGACCAATGAGCTTGCTTTTTTGCTATTAGTTTTATTTGCTTGCTAGCTTGGTTTTAAACTACTAAATGCAGAACTCTGGACTGAATTCACCATATTCTTCAGGACTGTTTTCAGAAATAAACTGCATTTTCACCAGTATTTTTTTAATATTGTTGACATTTTCCTAATGTCTAAATGTAGATGTAATTTATCTTAACAATGTTATATTGCTATTAAATTTTTACAGTGTAGTTGAGATACAACACAGGCCCAGAAACAAAAAGACCAGGCCATTTCTAAAATACTTGCTTACAAATGCTCACATAGGGTGCAACTTAACTGGCTTAGATTGATCTCTTCTAGTGTTCACGTTGTGCACAGACTGGAACATAGAGTGAGTTGCGGAAGTTTCCAAGACAGTCTGTGACTGCCCATTGTCCACAGAGAACTAAAAAGTAAAATTATCCTGGGTTCTTGATTTTAAGTTACTATTCACATGTAAGACTCAATATGGAGTCCTTCCTAAAACCTTTTCTTTGCCAGTTGACAAGGTATTTGCCATGGTAAGATAATCTTTTGCCAGGGGAAAGGAGAAATTATTTGTATTACAAGTGAAGGAAGTCCCACAAAACAATTTGTCTAATCAGGTGCAGTTCTCACAGTGGAAGGATTTGGGAATGTATGTGCTGATAGATTTGGAGTCCAAACCGTTAGCTTATCACGTGAAAGAAAATCCCATTGCTGCTCACAAGCAACTAATCAAAAGCCATACACTTCCAGAAAAGAAGCATGAAGACAAATCTAGGGTAGTGCTATGTTTAAACACATGCAGTAGGATTGAATACATCACAGATGAAGCAATAGTAAATTGATCCATTGCATCTATGGAAAGATACCAATAAAACAAAATGTCACTATTCAAGTTTTAAATAGTAGGAATCCACTCATTGTTGTCCCAGGTGGACTCCGTTTCACTACAGAGCCCTGCAGCAATTCAAAGGATACTTTCTCCCCCTTCTCCATTTCTGCCATAGCAAAAGTAGTCATGGTGTTCCCATTTGGTGTTTTCCTCTGACTACTTGAGAGAGTTCTTTTGTACCCACGGCTAAAGGAGAGTTGTCCTAATGCTGGCCCTGAACTAAACTCTGCAGAGATGACAAACAGGTAGACACCTTTATGCGGTGCTTTAAAGTAGCCATGATCAGGGAAATAGCCGTTTCCATAATTGAGGTATGT
Source organism: Galbula dea (assembly GCA_013399015.1). Classification (NCBI taxonomy): domain Eukaryota; kingdom Metazoa; phylum Chordata; class Aves; order Piciformes; family Galbulidae; genus Galbula; species Galbula dea. Next base: position 1,406,938 of record VWZX01009894.1, on the reverse strand, counting down.
TTCATTAAACTTCAGAGTTTTTTCTTTACCCTTTCCTTCTGTGAATCCCACGTGGAATGCCACCAATGAGTCTGAAAAAGAAAGAGAAACAGGATTTTAGCAATGACCGCTCTTTTCTGCCCAGGCCCATCAGAGTGGGAGATAGAGTGAAAGCCTTATCAGGCCTCATTTGTGTATGCTCCTTTGCAGAGCTTAACAGTTGAAATGGGCATGAGGTCAAATGAGATTAGATCAAGCAGTTCCCTGGAAATATCTGAACAAAACTTCTTTGCTGTCCTAAAAATAAATTAGTTTGAATTACATTCTCTGTTCTCTCTTAACTACAGTTTTACAGCATAGATGCCTAAAGGGACTGATTTTTGCTCTGTTACATGTCCATAACAAGGGCTACGTTTGTAAAAGCCAGTGCTAAAGCTGTGGTGATTGTAATTACCAGGGGGTTATGGCCACATGTTTACAGGGAAAGGGAACTGGCCCGGCACAATGAAATATAACCTGAAAACATCTCTGAAGCTTAGCCGTAAGAGAGAGAGTGTGCTCTCTGGTCAGTCCTCCCTGTTCCATTTGTGCAGACTAGAGCTGTTCATTTAATGTATCTGTCTGTGTTAGGCAGGACTTGGTGCTTTTGAATGCTCTCCTTCCAAACTCAACAGAGGAAAAAGAAGCAAGACTGGGAAGCCTAGCACTTCCCATCAGCTTCAAAAGAGAAAACTTTTGCTATATTAACATGAACATCTACCAAAAAAAATGTATTCTAAACATCTGAAGTTGAAATAGTTCAAGGCAAATTTCCCAGTAGCTATAATGGGTGTAATTTTATTAACCTTCATCAAAGTGCAGCAGTGTATCGGCCTGGTTCTCGCTCAAACTGCCTGTTTTGATGGATGAGGAAGGATGTTATAAAGGTCAGAGTTTTTCCCTCCAACACCCCACAAGATATCTGACAGGTTTCAGCTAATATGCTGCATGTGCAAGGCCCAGAAAGGCACTAAACCTGCATCTGAGCAAGCAAAAGAGAAGAACCCACCTTTTTGTGTAAGTTCTGTCTGCACTGTGTTTCTTCCATTTATGATTTGTGTATTTTCTCTGTGCTTCTCAGCCCTTTTCTTGTCTCTTTGCTTGTCTTGGCCTTTCTTTTGCCTTCTCACATTTCTAGTCAGCATTGACTGAATCTTTGTAACATCCAGACTTACATTTGAGGCAACTAAGTCTTCATTGCTTCCAAATAACTTTTTAAAAACTAGCAGATGTTCTTCCAGCTTCTGCTTGATGATTGCTAAATCTGCTGAGAGAATTTCTACAGAAATGTTGAGTGGCTCAATTACATTTACTACTGTATGATTGCAGCAGAGATTCGTGTCACTTCTGGATTCGTGCCTCTTGATTGCGAGGCTCAGGTGTTTGATATCTTTCTTCAGAGTCATGATATCGTTATAAGCTGAGCTATCCAAGGAGTCATCTTTGGCAGCCTCATAGTTGGGTTCCATATGTTCTACAATGCTGCGCTGGCTGTTAACGTTATCTAGAGTAGAGGATGTTTGAGTTTTTTCTTTGGGATGCTTAGGAGATGTATGAGCATCATGATTATTCTGTTGACCTCTCTCCAAGAGATAAAATCTCTTTATAAGAGATTCTAAAGTTACATTTTGTTCTTGGAGTTTATCTGAGATATGTCTGAGAGATTGTTGCAGCTGAAATACTGATGATATTAGGATACTAGGTTCTTCCTCAAACAAGACTTCCATAAATTCTTCTCCAAGTAAAGCTTCCAGAGCTGCTTCATGTCGCATGGCATCTTCCAGAAGAGACCCGAAAGAACTGTTGAGATACTTGATGTGTCGATGAATTTCTTCATCTTTCTTCTTCAAGATGCCTATGTCTTCTGAAAAAGCCATAACTTGCGACTGAAGCTGTCTGTTTTCTTCTTGACGGAGATTAAGGGACTGATGGATAGATGGAAAAGCGGAGGAGAGCTCTTCAATTTCATTCCTCAAGAGATTTCTGAAAACTGATTCTAAGTGCTTTATATCCTTTAAGTTTTCTTGGGTGCCTTCAAGAGAATAAGTGATATTCTTTAAATCTTCCTCCAGTACATCAGTGTCAGAAGATATTCTCTGACAATTACATTCCTCCATGTACCTCAACAGATCCGAATAGTTTTCCCGAAGATTTGAGAGAGTATAGTTGAGCTCTGATACTTGCCTTTCCATTGCTGCTTTGTTTTCTTCCATAAGAAGTGATTTCTCCATTAAAGTTATTGTAAGGTCTTCTGGCCTATGCTTGGAGATATTTTTTTTTAACTCTTTAAACCACCTCTCTAGAACTGCAATATTCTGAAAGGCCACATCTGACTCCATGTAAAGTTCTTTAAGCTGCTTTGCATGCCCTGTCAGAATATCATTTATTTGTCTGATGGTTAACTGGCTGTTTTCATCTTTGGGTTCATGATATGAGGAGGCTTCTGTTACATTGTTTTTCAAACTCTCAAATTTATTTGCAAGATTGTTTTGCTCTTCTTTCATGTTTGCTATGCTGTTGTTCAAAGCTAAGAAATGGGACTGCTGTATCTTATGAAATTTCTTGAGCTTTGTGTCAATATCTGCCTTGATCGTGTTGAGATTATAGTGAATACTAGCCTGCTGCATTTGCAATTGGTTCTCCGTATCTTTTTTCACCTGATCAACTTTCACTACATTTTCTTGGACTTTTGATTCAAACTTAGTCCCCAGCTCATGGAATTCCTTCTTGGGCACAGTATTCTCTCGGAATCTTTCTATGCTTTTTTTGTTGGCTTCCACATCATTGGACAGGTTTCTTACAATGTTCGAGAGGTTCTGTAAGCTTTTGTTGAAGCTTACCCACATTGGGTTAAAATGTTTCCTTAGAAAATTCTCCACATGGGGAAACAAAACTTGCTGCAGAAGCTTTTCCTGTAGGTCTGTTAACACAGTTTTAAAAAAAAATATTAAATTCTGCTCTTGGAACACATCTTAATCTGGCCGTGTTTCAGGTATGTATTTTTCTCTAGTAACTGCTATCTTACTCCCCAAATTCTGACCACATGATGAATTTTGACAATTGCAAAAATAGCCTAATGTTAAATCAAGGTTACTCTGAAGCATGACTGTGCAGACAATAATCTAAGTGTTGACTGCCCTGTTTAAGTCATAAAAATACTGCATTTTGAAACTGCTAGACATGCAGGTTTTTAAGTGGCTGTAACTACCCCTTTTCACAACAGTTCTTAGCTGGTGGGATCTTGCTTCCTTGCCCGTCTCATAATGTTCTTTTGCTGATGCTTTCTACAGCGCACCTACTACACAAAGTTATACAACATGTTAACAGCTGACTATTCCAGACCAGGACTAAATAACTTGAATAATCTGTGGAGTGTCTGTGCTAGGGGTGAACTATACTAAGGCTTGATTTGTAACTTTAATGTTCAAACTAGAAATTCACTGAGAACAGTAGTCTGTATCATTAGAAAATATTACTGTGAGCCAGTGACTCACATTAGTAGGTCAAATTCATTAGCTCTCTTTTTACCCAGTCCTGTATACAACAGGAATAATATTCCACAGAAAGGTTGAATGCTACATTTTTTTAAATATACCAGTCTGATATTCCACACACCAGAATATTTAGCATGAGTATGAAAAGAGAACAAAAACCAAATCTAAACTGCATCCCCATAGAAGCAGAATAGTAAGCTATCAAATTTTAAGTGTAAGCAACCTCTTTATGCTGTGGTTAAGGCATATTCTGAAATTCCAGGAAAGAGGAAAGGAATCTGCCTTTCATTTCCCATTTCAAGTTACTCTTGAATTTGATTCATTCATTTGTATTGTGATTTCACAAACTTTCTTCTTTCTTTGGAAGCAACCAGCAGACCAAGGAGTATCAAGGTTATTTTTGTTTCCAAGTTTTCTTTTTGGCTGTGTGGTTTTACAGGGCCTATTGGCAGGCTGATAATTCTGCATCAGACCTCTCACCTGAATTGCTCTGGTTCACTTCTAACACCATGCTTGTACCATTGTTTTCAAATGTTCTCCGTAAGTCACCTAAGTTGCTGACTGCTTGATGAATATCACTTTGAAGATCATCCAGCAAAGCCTCATGATTTTGAATGACTTCCAGCATTTCTCTTGAATCCACTGATGTTGACACTAATCACAAGATTAAAAAAAAAACAAAGTCATGCAATGGAGTGCAGCGACCAGGCAACAGATAATTCCTACAAGACCTCTGAGAACACCTGTGTACTTCTAACTCTGCAAATTTTGACATTTAGGGGATTTGTTCATCTATAACACCTTAACTTGCAGTTTCTTTGCAAACATTTTGTTAAACAGTCATGAAAACCTAATAGCAGGAGAAGTTTAGCCATGTTAGCTTTGATGGCAGCAAAAAGCTTTTCATTTAAAATCTCCCCAGACCATAAAAATGTTCTGGAATAAGAACTCCTTTCAAGCCACTGACAGAAGGGAGAGGAAGTTTTAACAACCCAGAATAAGAGGAGAATATCAAAGAGCAATTGAGGTGTTCCACTAAGGAATCACAGAAGCATAGGGTGTAAGTGTCATAGCTGACTCTGCTGAGGGGCCCTTTAACTGATGTTATTCTAAAAAACCCTTGCTAATCTAAGCTGTAGACTTCAAGATGTACACTGAGCATTGCAGAAACTAGTATATCCCAACTGTCCTAGAGGACTCTTACCTTCCAGAGTTGCCTTTGACCTTTATATCTAATGTTTTATAAACTTGCGTAAAGCAACTGCTTGTTCATTCAGTGCTGAGAGTATAATCTAAAGAATACTGCCCTAAAGCAAATTGTTACACAAGATACTTAAATAGCACTGCAGGACACACCGTTTCCCAGAGAGTAAGGAAAGATCCTTGGATACTTACTTTGGTAGGATAGAGTACCTGAGATACAGTACCTCCTAGTAATCTCATAGCTTCTGGTAGTTCCTCTAAAAGAGCATTCTGAATAAATTGTTTTTTCTGGTAGACTTCTGAGCATGGTGTGCTTTCCTGTGAATCCACTTAGCAGAGCGAGGGCTTTAACATCCATGCCTCTGAAAGGTTTAGCGCTCTGTAGCAGCTGCCATTCTCACTAGGTATTGATGATGACCAGGTAGCATACAAATTTGAAAGTTTTGGATGCTTTGTCTAGAGCATTCATGTAGTTGTATAGCAAACCCCCTCCTTTATGTCAACAAACTCTTCGTCTAAAAGCTTTCCCAAATAATGTTTTCATTAGAGATATTGTCCATAGCTTATAATGTTAAAATTGTAGCTAAAAAATATCTTTTTTCTGATCAGTGACTGAGGGTGAAAGGATGGCAAGCAAAATAACTTCAAATGCATACCGTGGTTTGAGAGCTCCTCTTCTTCTCGTCCTTCAGTTTGATTTGCTGGCACTAGAATAAAATTGGGATCTGCAATTGAGATGTAATACATCTGTGAAAATGTAACCTCTGTGAAACTGCTACAGTTTAGCAAGGAAACGCAGAGCAATTTCATGTGTAGTGTGACTGGTGTGGAGAGAGGCTTCTGCACTGCAGGTTTCTTAGGGAAAGAACATTGTGTTGAGAATTTACTTTGCTTGTGGTATAGTGCTGGTATGCAAAATAGCATAAATGGTAATGCTATGCAGTAGGGTGGGGTTTTTAACTCATGCTGAGTTCTTGCTCCCAAGAAATAAGTCTATTGCAAATAGATGCTTTTCGTTTTTTATTCTGGGGGGTCATCTACAAACTCCTCTTCCTTGTTCCAGTTACCTGAATGTTCTGGTAGCACCAGCTACTGTGAGTGATGCTGTACAAATCAGGAGATAAAGATGGAGCAGCTGGATCAATAAGGGTAACAAAAGAGAGACTAAAGTAGAAGCACTGCATGTGGTAATGTCTTTTCAACATTATAAATGAAGATCAGGCTGGGGCATCACCTAGAGAAAAATCTACAAATAAAACCTATCTGTGAAGAAAAGCTAACCTACAGAGTTAAAAACAGGCACTCCTGTTTAGTCTGTAGATAAGTTAGACATAGACTGTGAGAAAATTTTCACACAGATGTTTTCCTTTTCTGTTATGTTTCCCTTAATTCCTGCAGGGAATTATCTTTTATCCGTTTACATTATCTTTCTGCTTTTGGAGTGTGATTTGCTACATCCTGCCAATGCCATGAAACACTCCAGTTTTTAAAGCATACTGTCTCCCTTTGCTTTTACTTAGCAGCTTCACACATCGTTAGTCAACAGTGCAGAGTTGTAGTAGCATGTAAAGGCTATTGCTAGAGCTTCCATGGACATAACAGCCTGGGCTCTGTTCCTGTGTTGTGGAACTGCTCCTATGGCCAAGGTAAGTAGAGAGGAGGCAGCAGTGCAGCTGGAGAGTGGATGCTGCCTACCTTGTTTGAACTTGGATATGTTGTGATTTCCATAGCCAGATGACTTCATCATGCAAATTGACCATAGGGGAATTTCACATGCTAGTTTTGCTTTCTGGTGTCACCAGTTTCTGCCTGGAATTGAACATTCCTAGATGGACTTGTACATCTGACAAGCCCCCCTGGCAAATGAATACCTTTTTCTGTGTGTAAAGATTGCAAAGGTGCTACTTGAAGAAAAATAAGTATCTAATGCTATTAGCTGCTAATTGCAGCTAATTACAACTACTTCTTGTTTCAAGGTATCAGTGATTTGGGGCATAGCACACCAAAGAAGATAAGGCATTGATTCTCAAAAAAAGGGAAATCAAATAGGCAAACTTCTTTCTTGCCACCATGACTGGTGTTTAGTCACTAATTCTCACACTTGTTCTTTAGCTTTCCTTACCACGCTGTTGACAGTCCTTGCCAATAAATCCAGGGCAGCATTTCCACTGCAAAGACTTCAGAACCTTCTGTTTCACTTGATAGACTGGCTTCAGAGCTGTCCTGTACCTGGGGAGTAAGGGTCTGGGCATTAGATTGCAAGTTATTGTCAACAGGTGTCACTTAGGCTGAATTCACTGACTCTAGCAGCAGTCTGGTGCCAAGCATGTCCTAGATGACTAGTCCAGAGTGCAGTTAAGAAATCTGTCTTAAACTATATTACTGCTGCTTAGTCAAATACTTAGTTAGTGCACAGCAATATTTTTCCCCTACATAAGATTGCTTTTCAGGATTACTGTCTACAATACGAGGTATGTACACATTCTTACATGCTGGCAGACTGTAGCTACTATTCAGTGAGCAGGGCTCCAGTGGTCTGCATCGTGCTTTATTGTTCTTCAGTAGAGATTCTTTTTTCAAACACATTGGCACTGATCTGCTGCAAGCCTGAGAACTATCTCAGGCAAATTTATGCAACTACCAGAAACAGTACTGTAACATTTGTTGTAATAGAGCCTTTTGCAATCAAGGTTAGACTGTGCTTGAACTTCTGTAATGTTCTGAGGAGTTGTAGAGAAGAGTTTTATTTTTAAACAAGTATTCCAAAATGTCACTGGTACCAAGGAAGATACAAATTTGATGAAATGCCACAAGAAATAATTGTGAAACCTTTTTTTTCTTCAGAGAAGTTAATTAGCAAATAAGAAAAGCATTTTTGTAGTCAAGTAACTACATAGATGTGAAATCATATAGGTGAGTATCAAATACTATTTCACTTCAGAAGTGTGTTGAGTCAGTGTCTCCCATATTAGTCCTGATCCCTTACAGTATATTGTTGGCTGTCATCAATATCCTTTGGAGAACCTGTCCTAAAGAGTAAGCACTTGGGCAATTGCTCACCTCTAACTCCTGTCACGTAAGTGATCTCACTGATGGCCACAGGCAGAGGGGTTTTTTTAAGTTATGTGTGTATATTATGACCTAAAAATCATGGCAGAGGTATGGTCTCTGTTTTTCTTTGCATAAATATGGGAAGATTTGAAAATCACTTGATCACCTTGTAGTCCTGTGCTTGATGGTTTGGAAAAGCAGTAGTTCTCCGAGGTTACTTAAATGCCTGATCATCTTATGTGCATAAATCATACCCTACGCCACTTTGGTATTAAACTGCGTTGATGCTTTAATTATTTTGAAAATGTATTATTAAATACTTTTTAAAATATCATTTAGATACTTCAGAGAAAATTCTTTTTTTCTGCTGTGGTTTTATTTAGGATACTTACATGATCTTCTGGCAGTCTGCTGCTCCATTTAGACAGGGCTGTTGGGAGTTTACAATGTACTTCTCCTTCATGCAAGCTTCTATGTATGTTACCAGCTGGGAGTGCACAAAGGAACACCAGTTCCTAGTGGAAGACAGACATGGGAAAGGAATTTGAAGTAGGTCTTTTTAAGTCTCTGTTTGGAGCAGTGCCAAGGGAAGGGCATTCTGGGTTTTTTTTCTTCCCTCCCTTCCCCCCCGCAACTGGATGATGAGGAAAGTGGAAAATGCTTGCTAGCTTCTCCCTCCACTCCCAGTTGATTTATTTTCATTTTGGGTGTTTGTCTGAGTTTGTTACAAAAGAGTTGATTGTCTGAACTTTGATGTATTAGTTCCATTTCCAGTCCTTTCATTTAACAGGAGAAATTTCCAACCCAAGATAACCTGCAGGTTAATGTCACGTTAAATGTCAAATTGCCTTTCTCGGCATGTTGCCATTTCAGATGCCTAATGACTGAATCATCAGGTTGAGGCAGACTGCTTCTGAAAGCTTCATTTGACATAAACTCCATTAATAATCAGTCTTCCTAAGTAATATTTCTTCCAGCTAATGTGGTAACTGATTGAATTTTATTAATTAGACTAGCTTTGAAATAATTTCTTCCATTACCTGTAGGAGACTAGTATTGGGAAAATAGGGGTTGTTTCCTTGAGTTTTAGTTTCATGCTTCTAGCAAGGACAAGTGAGTTCTACTAGTCTGATAAATTTTCCAAGTCAGAAAGTTCTACAGGATTCTATTAATCCCAGAGTGTAGGTAAGCCTCTTGCTTTTCAAGAGTTTAAAGTCAAGATATGGAAATGTACTGTTAGTTGGAGTTTGATGGTTCAAGATCAGAAGTGATAGGAAGTGAGGAGTAATAACTATAATGGGAATTGAAAAAAAATAGAACCTAATACTAGTTGCAAGTATTGTTCATAAACTATGCAACATGTTATTTCAGATACTGTGTTTACATAAATTCAGCAGTTAAAAATTCAGCAGTTAAACATCAAGGGATCTACTGTTCTCTATGGATAGTGATGAGTAGAAAAGGGATGTGACAGCTTTGTTTGGACAAAGAAGCTATAGGGAGGCAAGGGATCCCTGTTCTCTCACTGCCTATCTCTGGCTACAAAACCTTCAGTCACTGAACCAGCAACTCCTAAAGACAGTCTAGGGCCTTGTGTTTCACACAACATTGGCTACATGTCCAACCTTGGAGAGCACCTGCAATGGTTATTTCTAAAATTGTGTGCCCATGAGGCCTTTAGGAAGTTGTGACATACCACTTAAGAACATCCTGATGTTAAAATGTGCTAATCCTCTTCCTTAGGGAATAGATGGGATTGAGCAGTAGAGAGAAATGAAAAAATGTATACCACCCTCACTGTTACAAGTAATTCACATTAACTCTCTGGTATCTTTGCATAGACAGGTCCAAAGAGGCTGCCAGCTTAACACAGTTAACTTGACTGGTTCCTGTTGTGGGAAATAGAAACAGGGATTGGATTTAGTTCCCCTCTTTGAATTAAGTTACATTTTTTGAGGGACGAGGGGATTACACTGACACATCAATGCTGGCAGCTTGGCCTGCATGATTCAGGCTCTGAAGCAGTGACCTTCCATGGCTTATGCCACCTGGATATCAGGCAGGCTGCAAAGGATTCCATTTTCCTCAGTGATCCATGAAATCTAGCGCTTCCCTCTGCAGCAGAACCCATGGCTCCTCTAAACATACCTTGATGCTTGCTGAATTGGGCCTATTAACTATTCTGAACCAAAACATCAGACTCCACAGTTTAAACCTCAGTCTCATTTCCAAATGGGAAGATTGGCGTGAAATCCATTGCAAAAAGGGTTTGAGGCCTTCACCACTCCCTCATGGTAAAGCACCTGCAGACAAAACAGCTCTCTAATAGTCATGAAATTAGCTAACCTGGTTGAAGACCAGTTGAATCTCAAAAACTAGGCTATTCTTATGTTAAATGTCCATGCAACAGGTACATTGACAGTGGCAAGAACTGGTCATTATGTGGAGTTTTTTTAGCATTGTTCTTCCTGATACTGCTGCTGGCAATTCAGTATTTGAAAGTTTGTGACTGGAAAGTTTGAATGCCCAAGAGTAAATCTGATGAGTGAGCAGATGTTATTTTCACATGATTTGAGGGTTTCCCCCTCTGGCATCTCTAGGAATCTGCTATTCTGCCTCCAGTAGAACAGCATCCATATCTTTGCAGACATTACTATGCTCTTTAGAGTTTGCTTGTGTCACTACGTGCAGCATAGCTGCGTAAATGAAGCCTGGAGAAAAATTAGAAATTGTATTATATGCCATTGTGTGTACAATTACATTTCTGTAAAAAATCAACATTATTTTCTCAGAACAAAAGCAGTATCAGACCTTATACAGTACTCATCATTTCAGCTGAGGCACTAGGAGACATCAGGAGGTTCTGGTACTCTGTGGCGTTGTCAGACTTTGTGTTAGAATGGAGTAGAGCATTGTGTGTGGGAGAGCTGTGTCTGATAAAGAACAGCTGAACTTTAGGCAGTGTATTTTTAAATGGGAACACAGGAACCAAATCTCTGATAATCAGCATATATGGAAAAATTTTGCCCCTCTGAGAGAATTGCAGAAACAATGGGGAACCGAGTCCTACACAAAAGCAGAAGCTGTGGCCATAGTGGCCGGGCAGTCAGGAGAAGAGGAGGAAGCTGCAAGGAAGCTGGAAACATCAGGAGGTGGAAAGGGCAGACAGCATGGGCTATCTGGGAGCAGTTCACCAGGCTTGCTGGGGCATAGACAGCCTTTGTTGCTCCCCCATCTCTTAAGGAAAACATAATTGTGATTTCAGTAAGCAAAATTCTTCATCTCTTAGAAGCACGGGCAGGAACCTAGGAAAGCCTCTGGCACTGGGAAAGCTGACCAGGAAAGCAGATTGCTGCAGCCTTTGTCGTGCTTTCCAGCCAAAGCAGCTGTTTTGATAAGCTGTAGTTTCAAGCCCTTTAAAGTGACTGGGGGGAACTTTTGTGCCAATTATCAATGGGAGTCTTATTTCCTTTGGGACTGAACCAAATGACAAATCCTGAAGTTTTATTAAATTGTTACTTTTCGAGAGTCAGACTCTGTTTCTGTCGCTGGGTGATTCAATTAAAGCCAGCAGACCAACAGACAGGCTGATGACTCTCCAAAGTGTGCACAATTCTGTCAGGCTTTATGAGGCTGCATCACTTTTCAGTGGTTGGTGTAAGATAAATAACTCTGAAACAGAGATTTGATCTGTGCTTGTGTTTAGACTGTCCTCTCTCATGTGCCCACAAAGCTATATCTGGGGGTGTCTTTTGCTCCTCAAATGCTCTTTACTTTTCTTCTGGGGAAATAAAGTGGCCAGGCACTTCTGCTGGAGCTCACTGGCATCACCGCTAGGTACAATATCTTGGGTCTGCCCCCAGGATGCCTGCCAGATCCAGGCAGGAATCTGCATTCGGTGTGGAAACCTGCTTTTAAAAACGGGATTCCTTGGCTTTAGTGTTTTGTTCTTTCCTAACGAAAACAATCCACGCCCCATGAATCATCTGGGCTGATTTGCTTTTCCCACCATACACAGCTCCCATACAAGTTCTTTGAGTTGTGTAAGCCATAAAAATCTAAACCAAATGTTTTACATGCATTAACATGTGTATAAACAAGCATGTGGCTTTGTGTGACTGTGAATACTTGTGCTATACTGCAGAGACATTCAGTAGAAAATACAAGGTTTCCTTTACAAAACCTGCTAATGTGCTGGAGGTATCTGATGGGCTCCCCACTTGTAGAACAGGGTCGTTATCTCCTATCAGAAATTGAATCGATGATCCCAACTTGATGCTAGCATTGTTCAGAATGAATAGCATGAATATAGGGGAATCTGACAGAGTCTCAGTAAAAAACTTCCTTTAATGGTAGTCACATTTCTTTATATCCATTTTTCTTTAATGTCTGCTCACTAGTTCTCTCTCACTTTATCTTAAAAGCTTGCTTGTGGATCTGAAGAGCTACTTAATACCAATAGTTTTGGGTTTAATCACAAAAACTTTTAGTGGTTTTGAGTTCCATGAAGTTTATAAAAATTTATTTATCAAATAAAAAAAGGCTGCCTTTCCCATTTATAATGGTCCACAGTATAGATACATGTGCCCAAAGATGAAACTTACTGCAGTATTTTTTTGCACATCTTTTTTAATACTTCCTTTTAGGAAACTTTGCTGTCTATGACTAAAAATACTCCTTACCTGTATTAACCTTGAGGGGAAAATACGTCATTCTTTAATGTTGAGTGGAACAATGTGAAGACCGAGAATGGCTTGATCTAAAGTTCAGTGAGGCGAGCAGGAGTTCTTCTGCTGGCACCAGTGGGCTCTGAATCAGGCTGTGTAGGTTCAAAAAGCTGCTTTTTCACAAATAGCACTTTCTTTATTCAACTGGTTTCTGGAACACAGCAGCTTTGTGTTCCGCTTCTGTGAGGTTTTTTTCCCCCTCTTTGTAATTATGTTTTCTCATTCACTGAATATATAACCAACTTTACACCCTCTTCTTTTATTCTCTTTAATACAGTTTCTTTTTGACTCAAACTTCTGCTGCCAAGGAGAGAGAGAAGTAGAAAGAAGTTGCTCGTGAGGAGAGCAAAAGAGCTTTCTCTCTAGTCTGCTTAATGGTAAAGTTTATCATAATTCTGCAAATTAGAGCAATGCTTGAGGGAACCATAGCAAATTCAGAGCCACAGATGTTTTGTTTGTTTGGTTGCTTTTCCTGATTTACATATCAAGCAAATTAATCCCTTATTTTAAACAAGGAGAAAGTACCTGAATAATTGTCTTTGCTAGACTAGATGGGGGTTTTTTCCTAGATTTTATTTTAATCTCTGTACTGAATAGTCTTCACATGCATCTGTTCAATTTTGCCTTATCTTGAGACAAGTATATTCTTCCCTCTGAGGCTAAATACATCTGATGACAAAGCATTCTGTATTTAAATAAGACTAAGCAAATTTAGCTTAGCTCAAGCTCCCTTGATTTGAACTTCTAAGGTCTTTAAGCTAAAAACTGGTCTTAAAATGTTTTTTTTTTTCTTATGTGGGATAATACTTCTGCTTTTACTGAAACATAGCAAAATGCAGTTCTATATTGATTCTAGAATTTGGCTAGACCACCTTATAACAATCAAAATAAAACCCACAGAAGCAGGAGATAAAGCAAGAAGACTGATCTGCAGTAATTGTCACCCTGCCCAGATGAATATGGAGTAGTCTCTTTGTTTCCTATGCTGCATAATTGCAGCCTAGTGAGTGCGAGTAGTGCCCCACATGTCAGCTAGGTACTTAGATTTTTTTCCTAGTTACATGTTCTCGTGATTGGCTCTGCAATGCAGAATGTTGGGCACTTCCCAGGTCAGTGGAATTTTTGGCTAAACTAAAGCTTCAGGACTTGAGGGCATTGTTTTTCCATAAGTTTTGTTATTCCTTTGTCTGTACTAATACAACTGAGTTGTCCTTCACATCAGTTTTTCCTCAGGTTTCTCTTCTCAGGGAAGCCACTTTCTATAATCACTTTGAAAACTCCTGTCCAGCCATTCCTGTGTCTGCCACTGACAAAGCACAAAACTTTTCAGGTCCAGAACACTTTCTGTATTATGCAAAAGGCACCAGATAAGCAATTATTGCTGCTTAAATGTGCTACAAGATGACAATAGAGGACTATGTTCTTCTAATTTAAATAAACAATTTTCCATTGACTTATACTGAATGATTCCTAACTTATACCAGTTGAATCGGGGAAAAAAGAATTGAGGCTTTAGCTGTGGAATAAGATATCTTCTGGTTTTAACTTAGTGCAGAATTCTCACTGATGAGAAAAAAGCAGCCTCCATAAACCAGAGGTAAAATCATAGAATCACCTGGGTTGGAAGGGACCTCAGAGGTCATCCAGTCCAACCCCCCTATAGTGAGCAGGGACATCCCCAACTAAATCAGGTTGCTCAGGAATACCACATTTAAATTAATCTAAACTAGGACTATGCATGTCAGACATATCTGTTGATTTGTTATGGAATGCAGAAGGTGTTCAACTATTGAAAAAGGTGCTGGCTCTATGAGGGAACATGGTATGCCACTGGGTTTTTGATTAGCAGTCAGTGAATGATCACTGGTAGTCTATCAGTGAATTCTCCAGCTCTTCCTGAGCAGCCAGGAGGCCTGTATTACAATCAGACAGCAGAAACTCCATCTTTCCCCTTAGGATGAGTAGAGCACCCTCTCAGGCAAGGTCTGGGATTTTCCTGTGATTCATCCCACGAACTACCCTGGTTTTCATTGGTGTTTAAGCAGACTGATTGATTTGCAGTTTGCCTTTACAGGCTGAGCTGAAAAATGTGGCAGTGGTAGTTTCAAACGTGTATTTCCTTACAGTGCCAGAAGTATTCCAGAGCCCTGAGTAATGCTAATTGAATGCCAATTTTATTCCAAAAGTAGCCAGTTAGTCTGCTATCAGCTGGGACTCGTCCTGCAGAACGTCCTAAAAACTTATTGCAGTGAAGGCTTTCTGAGCAAATCCAATCCTGAACCTGGACCCCCACTGGGAGCAGGAACTCAAGAGAAAGCAGGCTTGGCTGGGAGCTGGTTTTGAACCAAATCCAAGTACAAGCTACTTCAGAGAAATAAATGCAAGAGATTTTTGTCTTCACAAAGCATCCACAGCTGTTACCTCATTTATACTATCCTCCCCACAACAGAAGCTCTACAGCCCATTCAGAGGGCAGCTTATGCTTGGATTTCATCTTTTGATTCCTGCAGAATCAAAATATTCCCTGTTACAGAACACTTACTCCTTTGTCAGACCTTGTCTTGAAGCAGGAATCACAGCCAGTGACCACCTACTAGGATGGCTGTGCTGCTGACAGCAAGTCAAAAATGCATGGGATGGCACAACTTCAAGGTACAGACAATGTGCACCAAGGTTTGCCCTGATCATGTTTTGGGCATGAGTGTTATTTTTCAAGGGTTTGCCACCAATTGCTCATTCAGGATCTATTGACTTGAATAAATAGGAAGGCATCAAATCCGTGTGATAATAGTGATGATGGTGGTTCTGTGGCTATGCTGAAATCAGATCCCTTGCAATCTGCTGAAAGAATGAATTGCTGCATCTTGCACTAATGAGATGTGAAGTAAAACAATCCTTTGGGCACAGAGGGCTCAATAACTCCTGCATTGCATGCAGTGAAGGTGTTACTTGCATCAAACACACTATAATGGAGAACCATTCCACCTGCAGCTATGGGGCTCAATAAGAGCCAAATATCAGAGAACTTGCTGAAGTCCTGAAACAAGCCAAGTGCCTAATTTTGATAGGAAACTATTGCTTCTGTTAATGAAATTGGCACTGCAAAAGCTATTGTTGAGCACTCAACTGCTATTCCACTAGTTTGCAGGATGTCAGAGGCTGAAGTTTACATTTAGCTGCATTTCATCCAAACCTGTTTTGTTTTAAGCATATGTTCTGTGCCCCTTTGTTGGAAAATTTCAGTATCCCATAAACTTCCTAAGAAAGTCCCTGCCTTGTTCTGAAGGAATAAGTGAGTCAGTGTGAAACTGGTTTTAATTAAATCAATTGATGTTTCCTGTAAAAGCAACCGAAAAATAATAAGATGTTAAAATTGAATGTTGCTCTCACTTTCCTTAGGATAAGACTGATTTGGGTTTTCTTTGCTTGTCTACACTTCAGGGAATAGTTGTTTTGTCTTTTGCCACCCTGGGTAATTACAGAAAGAAATCTGCTTCTTTGTGGCTGTCTCAGTGCTGAATTAAAAGGAGAGGTGTCTGTTTCAGTCGAATAACCATGCACCTGGTTGACATCAGGAAGCCTTCCTCCAATCAAGGATGACTTCACAGAATCATGTGTCCAAACCTCAAAATATGTTTATGCAATTAAGGATTTACTTATGCTAAAGATTTCTGCTTTTCCTGTTTATAGTTCAGGTAGTGGGACTTGGGGATTGGTTTGGGTTTTTTCTCTTTTTTTTTCACATACACATAATTGTAAGAAACATCCCAATAGATGATAGGCTTAGTGTGTGTTTATGGATTAAAGAGAAGGAAGGAAAGCTAAACCACCTACCTAACTGGAGGGGCAAATTCAAAACAGGGAGTACTTGGCAATGATCACGCTTTTGGAAAGACAGAGAAGTTTTGTGAGACTTTGTCATAGATGGGAAACCAGCTTAAGATTGTCTATTAGCTTCCATTTCATCACCACAGTCCATTTCTCCCTTATTGGCTGAGCCATCTGTTTGAGGAGCAGCTCTGTCACTGTGACTACTGAAGGGGAAAGTTAAAAATAACCTGTGCTTTTACATAAGATTATTTTTGACCTGGAATGCTTAAGCGATCTGCTTTACAGTGTTCCTTGACAGACAGGTCAGGCCAACTGAGGGCACAAGCAGCTTTGGGCTTTGCTGTCAGAGCTAGCACCTTTTAGATGCTTCATTTATTTATTTTATTTTCTTAAATGAAATATGATCACTAAGTGCATGAAATCAGAGTCGTCAGCCTGACTGTTCTTGGGGTTGCAGGCGCGTGAGTTAGATTAAAGCCAACTGACTGTGATTCTGCACAGTGCTGAGAGAAGAGGGGAGCCTTGGGCTGCAGCACTCCACTTACAGTGCTTCAGTGTATTGCTTTGAGAAATAATCTGTTTGTAGGGAGTGAAAACAAGCCCTTCTGAGCATAATTGTAGTAGAGGTTTTTCTGTGGATACCTGATCAACAAAGGTAAGTTCATGGCAAGGGTATAGAGAAGATTAACTCCTTGTGCTTTTCTTCTTGCTCTCCCCCTTAGAGATATAAGCCCAGTTCTTCAATGTTTTTTTTCCAGAGCATGTGTCACACTTGTAGGAAGGAAATACCAAATTCATGACTAGTTCTTGTCCATGAATAGCAGGGTACTCCAGCCGTGAGCACCTGACATGCACTTGAGGACTTCAGGTTCTGAAGGTACCCTGCTTCAACCATTTGCAATGACTTCTAGAATCTGGAATGCAGTTAAAGGGGAGATACACTCTCATATTTGCTCTCTCTGCCCTTGCTTTTGGACATTGTTCCTTTCAAAGTCTCAAGTTTCTTCCAAAAAACATACCAGCTTCCTGGGCTTGTTCGCGCTATAGCACTAGCAAAAGAACAAGTACCTTAAGCTACTGCCAGGCTAGATTTTGATTGTCTGTAGTCATCAGCGTAGCTTTATAATTGGGAAGAACATTATGATTTGACTCATTATGCAACTATCTCCATCAAAGAAGGAAGTATTTCTCTTCTTGGGAGCAAATTAGGATGAGTAATAACTGATGCTGAACTGGATTACACAAGATGGCATTAAACAAAGTTACATAGAAAATAAGAAATCCCTTTTAGGACAGTACATGCACCTTTGTACACTCTTGGATTTTCATAGTACTGATAGTTTTCAGAGTGTTTTCAGCTTTTTAGCCAACAATCAAATGATTACCACCTTGCGGCATAATGTGGAAGTCCAGAGGATCACTTAGGCTTTGTTTTCCTTCCTCTGACAGTGTCTGAAATGCATCAATCAAGAGTTGGTGAATTAACAGTGCATGTCATTACGGAACACTACCCATCAGGAAACTGGAAGTCAACACTTACAGGCTTTAGAAAATGACTTAAGGTTAATGGTGAGACGTACAGATTTGTAAGAAGATCTGGAATGGGTTTTAGTACGCTCACCATGCTATATGCAGGAGGGAGGCCTTAATTTTACATGTAGATGAGATTAGAAACAAGATTGCATGCTTCTGGTTGCATGAAAGGGAAGCGTGACATGAGCAAGGTTTTATAGTCTCTTTCCATCTCCTTTACTTTCTTCCCTCAAGAACATTTAAGGGGGAAAGTGCCAGGGCATCCTAAAGCAGTGAGCTGTGAACAGTACTTGCTGTGCTGCTGTTTCAGCTCTCCCAAACAGGGCTCTGCAGTACGCATCCATCAGGGCCATAAAAGATTCATTCACTGTACTGCTTGGTTTTCATCTATTTTAAACATTTAGAGACCTACTTACGTGCCCTGTAAAACTTATAAAAATCATAGTGTTTGGAAACCTTTCTGGTGAAGTACCTGCCTTTTCCACTCAGGATAGCTGTTCCTTCTGCTATTGATTACCATGAGAAGTGTTTCACTGTCATGAAAATCTTTTGGGGAGGCTGAATTCATAGTAATTTTCATGCTTATTTATTAATCTTTACTTTGTTATATTTACTCCTCGCTATTTTTATTTCGCTAGCATCCTGCCGTTCTCTTTCCCTCTCCATTTCAATGGCCCAACTCTTCAGGCAGGCAGATTCTGACAATGGACAAAGGTTGGCCATGATCAGCAAAAATAATCAGCATTAGTTTGTGATGAGAAATATTCAGTAAATTAATTTAATCTAGTTCTGCTTTGCCAGAAATACTGTTTTGTTTTCTGGTGCTACAGCA
The DNA here is from genome assembly GCA_013399015.1 of Galbula dea. NCBI lineage: Eukaryota > Metazoa > Chordata > Aves > Piciformes > Galbulidae > Galbula > Galbula dea. The sequence continues at coordinate 1,388,249 of VWZX01009894.1, read as the reverse complement.
GAAGAGGAAAGCTTCTTGTCTGCCCGGTGTGTCCAGAACCCTTAGCCTCACTCTGCTACCTTGGGCTAGGCAAAGAGCCAGTCCTGTCTGTAGTTTCATCCTCCACAAGCAATTCAGCTGTTTCTGTAGTTAAAGCCTTTCTGTTTGGATATAGATTGATCCCTAAAATTAGAATATCATTCCATAAGAAACTTCTGTTGAAAATGGTCCTTTATAAACAAGATATAAAGGTACCAGACAGGATTGCACTATCATTACACGTAGAACAGATGCACAAGGGTACTTACCCATTTCGGGACTGTGGGCTTGCAGCTTCAAAATCCTCTCTCTCTTCCTGGTGCGAGGAGATCACACTCGAAGGGTAATCTTGAGCATCCTCCCTGAGCCCCTCTGCCTCCCAATAACCTTCTTCCTCATGTGACAGAGGAGTCCTCAAGGGGTATGCAGAGGACTCAGAAAAGTGTGGTTTTGAGCTGTGCACTGAACCATCATGATATCCATGATGGTCTGAGTGTCTGACCAGCTTTGCCAATCCTATTGTGTTACAGATGAGTAAAAGCTTCACTAGCATTGTGGGGTTTTTTCTCACCCAGTTACACCTGCCTCTTGTTCTGTTCTCTGAAGCTCAGCCTAGATTAATTCAGAATGCCTCAGCAATATTCTTAAACTGGAAAGTTGGAAGAAGGAAGGGGAAAAAAAAAAGATTTGTAACAAAGAGCGGAAAAAGCTTTCGACCCTCCCAGCTACTGTGGAAATGTCCGTGGCTAGTGAACAATGTGAGTCTGGTTCCTGTGTGGGGCTTAAATGTGTCTGACAGAGGGGGTAAAAAAAGGTGGTAGGAATACAGCTTATTCAAGGAACTTCTGAGCTTTGCTGCCTTCTAAACTTATCTGTGAACAGGAACTGAGCTTTTATCAACTGCGTTCTCCCTCAGGCACAGGAAAAGGATGTTAGCTTAAAGGAAAGGAAGAGAAAAGAAAGGAAAGAAAATATTGAGTGGTGTAACAGACTCTCATTATGGTGTCAGAAAATGTCAAGGACTGCTTGCTCCAGTGTCTGCTCATGGTGGTTGGGGTTTCTTTTCCTACAATTTAGAGGCTGAAATAACCTGGCTTTAGCAGCAGAATATTCATGGTATGTACAATAAATTATGTGGATTAAGAGATTCAGGGTAAATGAACAGGGTAAAAAGAAACGCTTGCTAAGAGCTGTTGTATGGAACTACCTCCCTCACCACATCCTCATAATACCTTAAAAAAAGGCTATGGAGGTTGCATGTAGTTTTCTTACTGGTTTTACTTTACCTGATGCTGCTGCTTTTAGTTTTGCTGCTATCATAAACTGTTCTTCTGTTCTCACTCTTGCAGGGTCATGCACTCTGGAATTTTCAAGAATAAAATGAGGGAGGACGATACTCCACAGACAAAACAGGTGGCAATGCTGGTGCAAGACTGCTAGATCATGTCTCAGTTTGAATAATGAGATGTGCAGCCTGAAGTTCAGTACGTCCTGTAGAGCATTAAATGTAAAGCTTTTCTGGAGTCACTCCAATGCCAGCTGAAAAATAAAGGATGAAATCTCTCTAGGATTTTGGAAGGCCTTGTTATTAAAGACACTGAATTTGCATCTCCTTATTACTGGTTGGATCTGCACCTTTCTTCTGATTGCCTCTTCTATGCTTAATGGAAAAAACTAGAGAAATGCCCCTACTGACCTGTAACAGACACCACTGTGTAAGAGCAGTTAAGCAGTAGGGCAGCAACAGTGGGACATGGGGCAAGGTAGAGACAGATTTTGATAATTTTAAGTGCAAAACCTGCTCTTGCTATTGTTGTCACTTCTCCAAGGAGATGAAATCACAAGTTCTGGGCTGAAGACTGAAAGAAATAAGCAACTTCCCTCTGTTCCTTCCTGCTGCTTTTATTTCAGAATTGTGTGCATCCTGCTGTAATACATGTTAATATGTGAATATTTTCTGGGACATGTTTCACATACAAGTATACTTTTCTTATAAGTAACTGGATGTGACCTAAGCATTATGTTTGTTTACTTAAGACCCATTTTCAGGAAGGATCTGAAACAAACATGAGACAAAACAAACAACAGTCTTCTAGTCTGACCTGCCATGTGAGTGTGGCTTGCAGAAGAGTGATTTTGTGCTATCGATATTGGCGTTGTCCCACTCTTTGGACTTGTCTTTCAATATATACCTTTCTACTTAGTATGAGGGTGCCAGAGCACTGGAACAGACTGCCCAGAGAGGCTGTGAAGTCTCCTTCTATGGAGATATTCAAAACCTGTCTGGGCATGCTTCTGTGTGACCTGGTCTAGGGAATTCTGCTGTGGCAGGGGTGTTGGACTAGATGATCTTTCGAGGCCTCTTCCAACTCCTAACACTCTGTGATTCTGTGAACTCATTCATTAAGTCTTCTTTGTGGATGTGATACCTCCCAAGTGGTGGGGCAATGTTTCCCTGCTGTCCTGGGTCAGAACGTCTGTTGCTTCTTCAGGTGCAAGGTGTCACTTTCTTTGCCTTTGTAATGATGCTGCCGATGAGTGCAGCAATTGAGAGGCATAGATTGCTTAGCTATTTGCAAGTTAATAATTTAGCATGACTTTTTGGTAGCAGTTATGAAAGATGTTAAAATATTGAGCATGCCAGGGATTGACGTCTCATTCCTTGTGATGGCCGTAGCATAGGGTGCTGCCATGAGCACATGGAAGGCATAAATTATTCAAAGGATCTTCCTTACTAAACACTAGTTAAGGTTCCTGTCTAATAGCTCCTTTTATTTAGGGTATCTGAGTAACACTTCAGGTTATACTGTTAGTTCATAACATTAGATTTACTAGCAAATTCAGCTGTAAGTTTTCTTGCTTTATCACCCGTAGAGGAACAGGTATGAGGAGGGTATCTATTTAGGAACAAGATACACCACAACTTTGCCCCTTCTTTTTCAGCTTGTGCCTCAGCGTAGAACCAGGGAAAACAGATGTACAAGGTCATTTGCTGTAATAATTTGCTTATTGCTTTCTGAGGCCAGTCTCTTCTAGGAGTTACCTTCTAGATGAGAAAGGCAGCTGTGCACCAACTGACATCACTAGATATCTATTCATGTTTCAGTTACCTAGTTTAGGCATGGTGTACCTTATGGAGCTAGGTACCACTGCTGGAATGGAGGTAAATCAAGTTTAAAACATAGCTTGGGGAAATGATTTGTAAATAAGTGTTACTCCAAAAAGTCTACTTGAAACCCTATCAGTAAGTGACACGATAAAAGTGATGTGAAAGTGTTTGGAGCTGCCTTGATACTGCTCAGAAGTTTCTAGTGGTTCTCAGATCTGCTAGCCAAAAAACCCTATCCTGCTCATTCTTTATTTTGGTAACTAAATTTGACAGGTAACAGTTACTTTTCCTTCACTCTTGGTCCCCAGACATCAGTGTTGGGTTGGTTTTTTTATCTGTTTCCTTATTCATGAAAATACTTTTCCCCAAAACTATTCAAACTATTTTTTTTAAACTGTTCAAGCTAGTCCTCAGGCTTGAAACCAGTCTGTGTACAATGTAAATTCTCATCTTGGCCCCTTTCTGTGTTTAGAGTCAGAGCCCTGCAGCTACTGGAGGACAGATGAGTGACCTCACAGTAAGTAGTGCCAAACGATACATTTGATAAATGGCTTTTACATACTGGGAAAGCAAATGCAGTGGCTGTTCCAGTCAGTGCCTCTCTAGAGATCCTGCAGAAATTATATTTTCAATTGATAGATTCAGACTTTTTTGTTTCTTTTGTATCTTCCCAGATTTTACTGCCTACTCCTTAATGCTTTTAACTGTAGACTTAAATTCAGGATCTGTGTATTTGAAAGGAGAAAAAAAAAAAAAGCCTTGGAAAAATGCTTAAAGAAAAGACAGAATCATTCTAATAAGTATGTGCTGCTTTAGATTCATATATCCCAGCTCCAAATCTCTGAAGCAGACTGAATAACTGGAATGATTTTATGTCTGGGAAGACAAATAGGACAGTTTTGTTGATAGCTGCACAGCAAGGGAATAACTTCTCATTAGGCTTTGGTTTTTAGATCTGGAAAACGCTGTCTCATTCACTGCCCGCTACCAATATGCACACGTGTATGCACAGCAGCTCTGGGGAAGGAAAGCATGGAGAGAGGAGTGTTGGGAGGGAGCTGCTGGGCTAGGAAGCAATTCCTTTTGATTGTCTGTCCTTCAGAGAGTAAGATGAATTCTTGTTGACTGTATTTTTATTAACTTGCTGAAAAGCAGTCAGTGGTATTCTGTGGCAGAGATCACTCACGAAAGACTGCTGTACTGGCAGCACTCTGCTCGCTGCTTAAAAATGTCTTGTCCGTCATTCTCTGGCAGAGGAAATTACTCATTAACTATCCAAAGGTACAAGCAGGAATTCAAATCCTAAACTGTTTGCCAAGAGGATGTCAGACAGAACTGCTTGTTTTCATTGCAGCATGAAAATGAATGATCAGAGACAGCTCTCCCTTCTGCATTTTGAAGTTTTCGTAAAAGGAAAGACAAAGAGAGGGAGGATTTCTGTTTATATAGAACAAGGTTTGATCCTGTTAATAATAAGATTATCCTCCATAAAAATACTTCCCAAAGGATATTTATCAGCCACAAAAGCAGTCTGTCTTTCTTTTCTTTACCTGTCTTTCAAACAACATCATACACCTTTTAAATACTTTGAATATGACCAAATCTCACTCCTTTCATCCAGGAAGATGCCTTTGTCAGCTGTTAGTTTCCAGCATAAGATCATTGTTAAAGGACAAGGTTAAGGTTTTGTGTGCCAAGTAACTTGCAACTTCTCTCTTAAAGAGAGAAGAGACACAAATTAAGTAAAATCCCAATTTAATTTGTTGCAGACACAAGAAAAAGTAGAGGACAGGGAATCTTGATTTCTGCTATTCATTCTGTTCATCTTGCTTCTGTGTTTTGGGAGTAGATAGACTTGAGTTAGCCTTATCTTGCCCATGTTCCAGAGTTATTGGCAGGCATTGCACAGGTCTGCTTCCAGGTATTAACCACCAACTGAGACAGAGAGAGATTTAGGTGTGGGGGAGGTGGGGAGCTGCACCTTTCACAGTCCTGACCCTCAAGAAACAGGAGTGTTATGCAGCAAAAGACTTCATGAACAAGACTGAGCAGCCAGAATTCAGGCTTTAAATGAGCAATTGTTGGATGGTTTGTCATCTCACAATTCAAGACAAAGCTTTCTTTTGGTACAGTGCAGACAAGCTAAATGTTTGTGAGATAGAAGTTTGACTTCAAAATGATATGAATTAAACTCAACAGAGAAAATTTAGGAACTTAATGTCTACGTTAACGGACTTCTCCCTAGTGTTACAGGGTAGGTCAACAGAGAAAAAGAGTTTGCTGCCAGGTGAGATTGGAACTTGGGTTCTCTGAATTGCAGCTGCAGGAGCTTTTCTTTAGCTGCTGATTAGCTAGTAAAAGGGAAATACTTAATCAGGCACAAAGTTGAGATCACAGCAAAATCCTAAAGCCAAGGTTGCTTACATTAACTTCTGGTTTTAGGTTTGTCTGAGGCAGGGTTGGCAACAGTTTGGGAATGAATCCTCTGCTTAGAATAGAAATAGGGTGCCATAGTTGCCATGAGGTGGCAAACATTCAGGAGCCATTATTGATGCTTGCCCTATATAGATCACCTACAATGTTGTCTTGAGTCCAGAGCTTTCCTGAAAAGGTTTCAAGGTAAAACAATGCCTGTGCAAACTGCCTGCTGCCTTGGGAGGGATCCAGCAGCATTTAAATGCCTCTTGTGAGCAATTTCTGAAGGTCATCTGGAGAGGAGAAAGCAGGAAAGGAGTATCCCACTCAAGTATTGGCTAATTGAATCTGGTGGTGATTCATGTTTCATATCCCAGCATAGCTTGATATTTCATGTATTTGTTACCTTTTATAGCAATGCAAAATATGTAGAATTCATTTGTACAAATCATAATGACAGAACAATAGCCTAACAAAATCAAAATACACTTCTCACTCAGCCTTATCAGCATAGGTATTCTCCTGAAAATATCGGTAAAACCCATAACCCTGGGAAGCTCTGTGCTCTGCTTTAATGGTCTTTGAAAGCCTGGCCAAAAAGTAAATGGGCCCTGTAGCAACTCCCAAAGATGGTAAATTCATATTTTATCAAATGTAGTAAAAGCCCTGTGTCTTGTGACTGACTCCATGAGCAGGTAGGTTAAAGCACTAGTTGTATGGCAAAGTAAGACACAGTTCCCTTCAATTTCAGAATACCCTGGGAACAGAATGAGCACCAGCTATGCACTTTCAGTAGTGGTCAGTCAGCCACCCGAGGGAAATTTTGAAAGATTGTAAGAAAAACCTTTTTTTCACTCCTTGCTGCAACAGTCTAGAACAATGAGAGCTGTTATAGTAATGGGTATGTTGTGATCATGTTCCTCTGAATCTTGCATTTTTTTAATTAACAATTGATAAATGTATTTAGTCTGTCAGAAATTTGGCTCCTCTACATTCAAATATGGACTTGTTCATTTTTAAATAAGGAGACTTATTTGTGAGAAAAAGGTTAAGAAATCATTGATATCAGTAAAGGAGATGATGCAATTGAGAGTAGTAGCCATGTAGAAGGGACCTTGGGGTACTAATGGATTAAAAGCTTCACATGAGATGACAATGTGTGCTCACAGCCCAGAAGGTTAACCAAATCCTGGGCTGAATCAAAAGAACGGTGGCCAGCAGATCGAAGGAGGCGATTCTGTCCCTCAGCTCTGCTCTGGTGAGACCACACCTGTAGTTCTGCATCCAGCTCTGGATTCCTCAGCATAAGGACGTGGACCTGTTGCAGCAGATTCACAGGAGGGCCAGAACAATCATCAGAGGGTTGGAACACATCTATGAGGAAAGGGTGAGAGAGTTGGGGTTGTTCAGCCTGGAGAAGGGAAGGCAGCAAGGGAGACCTTATTGCAGTCTTCCAGTATTTAAAGGGAGCCTGTAAGAAAGATGGAGGCAGCCTTCTGAGCAAAGCCTGTTGTAATAGGACAAGGGGTAATGGCTTAAAACTATTGGAGGGGAGATTTAGACTGAATATAAGGAGGAAATTTTTCACAATGATGGTGGTGAAACAGTGGAACAGGTTACCCAGAAAGGTGGTGGATGCCCCATCCCTGGAAACATTTAAGGTCAGGTTGGACAGAGCTCTGAGCAACCTGATTTAGTTATAGGTGTCCCTGCTTACAGCAGGGGTGTTGGGACTAGGTGACCTCTAAAGGTCCCTCCCAACTCTAACCTTGCTATGATTCTGTGATATCTGTATGTTGTTTTACAGATAAACAGTTTTTCAGTTATTTCAACATGGAGTAAAAAAACCACTCCCCAAACCTGAAGAAATATTCTAAGCTCCACAGTAAGAACTATGTTTATATACGTGTCTACATGTGTGTGCAAACATGCTATCTTTTCATTCAGCCTGGGTTTTTTTCTGTATAGTCAACATCTGACACTTGTGGCAGCAGTGGCTTACAAACCACTACACTTTATGAGATGATGGTGTGCTGCCCTTCCATAACACAGTTAAACCTCTGAATTTTGTATTCTGTTTGCCTGGTAATGACAAGCAAACAGCCAAAGCTGGTCAGGTTTTGTGCTCAGAGGCCAGTGCTCCGTAGCTTCTGAAGTTTGAGATATGGCACTATTAATGAAAAATAAATAATCACCTTGTTGTATCAGCAATAGCTTTCATAGGTGCTTGCACTGAATTTCAGTTTGCTAGTGGGACAGTATCTGGTTTGAGTCACTCAGGATCTACTTCAGAAAACAATTTAGCTTGAGTTTAAGCACATTAGGATATCTAACCATGATTAATGATCATATGTTTTGGCATTTTTTCCTTGTAAGGCCTTGAGGCTGGATGAATCCTCTGTGCAAAAGGTAGGATTTCCTCAGTCAGTTCTCTACTGGATGATTTTCTCACCCCACTGTGCTCTGCAGCACAAACCTCCAATGTTGTCCTGGTTTAAGCTAGAACAGAACTGATTCTGTTCAGTAACCTTGCTTTCCAGCCAGAATCAGTTCTGTTCTAGCTTAAACCAGGACACATGTGAGTGATGGCTTTGGTGTAAAACATCGTCTCACTCTGCAGTGCCTGAATGAGTGGAGCTCTGTCTACAGGAACTCTGAGAAACAACTAGGAAACAGGATTTCCCTCAACAGACATCTGATTTTTCAGAAATGAACCATTGTGATTGGATGTGCAGCTGAGCAAAAACCGTAATTGATACTAAATGCCTTCAGACTTAACAACATGGCAAGTGGGACGTAGAGCTCCCTTCACTTGAGCACCAAGCTTTTTAGCTGCTTGCCTTTTTCTCTTAGTATTTACAAGAAATTGTGTTCCTGTTACCATTTGTGCAGGGTGGGTTCTGGTAACTGCCAGACCAAGAAACCTGACTCTGTTTGTTTGCTACAAACGCTACCAGCTTTGCATGCTCTCCATCCCCTGCGAAACCAAGAGAGCCTGTGTTTGCCTCCTGCTGCAGCCTGAGGGAGATGCCCTTTCAGGAACTCAGCTCTTCAGATAAAAACTGTCTCTCTTCACGTAAGAGCATCCTTGAGTGAGAGCATTGCAGCATATTTTAAAAGCTTTATCTGTCTGGAAATTTTCCAGAAAGTCCCTTACCTACCGATGTCATCATTCTCTTCTCCCCCTCCTTTTTTAAATCTTCCCAAGCAGATCCGTATCATTAATATTTCAGTATCAGCTGTTCGCAGGCATTGGCTACACTGCAGCACACTTCATCAATAAGAGCCAGCAAAGGCTGTGAGCTTTGCCACACTGCCATCATCCAGTGAAGAAGTAAGAGCAAAGGCAGAGACTGGCAGAGAAACTGAGTATTCACTGAGGGGAAGGCTGCACATTGCAGTCCCGCTGTTGAGGTGCTTTTTGCTGCTGTCCCTCACTCAGCTTGTCCAAGAAGTACCCTAGCAAGCAACAAGAATGGATGTCTTTAAGAAAGGTTTCTCCATTGCTAAAGAAGGTGTGGTGGCTGCTGCAGAAAAGACCAAGCAGGGAGTGACGGAGGCTGCAGAGAAGACTAAGGAAGGGGTGATGTATGTAGGTAAGAGAGAACTATTTTCAATCTACATTTGAGCATGAACTGCCGCATAGATTGCCTCTTGAGAAAGTCTGGGGAGATTGTGGCTAAAGCTTGGGAGCAAATGACAGAAAGTCTGGATAACATCCTCAGCTCTGTCACAGAGTCACTTTGTAAGCCTAAGGTACCAGGTCCTCCTTGTGCCTCAGTTTCCCCAGCTGTAAATTAAACATAAAAATGACCAGATCTAATACAGTGTTAAGGAACGGATGCCCAGGTGGAAGGTTTCTATTACGACTGTTCACTGATTGTCTGCAGGGTGAGTCACTCACTCTCCAAGCACCTGAGCACTGCTGGTCTCTGTCTCACCTTCATGCTGTGAGGCATACACAGAGGAGGTCCTCGAGAGGAGCCAGCAGCATTAAGTGAGGATTGCAGGAGGCATCTGTTTCCCTACAAATATACTGTTTTATCCTGAAATCCTTCTCTTCTTCACCAACCTGTTTCATTTCCCATGCACACATTAATCTTGCTTCACAAGAGACACACAAATTTATTTTGCCCAAAGGGTAGGATCTAGAAAACAGCATGGGTGATGTGATGTGTGATGTGAGTAACCTTTCACAGTTAACTGTTCTGCTTCAGAAACCTTCCCGTTCAAGGTCACCCTCAAAACCTGCTATCTCCATTATCTAGCACATGCAATTATATGGCTGGATGGTCAGATATTCCAGATACTATAAAATTTATGAAGTCTTATGTTCCCAAGACTGATTACCTCACTGCTGAGGTAATCAGCAGCATGGTAATCACTGCATCTCACAAACCTTTTTATGGTTCCTAAATGAGAAAGAGAAGTGGGTTTTTTTTAAGCAGGAAAGTTTACATACTGGGTCTTCCTGCTGTTGTGCTTCAGCATCCACAGCTCTCCATAGCTACTATATTTAGAACAGGTCTATTGACAACAGCTGCAGATGTGTATTTGTACATTACACATGAAATACAAATTTTATGTGTAGTAGATCTAGTAACGTCTTCATACCAAAATTTTAAGTACTCAACTAGTGGCATGCTATAGATGAACAGTACATTAACAGTTCACATTTCAGCTTGTAGCTGACTCACAAGAAAAAAAGGTAAACAGCATCCCTGTAACGCTATTAAACTATCCACAGTAGCTGAAACACCAGCCTGTAAAATGTCACATCTAGGTGTCAAATTGTGCCACTGCTATTGCTCCGGCTACTTCCTGGTTTGGGTGATGCCAGAAAGGACTATTCTGAATTTTTATACATAATTCCTCACGTCCCTGTTCATTCATGTTGTATGTCTGCATACTGTGACACCCTGGTTTTCATTTTTGCACAGCCATGAGGTACAGAGTCTGCTTGTGAGATTCTAACCTTTTAATAAAGTTTCTAAAAGCCTTCTTAAAACCTAAAGCTATGAATGAAGATCAAATGAGGGTCAAGGTGAAGATTAAGTGCTTTCCCCTTTTATTTTTTGGTTGGTATACCACCAATTCCTGCCCTATCGTGCACAGGATAGTGCTTTGCCTTGAGGCTGATTCAGTTCCTGTTGCACACTGGAGGATGTTCAGCCCTTTGGGGAAAACTTAGTTTTTCACAGGCAGGAAAAGAAAGGCCAGATGCTGATTAGCTCAAAGAACTGATTTTTTTGATAGGTAGAGAATATGCTTGATTAAAACTACATATCAATTAAAACAGGGGTGATTAGTATGTTGTTTGTGCTGGCTTTTCTCTCACTGTGCCATATATAGGGTTAATTAGAGACGTAAGCCCTTCCTTCCCTGCTTCTTCCTTCGCAGAGCCTTATCCCAGCAGCTTCATCTAGAGTGCTATGAGATGCAACCTGAATTTTTGGATGCTAGGAGAAAACAATAATTGTATAAAAGCCTGAGGTTATTTTTAGAACATCAGGAAAAAGAGGAAAAAACCCTAATGCCTAGAATGGATGAAGTAGATCCTTGACTTTTATTCAGGTTTGTATAAACTCATTGCTGACTCTCCAGAGGGGATTTCAGATGTCTGGGCACAACTTTCATGTCTGGCAAGTCACTTGCTGCCACCTGAGGAGAAAAAAAATAATGCTCATTCAGAGGCATCCGCCTCCAGCTCATGGTGTCACCAGGGTACTGTGGCCACCTCATCCCTCCCCTCTGAGCCACACAGATTCAGTTCCCACAAGCCATGTCAGGGCCAGAGATGCCTCCCTCCTGTGCTAACACTGCAATGCAGCTCACATCTGGGCTCTTTAGAAGTTCGGCCATTGCTGGGCTAGTCACAATCATGGGGTGCTCCTGCCCTGACATGTGCTTGCTGAAAGTCTAGGGTAGAGGAGAGTGTGCATGAAATGAGAGAAATCCTGTAGCATGGACCACCTTTGAACTTAGTAAAATGACAGTCTGTTCTCCAAATTGTAACAGCCTCTGCACATACTGAAGTGGCAGTGGATCCTTGCGCAGTTAACGTGTATCCAGCAGTTGATTCGATGGGCTCTTTTTTATTAGGTTTAAATAGTAATAAGTGATGCAGAAGATACTTACTGAAGTTAATGCAAAGCATCACCAGAGTACTGAGTATAAGGTCATTAGTACTGTTTAATACTGAAATTCAGGAAGCTTCAACAAAGAATGCAGTTGTAGTTTTTCAGAACAGCTTTCAACCACACATGTTGCAGAAAGCCCCAACACACCAAGCTCTACTTCAACAAGGTGACTCCAGCATAAACTCCTGCAGGACTTGCAGCACATTATACTATCCTTTTCTACTCTAAACCTTTTCCCCCTGCACTGCACTCTAACACCTCGGTCACACCCTTGTGAAACCCAAGCTCTTACAGATGACTCACAGTGCTCGGAAGAGGCAGGATGCATGAACTTTTAATTCTGTGTACACAAGCTGCAGGCAAGGACTAATGAGTGAAATGAGATTGAGCATCAGGTGATTGCTTTTTGATTCAACAGATGGAGGTTGCTGGCAAGGGTATGTGCCAGAAGGTTGGATTTCATGTGGTGCATAATGGATGCTGTGCCTGAGTCATTGGGCGTGGTCAGGAGACTGGGTTAGGAAGATGAAGAAAACTCTCCCCAGGCAACATCTGTGATACTTCCCAATGCCATTGCTTCTGTCGTAAAATGGATTGGGGTTTTTTAATTCTACCTGCATCCCTCCCTTCTGGAATTATTTTCCATCAGAAGACATGGCACTTATCCACTCCCTTCCCCCTGCAAAAGAGTCAAACCCAGGCGGTCATCTTAAATCAGGTAAAGCCTGGTCACTCTGAAGTCTGGTAAAAAAAAGTATACAGAAGTACAACCCTTGTCTCACTGCATGTTTACTGCAGAACTGACATTTATGGAAGGCTAGGACAGCACATTATATACTTTGCCTAACCACCAGCTGCTCTTTGACTGAAATACAGCAAAGAAGGGCTGAGCTTGTACATTTGTGTCTGATGTGAGAAGATCTTGTACGTCAAATAAATATTGTGACAGTCCGTTGTTGGAATGGCACTGGGGGAGAAACTGAAGCAGGATGGCACCTTAATTGAACTGTGTGTATTTGGCCTCTTCAGGAGCTCGAGGTTGTGGCTTGAGGCTTGCACTTGCTCTGCTCACTGCTCTGCTTCTCTACCATTTGTATATGCTGGGCATAATATATTATGACATCCACTTTACAGCAATGCACATGTATTATATGCATCATCAGCAGTGACAAGTATAAAGTAAAAAGGTTTTACTTCTTCAGTTTTAACGCAGTTTGGGAGGGTGGAGTGAAATGTTGAGCGCATATTGTAGTAGAACAGCTTTGTTCTTCACCAGGCAACCATTGCAACCACCAAAATATATCCACAATTGAGAATTATGTTCAGCAATGCATAATATGTATCGGGCAGAACAGAGCTGAGCTGGATCTGTTGTTATCAGGGCACTGCACCTGTTTTGCTTTTCAGGCTGTAAATAAGAATGAGATGTGGTTTGTATCTGATGTCTCCCACCACACCCATGAATGTTCCAGTACCTCTGGAGTTAGACCTGCCTGTCTCTTTATTTCTACCATTTTGACAGTTGGCCATAATTTTTTGTATCAGTATGGGAAATTTGAAAAGAGCCTGTATAGGAGCAGTTGGTTTACAATGCAAAGTTAAGTGAGACCAGTGGAACCTTTTGGCATGTATTCATTAAATCTTCAACAGAGGTAAATTTGATCCTTTATTTTTGTGATAGGAAAAAGCATCTAGCTACTGATGGCTGCCCATCTACCATATGTTTTAACATACATGCTGCAGTATATGAATAGAAGGGGTGTGCATCAGGTCACTTCAAGCTTGGAGGAAAACCACAGGGAATATTTATTCCTTAAGGGCTACATATATTGCAGACTGAATGCCCTTCACATCCTGTTGGCTTTTCAGCTTTAAGAACAGCAAGTGAAATTACAATGTAAGCATACATAAGATGTACCTTCATGTTTTGAGATAAAAAATTGTGCATTCTGTGTATCACTGTGAACAGGAACTTACAGCCTAGGCTGAGGCACCAAAATGAGAATCTTGTAAGTGGGTATGTAGCAGGTGGGGTGCTTGTTCTGTAAATTCAGCTGCAGGTTTCTCCAGAGACTTTATTAGAGGTACAGAATGAAACTTTACATGACCACTGCAGCCAAGTACCCTGCTGAAAGACAGGGAAGATGGGCGATGTGACTCATTATTTTGGAAGACTGAAGGAGATGTGATTTTACTAGGTAACTTAATATATATTCATTTTTACCATTAGCTTAACATTGATTTACCTCTACTCAGCTGTACTTTTCATTTTGGAAATATTCCAGGGACATTTTTTCATAGTTCAGCATGGTAAAATCAAGGTTTTTCAGGTCTAAGCATCAATTTACAGTTGAAGTTATCCAGCTACAGACACAACATTGACTTTATTGGAGAGAAGGAAGCTAGTGCCTTCTGCCACCTCTACAAATGGTTTTTGTCTTAGCAAGAGATATCGGCAGCACCACAGCCCCACGCTGCACCTCATAAGAACAGGAAGCTGTCTGTGCCCAGAAACCAGGGGGGGAGTCTTTGCCAGGTAGCACTGATGGACCATGTATTTCCTTTCACAGGTACCAAAACCAAAGAAGGTGTAGTGCAAAGCGTGACCTCAGGTAAGAGTACAGCCCTGAGGGAGATGTGGAAATCTGTGGTGTGTTGTTAGATATCTTGATAAGTCTGCCTCTCCTGCCAAATGGAAGCTTGGGCAGGCAACACTTATCTGCATGACCTTCCATTTAATGAATGGAGGATGCTTGCCAGGAGTGATGGTTCAGGGTCTAGTATTTGCAATGCACATGGATGAGAGAAAATATTTAATCAGTAGAGCAGGTCAAAAAAATCTAGCAAATGTTACTTGGCAGACTCTGGTGGTTCGCAGCAATTTAGACATTTCACAATGTCAGGGGTGCTGCTGGCATGCAGAGAGGTTTTACTTGCATCAGATCCAGTCTAGCCAAAACTAGGCAGTCACAGAGTCAGGGACCCTAAGGGATCCTTCTAGGCATCCCAAGCTCCAAGGCAAGGCAGCTTCATGGACTGCCTTGAAGAGAAATTAATGAATCTTTTCGCTGGAGAATTTCATGATGATTACTTTTGTCTACCCAGGTGTGTTAAACCAAACAGAAGGTACCCAGAGAGAGGTCATATGCAGTCTGCAGTGGAAAAGACACTATTTTCACAATTGTCTCTTAGTATCTCACAGTAAATTTTTCATTCTCCCCTTACCACAAAGGCTGCTTGGCTGCAGTGCTGCTCTCTGAGCAGCATTTTAAGTCAGAAAAGAAATGTTCCCATACATGATCTAAATTCAGACATGATCTCACATAAAAAATCCAGATAAGGACTGTATCAGGACTTATTTCTTCTCTTGCATTGATGCAGTTGTTTTATTGTCCTAATGAATTGGGCACTGACTTTCTGCTTTTGTTGAAATCTCAGTTGCTGAGAAGACCAAAGAGCAAGCCAATGTGGTGGGAGAAGCTGTAGTAGCCAGCGTGAACACAGTGGCAAACAAGACTGTAGAAGGAGCAGAGAACATTGTGGCCACCACAGGAGTTGTAAAAAAGGTATGTTTGTTTCTTTGGTGGTGTGGAGGACAGAAGAGTTGGTTTTGGATTACACTTAAAATTTATCTGCAAACATTCACAGTTAATGGTTTTACATATTCAATGAGAGGTTTTCATCAATATCTGCTTTTATATAATGCTTAATATTATTACATAATGCCTAATATAATCAGAGTTGTTTACTTTAGAATATACCGTTTGAGATCATCTTAGGGTCAATGAGAGCAAATTGCCCAGGACTGTGTTCAGTTGGGTTTTTGATATCTTTATAGATGGAGATTGCATTACAACCCTGGCAACCTGTGTGAGTGCTTGACCACCTTCACAGGAAAAAAAGAAGTATCTCTTTATGTTCAGATAGACATGTTAATCAATTTATGCCCATTGTCTCTTGTCCCATCTGCTGGCAAGAGTCCAGCTCCCCCTTTTCTTATGAATGTAGAAAAACATTGTTCCCATGGACTTGAGCAGAAATATGACCAGGCTGCAGTGAGCATCTGACCGGGGTTAGAGCTATGGGATGTGCAGGTGTGAAGGAGGGGAAGCTCAGCACTTGCCCTCACACTTGGCCTATGCCACCAGCAGCCTTGGCCCCAGCCCCGGCAGCTCAGCAGGCAGCAGAGGGCAGCAGGAGTTCAGGCAAAGGCTGGTCCAGGCCCAGAGCCTGACCCTTCTGCTCTGCTCTGTGCTGGTTTGGACAACAACCGAGTGGTTGTTGATAAAGGCCACGGACTGCCCAGAGATTAAGCCAGATTCAGACAAGATGTCTTCTGTCCTCAAGACTAATTTGACAAACTGGGTTCCTTCAAGTAAGGGTATTAAGGGTCAGGGGAGGGAGCAGAACAGCTTCCTAGATGAAGGCGGAGTTGCATCATTAGAGAAGATGATCGCACCAGGTGGTAACAAACAACAACCATTTGTACAGTACACGAGGCTAGTATTTGGCAGCTCTCTGGTAAGCCTGGCTGTGTTTCCCCTCTTCAGAGAGCTGTGGTCAATGGTGTTGATAGCTGCATGAACTAGATGAGTCACAGCAAGCCCAAACCCAGAATCAAAGCGAAGCAAGGCTGGCCAAAATTGTTTTAATTGTTCAGAAAGCTGGCTGATGGATTTCCTGATCTGCACATAAACACATTGTGATGTGAAACAAAACTCCTACACACCATATAAATCCTGAGAGAATAGCCTAACAAAAGAGAACAGCAGCTACGCGTGACGCAAAATGTCCTCCTGAAAGCACGTGAAAAGGGCAGATACAGAAGTTCTGCTAAGCCCTTGGGTAAGGTTAATCTCTGTTCCCACAGGGAAGAGCAGGAGTTAGGCTGCAGGACTGTAAACAGTCATTCCTAGTTCCATGGGGCCAGACTACCCCCTCCTACCTTTTGACTGTCCGGGAATGAGGTGGTTGACCCAGCAGAGCTAGGAATTTGCTGACGACAGGAATCTGTCCTGCAGATACCGAGCTGCTTCCCTTCTGGCAAGGACTGAGAAGCAGCAATCCTCTTCCCCTTTCATCCTAAGTGAGAGCCTCCTCTCAAATACTGACGAGTTACAGTTTACAGGTGTTAATTTCAGAGCTCAAACTGGTCAATGTTACCTGTTTCCATTCTTGTGCAAGTAATCCCTTAGAAAATCAGTGATTCCTTCACCCTAGTGATGGTTCTGGGTTATGCAGACTGCAAGCAATACAGAAAAGCTCTGAGTCTTCCAGAGGGTTAAAGCATTAAGCATCTGAACTGTTCTGGCATCTTCTTTTGGTGTCTGCCTGCTTAGAGTTTAATGGGGATTGATCAAGAAATAAAAGATGTGTTGCATGCCAAAGGGCAGGCTAATGGAAATAGAGCCAGAGGCTGCCAAGAGCAGCACCGGTCACTGTAATGTGTGTGAGAAACCCACTGGAGATACACTAAGAAAAGTGATAAGGTATAGCAGTTAGATGTTTAAAAAATAAACACCTACTGTTATAATCTTGTAATTCTGGAATTTATGCACAAGCATTTCAGCCCCTGAAGCCTGAGAAAGCTGTTACATCCAGTCCTGAGACTTGTTCACACTCCATCCCGTCCTCCTTTCTCATTGCAAAGAGCAGCTGCCATTGTCTTATTTCTGTTTCCAACTCTTTCCAGAGTTGTTCCCTGCTGACTTTATAGAGGGATTGTTCAAAGCTCCAGGAGATCTGTGTGAATGCATGGCACTGAGCAGTACCATGGGACAGCTCAAATCTAGGAGTCGAGTGGCCTAGGAGGCGTGTCCCCAGCTCAGCGTTCCCAGTATTAGTATCAATTACAGAGAGCTTGTTGACATTTAATCTGTGCATTTGTGAGGTGGGATCAGTGGCAGGCACATAGTAGCAAAGAGTGGGGAACTCTAAGGATTCTGGATTAAGTTTTGCTCAGGGTAGCAGCCATGGGGTGGTTGAACTCTGCAGGTGTATCAGACAGGGACTTTGGCCATGGGGAAGAATTCAGGCGTTCATGGAACGTGGCAGGCACTGAAGTGTGGACAATGGGGCAGTTGGCATCCCACTAGTCCTTGCTGTCCTTGGTGGGAGCACTCAGAGCTAGGCAGAAGGAAACAGGGCTGAAGTAACTCTAAGCTTATGGAGGGGTGCCAAGCACCAGAGGAGAGCAACCTCGAGTAACGTTTTGCATCACTTTGTAGGGCTTTGGCAGAGGCCTGGTCACTGCTAACTGAGTACTAAAAAGTACTAACTGATTTAGTGGACTTTTAAAATATTATCTAAAAGATATGTAAGTTAAAAGATTATAAACCCTCCACAATTTTTCTGATGCACAAAGGAATGAGACACATCACTAATGTGGCTTGTCTGTGGCTTTACACTCACCCCAGTCCCTGGGGTAGACATTAAGGGCTTTCAGGGAAATAAACACCCACTGAATATCCCTGTTTTAGGAGAGGATTAATACTACTTCTGCATGACACAGCACAAAGTTTGCTGCATTGCAGACACCACGTGGTTGGGAACAAGTGCGTGTATGAACACACACACCTTACTCACAAAATGTCCCTCAGGGACTGGAAGAATTTCCCCAGTAGCTGGTGATTCCCTATGCCCACCCCCTATATCTTCCCTTGAGATCTTTTTGCCCTGTCAGTTTTTACATGGTTTAGTTGTCATTTCATGGCTCTCTCATTTTGAATTGGGTTTGATTTTTTTTTTCTGCTTCACTCCATTAGTAATTTGAGGAGTTGTCAGTTAAGTGAAACTGCTCATTGGATCACTTCATTTCTCTCTGCACTTGATCTACCACACCCATAGTGTAGTTTATCACTTTCATAACAACTGCACGTTTTGAACAGCAGCAGTTGACATTCATGGCCTTAATTCTGTTCACTTAAGCCATGTGATGCCACTGACACTAAGACATTTGCAGCAAAAGAATTAACAGAAACTGATGAGTGACCTCCCTATTTAAGTTAGTTTGGGCAGCATGAGTGCCTCTAGGAGAGAGCAACCAAGGGTATCTGAGAGGCCACCAAAGGCAGAGCTGATAAGCAAGAGGAGCAGGGAAATCTACAGCCAAACTACCTTACAATTAAGTAGGATAAAAGGTCAAAACTCTTCCCCTTTGTATTCAAGCTTCACTGTACTTCACCAATGCAGTAATGCATCCCAATGGTACTCTTCAGCTTCCCATGGAGCAGGGGTGACTGCAAAAGCAGAATGGAGTGGATTACTCTGCCTACAGGCACTTTTTCTGTGCTTCCCTCTCCATCTCATTAGTTCATCCAGTCGTACATTTTTCACATGCACAACAGCTGAGTTAGTGGCACTGGTGAAGCCATAAAGTTTAGAAGACTCTGTGCTTTGTGGCTAAAGGCTGCGCCCCTGTAACCCTGTAGGGTGGTGATGCAAACATTTAAACACATTAAATATGTATTATTTGTATAAGCAGCCCCCGGAAACCCTAACAGAGGCTGGCTGTGGACTAGGTGAAAACAAAGCTACCCCAATCCACTTGGATTCATAGGGAACACAGGAGTCCTGTGCACTTGTCTGTCTGTCCTGTCAGTAGGTCCACTCGCTTTAATCATGGGTTGACCTCTTAGTCAGAGCTGTCAGCATCACTCTGAGCACATTCAGCCTGAAACCCATCCAAGACAGTTTGTCCATAGGAGCTGTCAGGTTGCCTGAGGGTTTACAAGGGAGTGGTTTGGGGATACTGCCAAGTAGCATTGCTTTTGATCCAACACCCAAGTTCAAGAGCACTAGAGGAGGCTGAACCTTTCTCTGTCTTATGCAATTGATGTCTTATTGTGGGCTGTTAAATTTGTAGCAGATTAGGTTGCCAATAGCCTCTCTGGCTTTACAGCCTTACAGTAGTAATAATAAGAAGAAAATGAAATCTTGCTTGCCAATGAATTTGATGATTTTTTGATGAGTAATGTTCCAGCATCCAACATTTAGACTCTGTGTGCTTTCTCTGAAGATAATCCTGATCGGGTTTGTCTCAGAATTTTTGAGGATGGCAAAAAAAACCCCACTGGCCTGTAACATAATATGGATAAAAATAAAAATTCCATTTCATGTGTGGACTTAGCTAGCAGAACATACAACACAGTCACTGAGCTTAAAAAGGGAATTTTGTTGAATTTGTGAAACAGAGAAATGTAAAGAATTAAATTGTAATTTTTTTTCTTTGCAAAATATGTGGACTTTTAAGATCTGTTTTTAAAAAACATATTAAAATAGCTGAACTCAAAAGCCTATAGTATGCTCTAAGACCTCAACCTTTCACAGGAATATTTTTATAAAGAGCAGGTCTTAATTTGTTAAGTTTTTCTTAGTGACATCTGAACATGTCACTGTTTCATAACCTTAGTGAAATATTGTATTTTAGATATATCTTCTATAGTGTATAAATTCAGTATACAGATACTTTTATACATTAAAAATATTTTAAAACTTCTATTCCTGTAGTGAATTCTAAACTCTTGTGTTTCATTTAACTGTTATGTTAAGCGATTTTGTTTTTCTCTCTAGTCAAAGAGATTCAAACTCCCACCCAAAAAAAGATAACAACTCATAACACACTAAATCAGTTTTCTTTCTTTTTCCTTTTAAATACCTTTTCTGAAACAATACATAATTTCTGAGGGGGGGTGGAATGCACTTGTCATTTAAGAACAAGAGGAGCATTACTAATTATTTCATGGTTGCAACATGCCTTTTCCTTAGAACATTTTATGCGTTTTAATGAGGAGATGATCACTGAAAAGAATAGCAACGTTCTTGCTGTCCTCCAGAGAAGCTGGATTTTCACCCTCACTTTCCTGCCCAGCATCCTGCTGTGAGTCAGTGTTACAGCTGGGGCTGGTACCCAGAAATTTCTGGCTCTTCATGCAAAGTGAAGACCCTTACATCACGTGGTCCTCCTTTGTATTTTATTTTCCTGACAAGTCACTGAAATCCTCAGGCAGCTAACGCCCAGCTGAAGAATGCAGCCCTTCCACATTTCATGTTTGCTATTCTGGGCAGGGCAGGAAGCGTGTGAGAAAAAGGCTGTGAGATGATATCCCTAACATGGCCTGACACCTCTTCATCCTGTGATTGTACTGGTTTCTCCACCACAGTTTAGAAATGCTCTTGGTTGCTTCCATTTCTAAAAATAGGTGGGTAAGATCTTTGTTCCTTCTGGAGCAGAGTCTTGGCAGAAAGCACCTTTTAAGGGATACAATAGCTGAACAAGGATTCTTCAGCCCACCCATTGCTCTCAGATGCAGTGTCCTGAGGATGTTCTTGAGGAAGGAATACCCTTTTTCATGACTGTTTCCACACCTACCAGAGCTGAGCTCCCTGCCCAGAGGAAGAGTAGGTGGTCGTGCCCTGTAGAAAGATGGGGTGCACTGCACTTGTCCTTGTGTTCCTGTGAGTGGTTCCTCAGTTTTCCCAGTGCAGCAGCACCTTAGGCAGTCACCTTTGAGTCACCTTCACAATTTCATACTGCAGCTGGTAACCTCTACCCTCAAAAACCTTATGAAGTGCATGCTGTTACAGCTATTGGCAGTGGTTTGCATTGCAGGTGTCTTTTGTCTCCACCTAACAGTTCAAAACACTGCTTGTAAAGCTTCAAAATACGATTTGAGGCTACTAACCTGCTTTGACCTAGTGTGCAATGTTGAGTAATAAGGTGTAGTCCTTTCATATGGCCCTATATACATGTAAAGATCTTGAAGCCACAGAGTGGATCGTGAGGCTGGATCAGCCTCCATAAATTCAGAGCAGTGAGCTCTGCTTGCTGACAACAGGAGAGTTCTCTCATTTCAGAAAGGCTGTGGCTACATGACTTCATCAGTGAAGTGGCCTCTCCCTGGCAGACCCAAGCCCCTTCTGCATTGGTAACTGGAAACCACAAACTGGTCTCTGTGATGTGCACAATTTGATGTCATTCCATTACCTGGGCTTACTTAACATAGGTAGGCTAATATTGGCAAGAATCATTTGAGCCAAAAATGTGATGTAAATTAAGGGCATATTTCTTAGCAAAAAAACCTCCAATCACACTGTGCTTTTGATGTGGAGACACCCCCACTGCATGGCACTCTCTATGAATAAACTAATTGACTCTTGGCAGGGAGGTGAAGGGAGTACCTGGATCTGTGACAGACCTCAGTACTGGGCTGCAGCTCATATTTTCACCATTTTCTTTCTTTGGTGGATTGGTCTCTTATGGTAGCTCATATGGAAACCTGAAAGCCTATGGCAGGACAACCAGGTTGCCATGCTTCCATCTCTCAGCTCCCCTTCCTGCCAAAAATGGACTTGAAGTCCAATTTCCAGTTTAAATTTTCACGGGATCTTCTTTATATCTGCATAACTCTGTGAAAGATACCTATTTTTTTCCTTTTATTTCACATCACCTCTTCTTCCCTAATTCAGTCCCCAAAACAGCAGGGGTGTTATCCTACTGATGAAAACAGTTGTGACTGGACAGGAAAATAAGGACATTGTGTGAAAAGGGAGAGTGGCATCTCCCAAGATGCACAGAGCATGAAGTTCTGTTTACAGTAGATTTGATAGGAACATATAATTTGCACTGTATCAACAGCAGCACCAGGGAAAGCAGTGGCCTCATGTTTCCAAAATACTGAAATTCAAATGATATAGCTCCCTTCCACGTAGAATTTCCCTTTATGTAAAATATGTGTCTCAGGTTCTTTCTGTGGTGACCCTGATTTCATGTGGGAAAAAAGAATAAAAATTCAGGGATACTGCTGGGTATATGTGCTCAAAGGGAACAGAGAAGCTTTGTCATTTCAGCAGAGTTTCCTGGTGGTTTGGGGCTGGACTATAGAGGTTCTGCTATTTCAGGTTCCCCTTGCTCTTACAGACTGATTCCACACAGGTGCATTGCTGCTTTCTGACCATCCCCTGTGCATATCCAATATGGTCTGTATTTTTGTCTTCTCTTCCACTGTGGCCAAATCATGTTTAAAGTAATTGCCTGGTAATATAATCTTTCTTTGAGTAGGAAGGTAGCTGAAAGATGTGGACAAGTAGCTGAAAGAGCCCAAGGTACTTATGAAAATGTTTGGACTACAAACATGAAGAAAAGCTTATCCTTTAATAATGAAATATTACCTGAGGCATGACATTAACACCACAATACTGCTATATCTGAAATTAGTATTAGTCTATGCAATGAGTGTTTAAGGTAAGCAACATAATGGGGGGAAAGGCTAGGCATACTCTGTCTTCCTCTAGGTAAATTTATTTGTTCCTCCCAAATTTCTTCACACTGAGAAAGTCAAAACTCTGCTGTCGGTGATGTGAAAGAAAACTTCAGAAAAAAACGCCTAATTTTCCGTATGAAAAAGACCCTAAACCAGGCTCTAAGGAATTGAATTGCTTTTCCAGAGACATCTGCTCTAACATGCTGAACAAAAAAAAAGGACTTACATCAATACTTACCATCTACTAAACCTCCTATTTTACGTGTGTATAATGCTCAAAACCATTCCACAGAGGCTGCTCAGATAGTCTGTCTAAGATTAGGATGATGACTCTGCATGTGGCAGTGAGGACAAACATCTCTCTTGTGACTTGGCAGGAGGACCTGGCTGTGCCGCAGCCGTCTGAGGAGCCAGGAGTAGCAGAAGAGGGGACCCCCGTGGCCAGCACAGAGGTAAGGTCACACCACAGCCCTGTCCTTCTCACATTCCCCAGGCTCTCAGGACCATACGTGAGCTTTTTCTGGGTTACTGGTTTTCCCCAGGACAATCACCCCTCTGCTTTCTGTGGTTACTCATCTGCTGTGTGTGTGGAGCCCATCAGTATTCCCACTTCAATGAGTTATTTGACAAAAATCTCAGCTCATCGAGTCTTGCTTTTGCCACTTCCCTTCTTGGGACCAAGAACTTACTGAGTGACAGATTGGACACATTGTAAACTGCAGCCTGATTTGGGCTAGCTTTGGAGTATAAATGCACAAACAATAGTTAATGCTTTCTTATGGTTTTGTTATCACATGGAATAGCTTTTCCTGGTGGCAGCCATGCTATAGAAGAGCTTTAGAAAACAACTTTGATTTTTCTATGGATTTTTAGATACCAAATTAGATATTACTCTAATTTTTTTTTTATAATATAAATAAGTCAACCTCTTATTGCCCAATGTGGATACTTTAAAGGGTCAAACACTTCGCACATGCTATTTTCATTATGATTCAGCCCTGCAGTACTGCATGTACCCAAACGCCGAGTTTTCAGCTTCTCTGAAACTCAAGACTGTTTTCACAGTGCGTGAGCTTCCCAAAAGTCTCAGCTTCCACTGATCACTCGCCACGAGCCATCACCCCCTGGTGCCAGTCCCAAAAATGAGCCCTGTTGATCTGACTGACACTGTGGCTGCACAAGTGCTAATGACACGCTGTGTGTTGGGGCAGGAGGCAGACCTGGGAGTAGAAGGCAGGACACTCCTGTCCATGGCAGCCTAGCCCCATGTTAGCTCCACTTGCACCCCATGTGAAATCACACCCTGCTTTTCCCCAGAGGTCTGAGTTATGGTGGGAATGTTTCTGGCTCCCAGAAGGATGAATAATTCATTTACTTTCTGCACCACATACAGTCCTCGTTGTTTTGTAGCTGTTCATGGGGTTTTATGTGGTGACTACCAGCATTGTTTTTTCTCTTAATTTTATTTATATTTGTTTTGCACTGGAAGTATTTAAATTTTTCCTGTCTTCTCTCACAGGGTGAAAATGAAGGCAATTAATCAACCTGAGGACTCCTAGCTCAGAAGAGAGCATTCTGGGAGCATTCCAAGAGCTTACATGGAAATATTAGCAGACACTACAACAGGAAAATCCTGCTCTCCATAGGCTAACTGCATTCAGCTCTGTAGTCCTACACTTGCTTCATAAACCAATGGTACAATATATGTAAGGCAGACTCCTCTGATTGTAAGTAAGATGCGGGCATATAGCAGGGATTCCCTCCCCAATTCTCTTGTGGCTTCCTGAATCGCTCACTTTTTGTGTTTTGGTTGGACTCACTGATCCGTGTCTTGCTTCTATCTGCACTGGCACTTGGGGTCTCTAGGTGTCATGGAAATATTTTTTTTAACTAATAAAGAAGTGTGTGAACACTTTGTTTTGTTTTGATAGTTTTATTTGCATTAGACACTGATTCTTCCAAACTGATGAACTCTTCCTGTAAGAGTGTGGTGTTAAAGTACAAGTATCTCAGAACTGTAGGGGCCTTAGATCATGATGTAAAAGATGGTGAACAGAAAATATATATATTTCTGAAGTCAATAGCATAGGCTTTCTGTCTCTCAGGGCTGAAGAACAGAGATTTCGTGTTTTAAGTACTTCCCGATGTTTAAGAGGCAAATAAAGGAGGCTTTTTAAAGGAACATGAAAGTCATGTTGATCTCAGCTAGCATTTGTTTTTTGCTGTTTATGCAGCTTACACCAGAGCTTGAAAACTGTATCCTGACATCTGTGTGTAACAAATGGCTAGAAGGTAATTAAAGAAATTTGATGGGCACTGACCTGTTCGATCAGAACTTCATTACTGCTGGCAGAAGTAGGCAGGATTGCTGTCAAGTGCATGAGCCTGATAAGAGGTGCCAAAGGAGAATTACTGGTGCAACATGAACACCAGGGCTGGTATTGGTTACAGAAGATAAGCTGCTGAATGAGATACCTTCTGTGTTCACAAGCGTGGAGAAGGGGAAGATGCTGCTGCACACTCATTGCTGTTAATAATGGTGAGTTTAAGGCACGTTAGTAAGTATGGACCTAAAAATGGAGTCTTTTATTCACCTGCAGCCAGAGCACCCACAAATCCATGAGAAGCTGGTGTAAACAGTAGAGGTTTAGACTGCTTCAGTATCAGACAACTGACCTTCATTAAGGTACATAATGGTGATGACTACATTAGGTGTTAGAGAAATGCTAAATTGCTGTAGTATGGGAGGATCTAGCAAGTGTGATATCAGCCTTTCTGACTCATTAACAGTACGTGTAAAGCTTTGCCTTGCAGAGACCACAGGATTTCCATCCAGAATGGATGTTTGATCTCAACATGGAAAGAAAACAAAAGAGCCCTAGCAGAGATAACAAGGTCCTTCAAAGGAAATGGTATCCAATACATGCATACTCTTTTCTAATGTCCTGCAGAACTTGCCAGTTAAGCATAATAACTAAAACTGAGGTCAAGGTAAAAGGACATAAAGGGCTGTGATACTCACTCACAGCAGCAGGAGGCTGGAACCTATTCTTAGTGCTCACTAGAGAGAAACAGGGAAAAAACTTCTCTGTTCCAAAGCTTTGCTTTATGGGGATACAAAAAAAATGTTCTGCCAGCCAGAGGAAAGAGGAGGTGAGCATGTTCTGTAGCCACAGTACATGTAGCAGGCAGGAGCAAGTATCAGCTGGGCCATGCTGTAACTCAAAGCAAAGGCATAAGCTGCTTCCCAAATGCCAATCTCTCAAGCAGGCTTCAGCCCTGGTTCAAAAGGACTCAAACCAGCAGAGAATTACACTTGCTTAGCTGAGAACGTAGGCACATTTCTTTGTGGTACTGAGCTCTGTAGCTGCTTAGGAGAGAAACTTACAGCACTCCACATCAGTATGCTGTGCTACAGCATCTTCTCCCCTGTGGGAAGGGAAAAATTTAACTGGTATTTACACACCTATATCTAGAACTGGGAGCCTACACACTGCTTGACCACCGGCAATGAAAGTGGCTGAGTCTTTCATAAAGCTCTGCACCTGTGCTTGTCTGCTTCTCACATCACTGAGCACTGCCCCATGCCTGGGCTGGACAAGGGTTCAGCACTTCACTCCTATGGCCTCTGCCTACGTCTGGTCTAGTCCTGTCGTAGCCGCAGCTCAGAGGAGTCTTTATGCATCTTGGATGAGACAATCATGAGACTTAGAGATCAGGACATGTGATTTCCTCCCATGTGAGCATTCTTCATCAGTGAGCAGCAACAGAATAGTGCTGTGCCCATGCAATGGCTCAGTGAGCCTTGGTTTCCTCCTCTCACTTCCCCAGACCGGCTGATACCCAGCCAGGGAGAGCAGAGGTGCCACTATGAGCAGCCTTCATCAGAGCTAAGAAAGGTGAACTGTTGTTTCTCCTGAATGAGAAAGTTCTGTCATAAAACAGCCAAAAGATTATTTTTTAATTATTCAATTAAGCTTTGTTGTGTGTCTATTTGGTTCGCTGTGTGGAAGAGAAGCCTGTACTGTCAAGGACTGTTCACACAATCATAACAAGAGGTGATGGAAGGGAAGTGACAAATGGAAGGATGGAGGACATGCACCAGAAAACATCCTGCAGCAGAAGCTGTTTCCACAAGGGACATGCTGGGAATTCCTTGCCCCAGGTAAAAATCTAATGCAGGCAGACACTAGCAATTTTGTCTTTTTTCCTAACAGGTCATGGTCTGGGCAATCAAGAATTTCTTTAATACATCTCACCCTGTAATTTGTTTAAATAGACCTTGTATGTGTGATACCACTCTCATACACACTGTTAATTCAATCCCACTGTGACAAAGCAGCGCTGAGTGCCCAGTGCAGCAGGGCCATAGTCTGAGCTTGATGATAAGACTCTAGGTCCTCAATCACCTTGTAGTGACCCCACAAGCCAGGAACAACCATTGCCAAGTATTGCCTCAACTTTACTATACAAGTGAACAAAAAATGCTGAATAACTTCCCCCTCCTTGTAACAGCAAAACTGACTTACCATATAAAACTGTAGTTAAGCTTTATTAGGTGATTTGTTCTGGTATGGTTCAGAGCCTTTGAGAGCTCCTCCCACAATTACGTTTTAGCCAAGGGTATGCAGGGCATGATTTTTCAAAGATGCTTGTTTGGGATGCAGAAGACAAAGCAGTGGCTCTCTCCAGAATATCAACATGCATTACACTAATTTAAATGCAAATCAGGTAATAATACACTGCCTAAAATGTCACTTCATCTGAGAGCCCTATTTTCATGTCTGCATAATGTATGTCCTAAAACTGAACTCAAAGAGTACCTGAAAGAGTACTGAAGGGCTATGTTTTTTAATACCGTTCTCCATAAAACATATAACCACACTTTACCCCTACTTCAACACTTTTTTCTTTATTGAAACATAATTTATTTTGTCTCATAAGTGCATTTAAACCCCATATGAAGATACACCATACCGTTAACAGAATATCTGAAGAAATTCAGATTAAAACTTACCTTTTTGAATGTTAGACAAAACCCTGCTTGTGTGACTTCACACAGCTCTGTTACAGCACAAAGTTTCTCTGTCAAGCTGTGGCACTGCTTTTTTGCATGGATTCCTGTGTGGGAAGGAAGCGAGGTTGGTAGCTCTGCTGCTCCACCTCTCCCTTCCGATGTACTGAGCCCCAGGTAGGGTGGGCAGCACAGCTGTGCACCAGAAGGGGAGTGTCACGACACTTCTTCCTCTCAGTGCATATACAGAGAGATCCACAGCTGTTCCATAGTCCTCATCCTCAGCTTTCCTAGCCACTCCTGGGATAGAACCAGTTATTTCTTTCCTGTGCAAATTTTTAAGGTGGTGTTCAAGCCGTTCTCATATTTTCAACTCTTATAGTTTAAACATTTTTTCCCCCTAATAGCCAAACTGAAGGATATCATGAGACTGCAAAAATCCCAATATTTAAGCACAAGTTTAGTCTTCAGTTGTCCAGAAGATGGCAGAAACTGGACACTTCACCTAGACACTGCCTGAAGATTCAGAGACCAGAAGGTAAAGAAATCCATATTTACTGGATTTATTTTGATCTCATCTAATTAGCCCCATTTGTTCATTTTCATGTGTAAAACATGAGCTCTAACTCTGATCAGTTACCTCTCATCTTCATCAGGTAATTAAAACAGAAGGGTTCCTGTTACTGATATGTGAGACTGTGCTTAAAGATGCCATAGAAAAAGTGTGAAAGGAAAGGAAACCAGAACAATTTCTTATTTCCTTGTATTGCCTTAAATCTAACTCACAGCTGTTTGGCCTGCATGTTTGGGTTTGTAAACTAGTTCCAAAGTGAGCCATGGTTTATGGAGCCCTCCTAGCAATTAAGGAATCAGTCTGGGTTGGTTTTTTCCCTCTGGACAGAAATAATGTACCGCTCATCAAAGGCAACAGACTGAGAAGGAGCAGAGTATGGAGGAAAAGCCTGAGGAACTTTTCATGGGAAAAGTGTGTTGGTCAGAGAAATTACCTGCTGGAGGTGAGCAGATAGTGCTGCTGAGGGTCATGACACTTTTCACATCTCGGTTCTGGCCAAGTAGTGTCAGCAACACACCCTGGCAAAAGCAAGTAGAGTAATTTTTGGAATAGCCTGAAATTTCTGCCAGCACACTGTGGTACTTACCCCAGCTGGCCTTAACCAGGATTTCTGTCTGCTGTCTCAGCAGGTACCAAAGGCTGAATAGAGCAAAAGTTCAAACTAATTTTCTACCTGTAGCTGGTTTGAGTTGACCTTAGGACACTCTGAATGATGTAATCAAAGACCAGGAAACCCACTTGTTAAGGGGTAATGAATGGGAGGAACAGAAGTAGAAACTGTAGATGTACTTAGAGCCTGGAGCTTCTGTGGAGACATCAGGAGACAAGCAGCACACAGGTTATAGTGTTTTGGCATTTAGCTTTCCAGATGCTTTATAATATCCTGCCCCACCCCTATCTTTTCTTGTCCTGAGAAAACATGGTTGAGAACTGACAATGCCAAAATGAGTAATCCTACAATACTTGCCAGCCAGGTCCATCATGTTGTGGTTAGATCTTCTCTGACAAGAGCAACAGACCTTTAAAAAACATACAAAAGAGTCAAAGCAAAGACTGGGATTCATGAGGAGGTACAATTCTCACAAAAGCTCATTTTTTTCACCGAGACATTCAGGATAGCTTAACTCCTACCAATTCAGAGACACAGTATTTCAGAGGATTGCAGATTTGAAAGCTGGCTTTCTTGAAAACATAGCCAGAGGTGTCCCAGCCACAAGTGCATTGAACTTCAGCTAAAGTCATGGGAAAGGCCAGTGCCCAAGTGGCTAGTGCGTGACCATCTGGCTCGTCACGAGCTCAAACACTTCCCATGACGCTTGTAAGATTCCCAGGAAAGCTCGTCACCAACCCTTGTGCGTGCAGTGACACCTGGTATTAGGAGATACATGCAGTGAAATGTAAATCAAATAACCTATATCTTGGACCAGGATAGGAATGAATTTAAAGCTATATGATTAGTTCAGTTAGTTCACTGATAAGAAATAAGTAGCTGTTTTGCTTTTGCTATTCCCTAAATAGCCTGTCTCAGGAAGAAAAACTCAAGAGTTTCTCTTGTGATATTATTCTTTTTAGAGGCCAAGAGAAGGTTAAATTCGGCAGAGAAATACCTTTTAAAAAATCCAGAGGTAGATCCAATCTACATTAGTGGTCTCAGTATTCATAACAGAACAAAAATGAAAACTCAGGGATAAATTGCTGTAAATTTCTGAGCAGATGAAATTCAAATTCTCATTTTTGCACAGGACAATCATTCTTTTTATTTCCGAATGCTCTAATTTGTGTCCAACATCAGTTCAAACTGCTTCATGTTAGCTTTAAAAAAGTAATGTTAACTCACAAAGTGAATAAGGATAGTGCAAAGCATTCCATTTATTTTCTGTTGTGGATTTGTAGCTCTATGAGCCACCTGACACACAGACCTTTTTGTCCCATCATATAGGACAGATACACACTATACCAAAGGTCCTTTTTCCCTCTACTCTGGGCTGCGTTATTATGATCATGCTATGTCAGTTTGCTGGGCAATTATGATTTGCTTTCTTTCAGGAGTCATGCTGCTGTGCTGACAGGGGCACAGGCTTTACTCACAGATTAACGTTTTGAGCAGGAGGTAAAGCGAATAGTGACACAGTTCAGACACCCATATTGAGACCAAAGAGACAAAGATTTCCACTTGTAAAAATAATAGTTGGAGCTGAAGTAATCAATGTGGCTATCAGAGCAGAAATAGAGAACAATATTTACCTGTACTGCTAATGAGTCTTTAAAATATTGTTACAAATTGGTGCATGTTTGGTGTGAGTGTGCATCAGTTTTAAATGTTCTCTCAAACTCCTGTTTTCCCACCCCAGCCAGCATCAGAGAGGCCCTCAAGATAAAAACCCAGCAGTAGAAAAGAGCTGGGAGCGCAGCTGGAAGGTATTTGCTGGTGGAGCTCAGGTACGTCCTTTCTCAAGCACGACAAGCTGCCTGGTGGGTACTGGAGAGCCTCCCCCTTGCTCTCATGAACACTGCACAAAGTTAACTGAGGCGGCAACAATCTGGCTAAGGGAGATGAGAACAGCTGAAATCTGCTTGTTTGTTGTGGGTTTGTTGTTGCTAGGTTCTTGGGGTCGGGCAAGAAAGATAAATATGTCTATGTTAGTTGTTTTTATCCAAAAACTGCCAGAGCCCCAAAATACTGGGGGTCTTTTATGTGAGTTTTTGCAAATCCAAATAAGAAAATCATTCCAAAAAAAGAAATCAGCAAGGAATTGAAAAAGCTACCTGATGTGAATATATAATTAAAATGCTAATTGACATGTTGAGGGGGAAAGAGAATTGCTGTTTGAAATAAACGACCGGTGCCAGCGGTGCAAAAGTTGAAAAGGGCTCTCTGAAATGACTGGCTGAATGGGAGCAGCAGAGGAATGCATTTAACCTTGTTTTCTGCTGCTCTTCCTCACTTGGGTATTAATGAAGTACTAAACTTATGGGCACTGTCGCTTCCCACCCTAGTTTATCCATGGCATCTTGTTCTTGTGCCCACTGCTCAACAAAAAAGCTTTCCTCAGGAAGATGAATATGGGTATGAGTGTGAACATCTGAACCGAGGTGCTTTGTATGATGAATCCGAGGAATCCAAGCCCCACAAATCCAGCGAGACCTTTGGCTCCCAACTCTGCCAATAGTTCATTTGGACAAAGTTTCTTTGTACTGAGAATTGGTGGCAGAAAATATAAATTCTAAAGGCCGGTGGAAACCTGTGAAATGCCAGAGGTTAAAGCCAGACACTTTTATTACTATAGTGGTGCTAGGTAAGGAAATGATTTTAAACATTATTTCTATACTGACAAAACCCACAATACTAAGCCACACTAGGAACAGTGGTTTTGCCCATTAGACCTCCTTTTTAATTCCCTTCCCCTGAGAACAGCTAGTACTGACCCAGGTTACCTGCCTAATCCAGGCAAAGCCTTCAATGATGCTGGGCTTTTGCAATCCAAAAAAACTGGAAAGGTGAACAGTTCTGCAGTTTCTTATAAAAATACAGATAGATTACAACTCTCCCTATTTAAGAGTGTCCTGCCTGACAAGACAAGGGGCTTGTGATTAAAAGTTCTAAAAAATGAATGAAGTTTGGGCTGTTTTCTGTTCTCAGGAGGTTCAGCTTAGGGGATAAAGGAAGGAGAAAGAAGCCAGCCAGGCTGGGATGAAAGTTGGCTGTGCCCAGGCACTGCTACTGCAGTAGTTTTCCAGCACTCTTTACAAAGCTCAATTCAGTGGTTTTCTCTCTTCGTGGTGGTGGAACAGGTTTTTGTTTTGATTTTAAAAATAAATAAATAAAATCAAACTTACAAAGACAGTGTGATGAAGCAGAAATCTCCCACCTGGGCACACCCTTCAATTGGAGAGGGTAAATCAGTGGCTTTCTGTGTGTTTTTTCAGCTTTCATTGCTCACACTCAAACTCCACCCATTGTACCAATCATCCCCAAAATCATCATCAGGTCTTCTGGCATGTGTATAAAACGAGAACAGGTCAGGACATCCCTCACAGAAGGTGCTATACATTGCCAAGCACTTGACTTTATTGAAGTGGAGGAGTGTTAACAGGTGTCAGAAGCCATGATGTCGGGTAAAAGCTTCCAGGGACTGAAGGAACAGGCTGAAGGTGCAGCAAAAGATGCTGGTAAGAAAGACTAGCTGTCCTTGTATATCCCTGTTTTGGGCACGGCTGCTGCTTCTGTTTACAGAAGCCAGACTCTGAAGTTACGCTACTAGATTCATCTGTTCTAACAGGAAACAGCTTCCCCTTTTCTTTCTATTTCTGGAGCCCAGGTTTGGGCCATTGCCTGGAGAAGGCCCCAGGGTGGACACAGCTCTCAGCTCAGCATGGGCAACCACCTCCACCCACCCACAGGTCCCTTAGTGGCTGCTGAGCATTGTCCAACTCTTATCACTCCTCAAACAGATCTTTAAACCTAGTGTTTTTAGAGCAATGAAGTTTGTTTTGGTAGTAATAACCTTTTTTTTCTAGCGTTTACATTGCTCAGGGTGGTCTTTTCTCATGCTCTGCAGAGGTTTTTGGAACTGCCCTCCTTTTAAGAAGTTTGAGACAAGTTTTAGTTAATATTTGCTGCTCTGCCTATCAATGCCTCCTTGTAACAACTATACTAATTGCAATGGACTGTTCGTAATAAAGTAGTACAAGAATGTTTCTGTTTTATTCTTCCCCAGCCATGGTCACCAGTCTTTGCAGGGTTTAAAAAAAAAAAAATCTGTGCACACATTTCTGTTGTGTCTCTTCCCATGCTGTAGGGCCAAGCACTATATTTTTATTAGCACTGTCCACTGGAAGCCAATTTTTCCATGAGAAGTAAAATAGCTTTTCCTTAAAATGAAAAATGTCATTATGTGTATGGCTTATGATAACATTTTACAGAACATTCCTTACAGTGTTTGTGTGCAGCTCATTCCTAGAAGGGTATAATTTGCATCAGTCCTAGATTCTGATCCTGCAAACATTCTGTTGTGTAGTTGAAATAGGTAACTTCACTGATTTCTTTGGAGTTACAGCAAGTTTCCATAAACCTGGTGTCCTGGTTTGGGCTGGAGCAGAACTGCTCAGCAGAATCAGGTCTGCTCCAGCGCAAACCAGGACACCTGGGAACAAATGTGTAGTAGACTCAGAAATGTTATGGTATGTCTCTCTGAAAAACAAAATTGTCCCTCCTGTATCCTGAATATATTCATGCTATTGAGGGATGACTTCTAGCAAAAGTGATAGGATGGATATCACTCTTCCATAAACCATTGGTCATCTCAAAATTGCATGGCATCTCACTTTTTTAATGCTTTATATTCTGGTGTTGATCCATCACATTTCTAGCTTCTGCTCCTCTTCTATTTATATCTTGTTTGTAAAAATGTCCCTGTTCCTGTCCTGCTCTGTTTACTGTGATTGTTTCCATTTTGGACAAGGCACTACTCCCAAAGGGCCCGCAAAGAAAACACATTCAGGTGGCCAGATTTCTCCAAGCAGAATAAGCTAGAAAAATAAAAGCAAATCTTGTGGAAAATAAGCAACTTGCAGCTAGATGTCATCATTCAAGTTCACTGTTAATCTTTTCTTCTTTATCTCCTTTTTATTTTATCTTCTTATCTGTCATCGATTTGCTCAGCTGACCGTAGGTGCTAGGTGAACTCTAATCTCATAGCAAGCTGCCCTGGCAACACATAGTTCCCAGGGTGCCCATGAGCAAAGCACACAGCCTCAGCCTGCTCTGTACCAGCCTTATCTCTTGCCAGGGGCATAACCTTCTACAGACATGCAGAAAAGCCAACTGACATCGGGAATTTCTATAAGCATACATATGAACATCTGGAAATGATTTTTTTTTTTGTCCTTCATTACAGCAAACACATTGGGACAGGCTACTCAGGATGCAGTCAACCAGATTACAGATGCCAGCCAGAAAGGTAGGAGCAATGCCATTGAAATCAAGAAGTGATAGAGCAGTTCAACACAAGACAGCAGCAGGCAGTGCTCATTTCCCTGAAAGCCTTTGGCTTCAATAACAATTTTTGGCCTTCTACAAATTTCATGGGATAGGATTTCAGGATTTGTTCCTTAATAGCTCCATGTTTACTAGCAGATGACTCTCTTCCAGCCACCAAGTCCCATGCATGACACTCAGATTTTGGCTTTATAGAAAAAACCTATAAAACATTAAAAATAAACCATAAAAAACCTGCTCTTCTTTCATGAGGATTAAGTAACACTGTAAGACATCTTACTTCCTCAGCCTAGAGGGTCGGGGTCCCTACAGGTCCAGCCCCACAACAGCCCCCAGCATCTGCTGAGGCAGCAGCTGGGGTCAAACATTAACGATCTTGCAGCTGGAAAGGTGCCATCAGGGAGGCGTTTACATCTTGTTTCAGGGGACTGGGAGCAAGTTAAACTAGAAACTAAGCTACATACTCAGTTTTAATAGTTTTATAAGAATAAAGGGAGAATTAGCAACTTCAGGGTCTAAAACATTTAATGAAAGGCAAAATGCATTGGCAATATCTCTTTAGACCAGATACACTCTACAGCACACAATGTGATGAGAAGGCAGGATTTGGGCACTTGTTGACTTTAGGTGGGGAGGTAGCAATATTACCAAAATAGAGCCAAAGTCCCAGAGAAGAGAGAGGGGCTATGCCCTGTTTGTGGGGGTCTGCTCCTTCTTGATGAGACTCTGCTGTGGTTTTTCATTCCAGCTGATGTCAGGCCCTGCATAGGAGTGCCCCTGTGCCCACAGCCCATGACTGAGCACAACCCTTGCTGGCAGTCTCTCAAATACACAACGGAGAAGGAAATAGAGGGGGAGAAACATCCTTCACCTTCCCTTTCCCTTGAGCAGGTTGTCTTTCCCAAATATCCCAGTATTCACAGCACTTCTTAGCCCAAAGCATTCTCCTCTGTCAGCCAGGATAGACTTAGACTGAAACAGATCTGTTCCAGATTTGTCTCATCATTCTTCTCATACTGCTTCAGCTCAGTACCCAAAACTTCCAAGTGGCCTCTTCCTATTTTTCAGCCCAACAGATCCTGCCAAACTCAACTATAATCACTATGGAGATCCCTTTTTTAAAAATAAGATAACCCTATATTTTTATAATCCAATACTTTTCACACTTTCCTTTCCATCATAAATACTAAATCATGTTGAATTTTTCAAGCTTTTTGCTTATTTTTTCCCCTCTCTTGCAGCTATTGACAAGGTTTCCAAGGCAGCACAGGATGGGGTAGAAAAAGCAACTGGACAAGCTGCAGAGGCAATGTCTGGCCTTGGAAAAAAATGTGGATTTAAGAAATGATGTTAATTTAAACTGCATTGCATGTAGAAATCTCTCTTTGATTTGTAACTCCCTACTCCTTTGTGTAGAAAAACAAAAGATGTTTTGAGATCTGGATAAATTTCTCTCTCTCCAAATACAAAATTTTAAGGCAAAAGGACACCCTCATCCTTCATAGAGGAAAAATACATCTTCTAGCACATCTTGCAACATCTGTTCACAATCTTCAAAATGGCTCATAAGTCTTCAGCAATGCTATTTCCCCACTCTTTCAAAGGCACAATGATTATTGCCACATTTGCTAAGTGTATTTACAAACCCAGTGAAAGTGTTCAGGATACAAGAACAATTGCATGATGAAATTGAGTCTCCTTCCTGTAATCAAAAGTTAAGCTGATCTTATATTTCTTGTTGGTTGTTTGTTTTTTTCACATCTGCTGCATTTTCAGATTAAGATAAATAAAAGGTATTGTAAGATTTCCACCACCCAGAAATACATTACCTTGTTATGTACCCTTGTTATTGTACTGAGCTTTCAGAGGAGGATTGTACAATGTCTTGCAAATCTCTTTTGCTCTTTGATTCAAGTGTCAGTGAGGTCAGTGGGACAGGTAAGGGTGGTGAGTATTGAATCATTTTGCAGGCTGGCAGACAGACATATGGAAACCAACAGCCCAGTGCTGCAGAGGAGCCCTGTGGTCTCTTCAGGCGAATGAGAGTTGCATTGTCCACGCCCTTGTCCTTTCTCTCTTATTGCTGTTGCCAGTTTAGATTTCTTGTTATCCACAGCACATCTCCTGTTAAATCCCCTGGGAACATTTTATCCCAGGGCAGACTTGCAGCACTACTGCTAAAACCCTCTGGCAGCCCTAACATGAGAGACAGCAACACGGGGATGCTCAGCTCAGCTCAGCTCTTTAATCACATCTCAGCCACGGTGTCTGCATGGGGCTCCAAGGCAGCCCTGGACACACTGCACAGTGGCTTGCAGAAGTGGTGGTCCAGGATGGAGCTGGCATGAGAGAGGCAAGTGGGCAATCTTCCTCCCTAGGAGATGGAAATACTTATTTTATATTGCTGCTTGCTGGGCAATTGGAGGCTGCTGCAGCCAGACACTTAGTACTGCCTCTGTCAACAGAAGGCACTAATGTCCACTCACAGTAAGTGCTCTCACGTTGTCCCCTGGGTGTTTCTCATTGCTAAGCAATATTTCCTTTATTTTCATTTTTTCCCCCTCCTGGTTTGAAGACTAACCAGCCTGATTTCAGTAAAAATCTAATCTGGACCTTACAAAAGAAAACCAAAATGTGACCAAGAACATCTGTCTGTAAGAAAATAAGGCAATCAAGGCCACTTTGAGATATCTATCTAGCACATGTTGAGCAAGAGCTGTGGTTGACCAGGGTTTTTTGGAAGCCAGTCTTTGTGAATGCAGTCCTAGGAGACACTGACTCACTGCTGAACCCAAAGACCACCCTTGTCTGCTTCTGCACAAGGACTGCATGGACTGGAAAGCCTTTAGAGTGCCCTATAAGTAATAGACCATCTGTGAGTAAACATAGTCCAGGGCTTTGCACAGTGGCCCTATGCAATGTCCACTGTCATTTAAAGCTTTAAAAGCCTAAATATTTACTCAGGCACAAGCTCACAGAAAAAGCATTACACTATTGCACTCTCAGTCACTGGGCAACCCTCAACAGTACTTAATTATTTAGTACTTTCCATGGCTACTTCCCTGATGGTGAAATCTTCAGAGAATGAGCCCTTTGGGTTCAGTATTTCAGACTGCATTTGTAAGTGATAGAGCTCCATACACTGCTCTCCATCATACTTTTTTTTCCCTCAAAACCACTTCTTAGTTCATATTACAAAAAAAAGGAAAAAAAAAAAAAGAGAAGGAAAAATGGGGTTTTTTTCAGCAGTAAAACCTGTTATCCCCTTACATGACTGATGCTATTCCTGCTGCTTTATGCATGGGGAACACAGCCCTGACTCCTGTTATATGTTTTTTATGTACCCTTATGCCAATCACAGGTGATGTCTTCAGTGTAATGGCACCAGTTGTTGCTGTCTGCTGCTCTGGCCCAGTGTTGGCAGCAGCACTGGTGGGGCATGGACTGGACTACCTGGCTGGAGGGGCCACTGGAGTTCATCCACTGAGTCAAAAGAGGAGAAATGCCTTTCTCCACCTGGCTAAGGAGCACCCAGAGGTAGCTCCTGACTCCTGGTCCCTAGCACAGGGGTGCCCTTGCTGCTTCAGCACCAAAGCCAGAAGCCCGATGAGAGTATTTCCCATCTCTTTTGTTCTGAGGGTTGATGCTGTGCCACAGGCACCCATGAGTCTGAGTCACTTGCTGGCAAGAGTTTATATGTCTAAACTCCAACGCTTTGCTCCATAAATAAGGTCCCTGTTGTAGTCACAGTGCTCTTTGGCCTTGAAGTATTTGGGGCTCTCTCCCTTGTGCACCACACAGGGAACCATCTTCCAATCCAGGGCCATGCCTGCTGTTCCCACCTGAAGGCTCCAGATGTTGTGTAAGAGCAAAACAGACATCCTTGAAGCTCCTACCAGCTCATGTGCCATCAAGCCTAGGCATGTGAAAGTTATCCAACACCTGAGTTCTCCAAGTTCCTAAAATTTGCTTCTGGGTGTGCCCATAGCTGGCTGAGCCATGAAATGCTGAGCAAAGGGGATTCATGTGCTGGCCTGGCCAGGCTGCCCCACATGAGCACCACCTGCCCTGTGCCCCACTCCAGTGCCCCAGAGACCTTCCCAGTGCTTGTGTGTGTGGCAGGCAGCCACTCCATCTTCCCTTCCATGCTTAGGGGGCACAGATTTTACCAGACCGCTCAAAACCCACCTTCATCTCCTTCATTTGTCCAAGAAAACATGAATTATCCTCAGGTGAATGCTTTGATCTAAGGATTATGGAGAACCCAAGCTTTCTGAAACCTCTCTTTGTGGCTGTGTTTTCCTGTCATGTGGCATTCCTGTCAAAATACAAAGGTGATGTTTTGGTAAATCCCTGTTACCCCTTCTCATTCTTATGTCCTTTACCAGGTTCCTATGCAGTTTCCAGCCCCAGTGGTAGTGAGAGTCCCATGTCCAGGCCAGGCTGTGCTTTGCACCCCCCATGTCACCAGGGCAAACAGCCCAAAAATAGATTTTCATAATCCATTTTTAATTTGATCATAAGCCTTGTTTTACTGGGTGCTGCTCCTGCTTCGTGTCAGCTCCTCAGCTGCTGCTGTACTGCAGTGGTACAGGCAAACACAGGAGTGATACTTGTTTTGTTTCTCTTTCACCTTCAGATAGGAAATTACCAGGTATTTCATGCAAGGAAACCCTTTTTATGCATAGCTCTTTCTTCCTGTTTAGTAAAGGCTCTAGGGGCTTTTTTTCCCCTTTCTTT
Source organism: Galbula dea (assembly GCA_013399015.1). NCBI lineage: Eukaryota > Metazoa > Chordata > Aves > Piciformes > Galbulidae > Galbula > Galbula dea. Next base: position 1,348,980 of record VWZX01009894.1, on the reverse strand, counting down.
ACAGCTCCCAGATCTAGCCCAGGCACCCACAGGCACCCTTTGAGCATTGCTAGCTCTCGTGGTTGATGTTAAAAGGTTGACCAGCTGCTTGTAAATATTAACTGAGCCCTTGGTAAAGAAAGCCCTTCTTAGTGCTTTTCTGTCAGCCTTGACATGAGCAGCCCCCCTGGGCCTGCCGGAATCAGCTCCCCTGTTTCAGTTTCCCCCAAGTCCCTCTGTCTCACACCTCATTGCTTTAGCTGCCATTTTGTTTCCCATGTCTAACTGAGGCACCATTTATGACATACTATCTGCTTTGTCTTTTAGGACTAACACTCTGCCCTTTTACTTCTTTTCCCAAATTGCTGGTTTTGCAGTCAGACAGGTTCTCCTTTCCTGCTGTGGCACAGCTTGTGTCCCTGACCCACACCCCACAAGCCCACCTCAGCCCTCCAGGCCCAGCCCTGTGAGGCTGGGAGGGCTGGCATCTGCTGCAGCAGGTTCTCCTGGCACAGCTGCAGCTGTGGGGCTGGCAGGGCTGGGGTCTGCTGCAGCAGGTTCTCCTGGAACAGCTGCAGCTGTGGGACTAGGGGCTGAGCAGCAGGAAATGGATAGGACATGGGCAGGACACAGGTGGCTGCTGTGGGAGGCTGGTGGGTGCCAGGAAGGAACCACAGATGAAGTGGTGTTGGTGATCATGGAGTGTGTGTGGGAACAGCTCACTACTTCGTGAAGACACTGTGAAGAAACTGCTTGTCATGAGACAGGGCACAAACCTGCAGTCTGTGAAAAGAAATTCACCACCCTAAATGTAAGATCAGGAAGCCTAAAGATGGATAAGCTGTTGCTGGTTGGATGCTATTCTCCATATAGAATCATTATGATTGGAAAAGACCTCTGAGATCATGGAGTCCAACTGTTAACCTAACACTACCATGCTCACTACTAAACCATGTCCCCAGGTACCCATCTACACAGTTTTTGAACATTTCCAAGGATGGTGATTCCATCGCTTTCCTGAGCAGCCTGTTTCAATGCTTGATAACCTTCTCAGTGAAGAAATTCTTCCTAATATCTAGTTTGAACATCCCCTGGTGCAACTTGAAACCAGTTTCTCATCCTGTCACTTGTTACTTGGGAAAAGAGACTGACATATCAATGATACGTACTGGAGGTGAAGGTGCTGTGAAGGCTGCATGCTTTGCCGGTGTTATGCCATTTTGCCACGATCTGAAAAAATGTCAGACAATCTCCTACAGCCTCTCTCCTTCACAAAGAACAGCAGTAGCAGTAAATGGCAGCAACAGAACAAGTGACTCCGGGAGCCTCAGGAAGCTGAGCCACTCTCAGCCCTGTTTCCCTCATACTCCCAAGCAACCATGACTGCTGAGTTAAGTATGTTGGAGAGTATACCCTAGCTGCTCCCTGGAGTCTCTGTTTATGACTAGATCTATTGTTTATAATGTTGTCTGGCTCCTTTTTGGAGCTGCCAGTGTTGTCTGCTCCCAGAGCCTGTGGTGGCAGTGGGTTTATTGGGGTTTGCTGCCTATGGAACAAAAATGACCCACCCTTCATATCTTAAATTCATTTCCTACCAATTGCATATATTCCCCCACCACTTGAAACCCTGAAAGGTTTAGCTAATAAGGGCCCTGCTGCAGGCTGGGCTAGGCTGGGGCAGAGAGAGCCTTCCTAGAAACCTGTTTGCACCTGAGCTGGGGCTGCCCAGCTGTGCTTGGGTGGGGACCAGGGAGGCTATAAAGGGTCTGTAGGAGAGCAGTTGAGGTTACTTATGGCTGCAGACATGGTGAACAGGTAGGAATGGGGTATGTGAGGTGGCTATGTGCTTTGAAGGAGGAGGGATGTTGGTGGCACTCCATGTCAGTGGTGTGGTAGGGGCATATGACCCCATGGAAGAGGCTGAGATACTTTTGGCTGGTGGGTGGTGGTGTTTGGCCAGACTCTGGGGTGTGGCAAAGGACACTGGGTTTTGTCTCTGCTTTTAAGCTCTGTGCGTTTGCCTGTGCTGGCTGATGGCTGAGCTTAGGAAGCATATCTGCTTGTGCATTGGCAGCTTCAGTCTGTGCTCTTAGCAAGTTGTCCTGGCATCTCTTGCTCTGAATGGCAGTCCTGGGCTTTGGCTGTGAGATCAGCCAGGCATAAGGAGGGGAGTGAGATGCTGGGAGCACATTGGTGTATGAAAAAGTGCTCTAAGGAGGTGGCAGGAGCTAAGGCCCTGTTCTTGTTAGCCCTGGTGCGCTAACGAGCAAAGTTCACTGGGATATGTCACTGTGCTGAGGTGGCTGAGGAAGCCAAGAAGTAGTAGTGGTTTTGGTAGAGAGAGGCAGCTTGTGTTACAGTGAGGTAGTGCTCTGCACCTGCAGTAGTGTGAAATGAATTTAGTGAGTCATGTGCTGCTGTGATAAAGGATGGCAAAAGCTATGGCAGTGAGTGCAACCTAATGTCAGTTTAAATACATATGATGAAAATCCTGGTGCCTGAAGGGAACACCTCTCCACTGGTCTTATGTGGTTTTATTCTATATGTGGTAATAGAAAATAAGTCCTTTTTATGTTTGAAAACTGTGATGTGTTTTATGTATGTTTTCACCTTCACCTGTTTTTAGGGAGTGTTGCAATGGCTTGTAATGTCTGGTCTTACAACTCAATATGTACCTGCAGTGCGTCAGTGTAATATAATTAGGATTGTTTCTGTAATTTTATTTCTACATTCATCTTCATTAGGAAGACAAAGCATCAGTGCTGGTGCTGTACTGATCTGCTCTTGTGAAAGTTGTTCATGGGCTAATGATGATGTGGCTTTTTTAAAAAAAAGAGTTGTCTGCACTGCTGGAGAGTGGGAGAGAAGGAACAATCCTTCACTTCACACTGAAGAGGAGTATTTCTGTTGTGACAGTGCAAACAGTCACCTCTCCAAATGTACAAGCCTATGGCTGACTCTGAATCTTGCTGTCTTCACATATCTGTGCCTGTCAGTAACTGGAGCAGCAGCAGAGCAGGACTAGGAAATTCCTATTTCCTGCAAGTGAGGCCAGCCATGGGTAATTGAGGATGTTACAGAGAACAATGGGTGTGTTTTACTAGTTGGCTACTGTGCAATGAATTTTCATGGGTCATATGCTGCTCTTAGTTATCTGAAGTACTTTAGGGGTTTTTTTCTGCTTTGTGGGTCAGTTCTGAACTTTGTAAGTGCCCCTTGACTTGATATCAAGGTAGACATTAATTTAAATCGAAAATCATTACTTTCCTTCTTGGTTTTGTGAGCATATTCAGGTAGAATTTGCTTCCAGAAACTGCGAGTAATCCTTTCCCTGCTGTCAGAAGATAAAATGATGCAGGGAAGCTCCTCCCCACCCCCAGAAAACCCTCCACATCATATTTAACTGACATAAAGTAGGCCTTTGTGGTCAGTAAGAAATTGCAGTCGTTGGAAGAAAACAGAATTTTTGCAGTAATGCTGGAAGGGACACTGTAGAGGAACCATTGATCGTGAAGTGACATGCCTGGGATCAAGAGAGGTGTTCCTAAAACCTGCTGTTGCAGCAGGTCTAGGCAAAAGACCAGTTTTAATAAACTCCCCCCCCTTTCAGCAATGATTATTTGATCAACAGAGTGAAAGCTCCTGTTCACTGTGTCAAAAGATGCAAAAGTAGTTTTGCTAGAAAGCAGCCGATCCCAGGAAAAAAAAAACAATAACCCTGGTTGTTTAAGTTGTGAGCAGCTCCTGGCTGGCTGGCCAGCATATAGGTCTCCTGTGAGAGGAGCCTGGATGGTGTGGGGATATTGTGCTTGATAGTCTGCTTCCTACTATGCTGCACGTGGTCCCACCCTGCCAGCGCCAGCTCAGGGAACAAAGTGGCGGCTCAGCTTTTTATTGCTCAGAGCAGGCAGAACGAGCTGGTGTTGCAGGCCAATGCTGCCTGGCCCTTGGTCTGGGCAAGTAGAGGTTGCATGGCTGCACCCCACCAGCCCTTGTTCAGTGCCCAAGGCCCTGGAAGCTGCACTGGGTCCTGTGAGCGTTCACTGGGGAGACAGAAGGGAGGAACACAAACATTCTATTTTCACTCTCCTGAGCCAGACTTTGAAAACAAGGGGTTAAAAGTATCAATTATGACACATTATGAAGGTACTAGCTTTGTCTAACACAATAAAGAGATCATCAGATGCTTTAGAAAGCAGGGTTAGCTCCTCCCACTTCTTTTTATAACCATGAATTTTAAGTCCCACTGGGAAGAAAAAAAAACATGGGCAAGCATAATCTGAAACTGGATACTTTTCTATGTAAGGTTTTGAAATGCCAAAGTTGATTTAAGCAATTCTCCAGCTGAGCATTTTTGCGATGCAATGTTTTTCTGCCCGGTTCATGATGGGCTGTGCCTGCCTGGATCTCCCCCCGCAGGCTTGGGAGCCTTTGGTCCGGACAGCTGTGGCATGTGTGCTGTTTACCAACTCCTCAATAAGGAAAAACAAAGCTTTCATTCCTGGGCTATGGAAAACTTCTGCTGATTAATCCACACCCTCTCTCTGGGGAGGAAAACATAATAAACACTAACATCTCTTCACCCTTTCATGTCTCATATTAATCACCCAACAAGGGCTCATGGCTTTTCCCTGTTCCAGTTTGCATTTGCCCTGTAACTACTGGGAGGAGTCCTGCTTTGTCTATAAAAAGCTGCACTTCGCCAAGCATTGTAACAGAACCAAATTTAGGGATTCACTCGCCCATCCTCTGTGGGGAGACAGGACCGAACGCAGCCATGTTAGGGATTGGGAAGAAGCTTGTGGAGGAAGCCACGCAACAAGCTGAAAGTGCTGCACAAGTGGCAGGTAAATACAAATTGTTGCTTTCCCTTCTGCTGTTCCTTGGGTATTAAATGTATGTGCCCCGCTCCCACACTGGCAGCTGGAAGCAAATCTCTCTTAGGCATGAACTTTCGAGATGCTGCTTCAAGGGGGTGGTCAGTATATCCCATAATCTCCAAACTCTCTAACACTATAGCAAGTGAAGGACTAATATTAACTGCTGGTTTCCCACAACTTCTCCCACTCTGGCTTTTACTAGATGATGCAATGAAGAGAGGACAGCAACAAGCTGAGAGGGGAGGCAAGGCTGCTTATTTAAGGCTTTGTTTGTTAACATGAACAGTCATGACAAATAACAAGTTTTGGAGTAGTGTAGTGGACTAGTTTCCTGAAGCTCTGAGGTCTTTGATCTGCTTAGTGCTGCACATGTATGTGGAGTGAAGTCAACTCTGCTGTCAGTGCTCCAGCCCTGATAGTATCACAGCTGCCTGCCCCACTGAAAGTGCAATTGCAGGGACTCAAAGCACCTGAGTCAAGTTTACCCCTGCAGAGAGCCTTGCTGAATTGGCCCCAAATTTAAGTAACGTACAACTTGAATGAGCTATTGTTAGTGAAGCTTTAACACAGATCCGTGCTAGTACAATTCCTGAAATATTTGTGTTTAATACATGAACAGTGAGGCTGGTTCATGTCTTTACATCACATTTAGGTAAACTTTAAAAACCAGATATTTTGTCTGAGACTTCCAATGCAGTGGAAACATTACTTGCAGGTTATGAATCCAATGAAGAATGTGGAAAACCTGCTGCTTATTTATCATCTATCCTTGGTTCAGTTTGCTAAGAAGATGAAAGATGTGTAATCCAAGTCCACTGCCCTCTTTTCAAAATAATTTGGGTTTATCCTTAAATCATCTGCTTTTATGCTGAAGCATGAAAGAAACACCAGGACGTGGGCAATTGGAGGGCAACCATCAACATCTGTTTTCAGATGAAGATTTCTTTCCGCTTTGGCTGTAGGGAAGACAGAAATACATATTTTGTGACATCTTTTTCATGTTCTTAACTTCTGTAACACTGGGGAAACATCTACTCTTTCCTGTACTAGAAGCCTGATACAGATGTTTTAGAAGTGGTATTTGTCATCTTGAAGGAGCTGCCTAGTAAAACCTCAGTGTTCAGCTGATGGGACTGAGTGCTTAGGAGTCAAGAGCAAAATTTTTAAATAGTAGTAGCAGGCTTTTTCTGTCTCTCACACTTGAAGCTGAACCACTTCTAAAGATACCAACAGTCTGAAGCTCTTTGCCTCAACTCTGTGCACACCTTCCCAGCAAGTCTTGTGCTGCTGTACAGCTCATCCAGCTGGAGTTGGATCCTGGAACAACAATGGGAGGTCTCGGGCACTGCCTGACTTTGGTCACTTCTGTGCCATCACCACATACCTTGATGATGGGCAGTAAATACATAGAACATGATGCTGAACTCAGTCATATCACTGTCAGTACTGCACCAATTTCTGGAAGTATTATAGAAGTACCCTATAAGAAAATAAAGGGGGATTTTATGCTATTTTTTTAACTAAATCAAGACTATCCCACTGATGATTCTTCAGCTATTAATTACCTTATCTCTGAACTAATTCTGTTGTGCTTGCATGTGCTCTGAAGGCACAGTCCCATGGGCCACTGCTAAGTGCAGAGTGGCTCAACTGGGCTTTGCAAGCATCTAAAATTAGCCTCTACCCTGAAAGGATCTGAAGTTCCTGAAAGGAGCTATGAACTCAGCTGTCACCTAAGATTGCTATAGGAAGCATTTTCCTTGGCTGCACATTATGAGTAGTGAATATTGCTCATGTTAGGAAACTGCAGCAGAAGATGATGCATGATAATTAGCAAGTTTAAGCACTCAGAAGTGTCATACAAACCCAAGGTGAAATAGGCTGCTGGTTTTTACAAGACATTTAACGGAACAAATACTGTTGAAGAGCCATACAATGCAAACCCAGAGACCTTTGAAGCTTTAGACTTCCCCTCCAACCCCCAGTCCACTTAAATATTCCTCTTCCCTTCAGCACTTCTCCCTCATGGAATGTCCATGAGGAATCTGGCTTGCTTAATCAGCCTCCTCTTCTGTGTCTGTTGTACAGACATCACATCAAAATAATCAGTGTTTTAATAAAAGGTAGTATCTGGAGCCAGGGGGAATAAAACAAATACAGGTTCCACCGAAGGTTGTTTGCTCTAAACTTTTGACTCTTTTGAGCAAGGCTTCCCTGATCCTAGCTATTGGAGGCTGATGATCCAAATATTTATCGCTATTTTCTAGGCTGCACTTCTTCCACTTTAAGACTATTAATATCTTTTCTTGCCCTTCATGTCTCAGTAAGTCACCTCTATTGAGCATTTCTATGCCTTTAGAAATAGAAACTATTCTGGTCTCTTATTGAATAATTTTTTTCTCTAATTACAAGGGAAAGTATTAGAGTATTCATTCAATTTTGATATGCTGCTCTTACAGCATGCTGCTTTAGACAGCAAGTATCAAACTTTATGCAATTGGAAAACTTCTGCCTATTAATCCATGCCCTCTCCCTGAGGAGGAAAACATAATAGACTCTAACATCTTTACCAATTGAACTGCCCAAGGCTGCTTGTGGCAGCAAATCCTAGCCAGGCTCAGTAAGAGGAAGATTTCATTGCACTTGATTCTCTATTATGGTTTGTTTCTTGATCCTGTAGGTGACACATTGTAATGTCCATCATCATACGTTTCAAGACACATGGATAACATGGGGAACTATAGCCAGAGAGTCCCAGTAGCATCTGTCCCACTAGATCCATGATGCCTATCCTTATGGAATAATTGCTCATTTTCTAGCCTGAAAATATTTAGGGAACCCTTCTAAAATGTGATTACAGAATTTAGGAGAAGTGTAAAGACTGCTTATTTGACACTACTTTTTCCTCCTAATTCTAGTAAATACAGTGGGCCAGACTGTGCAGCAAGCAGTGGAACAGGCTAAGGATGCTGGTCAGAAAGGTATGGTAATGTTTCTGTTTATTTCAACAGTCTGAACCCTGCCTTGCTCCTTGTCCCACCCCGGTAGGAAAGGGGAAGGTACTGCAGTGATGTTATAACATTTACCTTTGCTTTTCTGTTTTAAAAGCTCTGGATGAAGTTTACAAAGTGGCTGAAACCAGTGAAAAAGCTGTAAAAAATGTGGCAAACCAAGCAACTTCATGGAGCAAAAGTTTTGGGCAATGAAGATAATGTACCACCTCTGAAATTTCTGTAAACAAGTTTCTACTATGTGTACTCATAAATAAACATGTACTCTTAAATAACTAGATGTACTCTTAAATAAAGAAAATACTTATACTCTGCTTGGCTTATATGTATTCCTTAGAAATCCCTTGGTTACATGTTAAATATTTACAATCACTGGTCTAGAAAGACTGGATTGCTTCACAGAGCAGACAGCTGAAGTTGTGCTATGCTTAACAGCACAATGCAGACAAACACTTTCTTTTTATAAGGTAAGGGATGGCTTGGAGTGGGCACAATGTATCAAAGACTTGAGTGTTAGTCTCTTCCCTTTTGACACTGCGCATAAGTCACAATTCTGTGTGCAAGTCTCAACAGCCATTTCAAGATCAGGTAAGCACCTGTGGACTTCTGTGACTGTGCTCATACTTTGTTCTTATCTGTAATATTGCAATAACTACTACTGTGCTGATGAAGACTCAAGTGAGTTTAAGGTATATGTAACCACAATACAACAGCACCGTGATAAACTTAAGGCTAAGAGCAGACTGCATTACTGCCAGCAGAGCACTAAGCTGGCCAATTGCTTAGCACTGCCTGAGCTGGATCACTGGTACAACTTCAACAGCTCCACATAGCAAAGTACCGATGAGTACTGCAGCACACACATTATGGCAATGGAGTCATCTACTACACTTGCAGGGCTCCTGTTGAACACAAAGATGGACAGTAATCAAATGGGAGCTGAAACAAGTCTGGGCTGCAAAAAAAAAATACCCAAAACAAACCCAAATAACCAAAATCAAGTGAACAAAATACCAACCACCCAAATAACAAAACCTTAATACATATATGAGCTCAGAATCCAATACTACAGACTTATCAATTACTAAGTGTCATTGATAGGTCACTTACTTTGGCATTTCAAAATCCCTGCATGAATTATAATTGTTCCAAGAGTTCCTCCTGATGGCAACAGTTGCCATCAACGAAAACAGGCATAGTACCTGACAAAAATGATTCTTTCTGCTTGCTCTTCTGTAAAAGAGGTTATTTTACACTTAGTAGTTTGCAGGTGGCATGCAACCCTGAATGGTGTAATTGTAATTCTTATGAAATTCACTTGCAGTTTGGAGCATGTACTGAGATGATCTTCAACAGAAACTGTATACATAAGCAGCATGTAATACTGCATGAGATATCACAAATACCCACTATGGGTAAGGACGTGTTTTGCTGTAACTAGTAGGTGTGGTTCAGAGCAGTTTCAAATCTATGTTCAAATCTAACTTCAGGTACTGACTTGCTCCCTGGAGCTAGTTGTTTGTTGTGTTGTTTGTTTTTTTTTTTGTGAATGTCTAGTAGCAGGTAAGTGAATACAAGCAGTGACCATATTGTTTGATGGGGGACAAAACTTGTATATGTAAGGAGGGGGAGCATTCCCCAAGGCTGTGATCCAGCATTTAACTGAAGTTAGAGTTGTAGTTAAAATCACCAATATTTATAAAATATACCCCAGAGTGATTGCTTTCTTCAACTGTAGGTACAGGCTAGGAAAAGGCTAGAGCTGCTTTGTACCTGAGCCTCTAAAATCATATTAACTCATGGCAACTGCACAAAACTTTACCATTTTATTTTCTCCGCTGTTGCTGGGTTTTGAGAGAGGTGTGTTACAAAATGTGGTAAGGAACATGCAATTTATTTTTTTTCTTAAATGTCTGATCACATTAGGACTGAGCTCAGCAATACTCAGCATCAGTGTAGCCTTAATGTACAAGACCATTTCAGAGCAGGTAAACACAAGAAGTCTGGAATCAATGGTACAGTTTGATTCTTGTGTTTAGCTACAAGCAAAGGGCAAATCACTTGGTATCAAATCAGACTCCAAGCACCAATATCCTGAGGATTCTCAACTCTTTTATCAACTCTTTGATCAAAAGTACCCCAAGTTGTTCTTATACTAGCCCTTAGATATGCTCAGATTCATCTCTCTTGGGTCTCCAACACTGTTAACAACAGGTCAGTAACCACTGCAATCAAGATGGCCACGGAGAAATCCAGTCAATCTCGAGTTCATCTCTGGGGTTGGTAAAATCATGCCAGGTGGTAGGTCTGCTTTCTTTCAAGATACCATGAGAAAAGCTGTGTTAATGTGGGGTGTACAAGAATATAACATGTTCATGGATTGGAGAATTCAGGCATTGTTCAGCTTTTGGCTTTTATTTTCACCTTCAAAGTGGGTAGAAAGTAGAAGATACTGCAGTTAGGTCTCTATGCCACCCCCCATGCACTTCCAGCACTGAAAGGGTCCCACTTTCCAGGTTTGCACAGCTGAACTGGAGCTGCTTTACTAGCTGCAGATGAGAGGAAATGAGGGGGGAAGGGAGAAGAGAACAACGGTAAATTAGCCAAGACTCTTCACTGCTACTGCACTTTGCTTTCAACAACTTTGTCAGATAATGCAACTCAGCTTTTAAGATTCTTTCTTTATTCAGTAATGCAACTATTTACTAGTGACTCTTTAGCCTCTAAGTTTTGGTGGAAGTAAGTTACAATTTGTCAGAGTTGAATTATTAAAAATTTTACTTTCATTTTATTTACTACCTAATAGATGTTTACATAAAAACAGTACTGAAAAATGATCCAAGATACAGATCTAATGTTTTAGAGATCTACACCTTGATCATAGGGGTGAACCCTCAAAGGGTTCTTTTTTTCTTTAAATAAATGCCTCTGTGTGTATATATATATATATATATATATATATATATATTTGACTTAGGTAATTGGTAGTACTTTTATAACCCTAGATATCAGCATATATGGTGGAGTAAGCCTCTAATTAAATGCATCACACCGCTTTATTGCTCCACGCTAACTACTGGAGTAGCTCCACACAAATTTAAGAGAATGCAGTGAAGACCTGAAATAATTTACCAAGTATATCCAATTTCAAAAGTCTTGCTGGCAGGCAAGTTCAAGAGACTAGAGATCTGTATTAGTAAGCCCCTCAGGATAACTTGGAGGCAGTATCTTATCAGTAGACACGTAATGAATAAACAAGTGTGCTGGAAGATCCACCTCTTGCCTGTAATTTTAGAAAGCTATTGCATGAAATAGAAAACACCAGCATAATAGGTTTGGAAAGGTCAATTTTTTTAATAACTGCTCTTCCCTCCAGGTTATGTCATGCAGTTACAAAGTCATTAGAAAAAAAGCATGAGTTTCTGGGAGGAACTAGTTGTCTTTTTAAAAAAACATTCATATTCATTACATAATAACGTCTGGCACTTCAAGGGCACGCCACAGGACAAAAGCCTTACACTTCAAAAACTGCTTGATCCAATATTATATTGAGGTCCATTTTGTTGTACTCCAGTATCTTCTAGACCTCCTGATGGCAGAAAAAAACCACACTGTGTGTGTTAAAGACAGTGGATTAAGTTTATAGCAGCATTCTAGCTCCTTTGTAGTTTGGCCAATGATTTCTGGGTTCGGTTTCACTTTAGTTGTTCACTGAAGCAGTTTCTAATTTTCAGAAAGCCTCAGTAAGGGAGAGACTGAAAGAATTCAAAAAAACCTAGGTATGATTGCTTACCAAATTCAGACTATCCCTTTAAAACAAACAACTTCTAGTCAGAATAGTTATGTAGATATTTGATAAAAAACATTACTGGAGTTACTCAATACTTTCAGCTTATAAAAATATCAGTCTGTCGCCTCTACATACTTCATGGTGATAGTCAAGCTAGCTTGAACAAGCAATAAAAGGCAGTCCTGTTAACAGCAGCACAGTTAAAGAAAAAACATTGCCTAAAGAGAATCAGGCCTGAAGCTCTACTACAAATAAAAATTAGACTCCTATCAAAGTTAATCCCTGCTGGAGGCCCATTCTTCCTTTGACAATGCCACAGCATTGATCATACAAGGCCTTACTGAAAGTGCCAAAGCCAAAATTACATCAAACAAAACAAAAGTGCATGAAGTAATAATGAGCAAAGTGCTCATCTAGTACAGTATCTGATCTGAAGTCTGAGGAGCGGCTCAGGTGGCAAGACCACTCCTTCATAGATAAAATGTACCATTTTGTTTTGTAGGCGAAATACCCAGAATGGCCCCCACAAATGCAGATGAACTGTTATCTTCAGATACATATTTGTATATCATTTCCTAATCCATGGATTTTTATTGTAAAAAAAGACTAGTTTGGATTGAAACTAATTGAGAATAGAATCCACTATAACGTCAGAAGAACAAGAAAATTTTGTGGTTACATGTAAACTTGTGATACTTTCTCAAGAAGAGGGTACATGAACAGTGAGAGGGATGGGATACAATAAGAAGCAGTAATGGCCTATTTATGTAAAAGTCAGGCCAGCCTCATTGTACACTTTGAAGACTTTTTCGATTGCATTGACATAGGCAGCTGTTCTCAGGTCCAGACCCAGGTTGTACTTCATGGCAGTACGCATGATTTGCTGAAACAGAAAAGGTTGTATGTGATTTATGCAAGTTTCTCCATAGGAACTAAATTAGATTTTGCTTGGAGGATCCATGTAGGAGTATAAGGAGCTACTAGATTGGTATCAGCGCTCTGACCCTTTCTGGATCAATTCTAAAAATTCTTGATTCCCCGTACAACTCAGATCTGAAAGGGAAGAAAATCTTTCATGGGTTACTACGTTGCCCCTTTTCAGGTCTTGGATACAGGGAGAGACAAGATGTTTCAAGTCAGACTGCCCAGAGAGATTGTGGAGTCTCCTTCTCTGGGGATATTCAAAAAGACACTCTTCTGTGTGACCTACTCTAGGGAATCCTACTGTAGCAGGGGGTTTGAACTAGGTGATCTTTCGAGGTCCTTTCCAGCTCCTAAAATTCTGTTTTTCTGTGAAGAGAAGGCTCCAAGGAGACCTTATTGTGGCTTTCCAGTATCTGAAGGGGGCCTACAAGAACGCTGGTGAGGGACTTTATGGGATGTCAGGTAGTGATAGGACTAGGAGGAATGGATGCAAACTAGAGGAGGGTAGATTTAGATTAAGTATTAGGAGGAAGTTCTTCACCATGAGGGTGGTGAGACACTGGAACAGGTTGCCCAGAGAGGTTGTGGAAGCCCCACCCCCGGAAGCTTTTAAGGCAAGGCTGGATGGGTCTTTGGGCAATCTCATCTAGTGGAAGGTGACCCTGGCAGGCAGGGGGATTGGAACTAGATGATCTTTAAGGTCCCTTCCAACTCTGGTGAGTCTATGATTCTATAAGTAGTCTTTGCCCCAGTAATTAAAAATACTGTACAGAGGGATTAATCTAATATAGCTCATGGTGAAGTAAAGCACTCTTTGGTATGTGTCCCAGATAGGTAGAAGAGGACAACTGAAAAATTTTTAATTACTACAGCTTCTACTAGAAACTATTTCCTGATTTTACGTATTAGTCTCTAATATTTATTATATCCTGTTAAAGTTGGCCATGCTGGCATAGAGCAGAAATACCTCACACTCATAGTGACTTCTATTATCATGAACTGATTATCTACTTTAATACCAAAGAAATTCTGTACAACCCATTAAAAAAACTGCCGTAAAGTCAAGCAAGTTTTCTCCTGTAAGTATATTTACTAATACAATACTTACCCGGGCAGAACGCTCCATTGTATAAGCCAACCCAGAGTGGACAATGTCTTTCTCAGATGCACCCTGCAACAGCATGGAATAAAATCAGAGTTTAATCCAAAACATAAAAAAGGTACTAGTTGTGTATTAAGGACAATGACATGTTCGATTCCCATAACTAGTGAAGCTTGCTCACTCAATTTTCTTCTAATGACTGGTCTAAGAATTTAACTCACCTTGTTACTTGAAGAGCTAATAATGGTCAATTCTAAAATCTCAGACATATGCACTGAAGTCTTTATAGGCCTAGCTTCTAGATGGGTAATGCTAGTATTTTTAATTGATGTTTTAAGTACTGTTTTCAGCCTTCAGAATGCACAGTAAACATTAAACAATAAAACCCTCTAGAGTCAGTAACCTATAGATGCTACTTGCAATTGTTTTGAAGACAGGTTTTAGGAAGGGTGTGCCCAATTCATATACTTAACCTTGTATTAGCCCTGAGCAACTCCAAAATAACTCTGTTCTCATTAAAATTTAAATACACAGAAAATAAATAATTGAAGGTAGCTTGGACTAGGATGACTTTAATGTTCTATCATCCTGGTTGATCTAATTTATTAATAATTTGAGGCCTGACTTCTCAAAATACATGCTTTTTCTCAAATACCAATATGGGCTGGATGTAGAAACTACTAGGCTAGTTTCTATTGCTTGTATTTAAGAGATCATAGCAATAACTTTAAGCCACAGAACTGATCTACTATGCTGTTCACTTAGCCTAACATTTATGAAAATGATAGCATCATACTGATCAGGCTAAAAACTATTTCTGTCATTTGACAGTGGTCAGAGTTTACATGCAGTTCCACTGATTTCTGTCTGAAGGAGCATGGTTTAATGTTTCCTTATATACCTTGGCAGAAGATTGCATCTGTCTGCTGTGCTAAGAACCATCCTCCGGTTCTTCATTCTGCACCTCACTCCAGTGGTTTTGTTTGAATGCATCTATTTCTCTTTCACCGTTCCTTCCAGTGGACAACCTATCCTTACCTATCTACTTTCACATCACTCAGTCTATAGATTACTGTCTGAACCCCAGGACTAGTTCAGGGCAACAGGACTTCTGTTAGTTCACTGTTTCATGTATGAGGAGCTTCTGTATCTTTGACTATTCTTGTGATCCTGATGTGAACTTTTCCCACATCTACAATGTTTGAAGATAGAGATCTAATCTGCATACGGTATTCAGAAGGCAGGCACACTCTGAATTTATATTGTGGCATCATTAGTCAGTCTTATTCTCTTCCCTTCAGAACAATTTCTAACACTGGATTTGCTTTTTGATTGCTAAGGATTTCTAAGCTTGTATTTTGTCATTACTTACACATCTTCCATTTGAATGCAAATAGGTGAGCTCACAACCCATCATTTTATAAGAAAACTTCCCCACCAAGTATTGCTACACATCAGATTACAGTTAATTTTACCTGACAGTTCTTCGCCCATTAATTCAATCTTAGAGGAAAATTGTATTATTTTTCACTCAGCTCTTGTCTGTATTATCCTGGAGTTACAAAACCAGCATATCAAACTGTGGTGTGGGACCTTTTTGAAAGGTGTTTTACAAACTATATCAACTAGATCTCCAGAATAAATTCTGGTAATGTTTGATGCAGGATTTCCCACTACAAAACCTCCATAGACTGTGATAGTTAGGGTTCAAAGAAAACATGGCAACTATGTATTTATCAGGTTAGCCAACAGAAATATCAAGTATTTTACAGCAAACAAAAGCACAAGAAGAAATAGATGTTAAGTTCTCCTTACTGGCTTGCAGGAAGAGTAATTCCCTGCACCCTTCCCAGTTAAAAAAAAAAAGCTTCATGTAGTTTGTCTAAGCAATGGAAATGGTCTGTTGCTCTGAAAAGCTCCAGTATTTGAACAGCAACATCCAACCTAACACTAGTTACAAATACAAAATGCATCTGTATTAAAACTGTAGCTTCTTAAGAACATTGGAGCTACTTTGCATAGGCTCAAGTAAAAGAAAGAAAAACCATCTTATTTCCAGTATTCCTACATAGTTCAGATCATTTACGTGCTTGTTTGGCCAGCACACTATGTACTAATGCTTTGTTTGGGGCAAAAAACTCCATGGTAGCCATGGTAAATGGTAAAACTTGTCTTGCAGTTCTAATATCAGAAGACAGCTAGAGTAACAGTAAAAAAAACCAGCAGCAACTACTTACTGATATCCTATCTTGAAATTCTGCTGTAGGCACAACTGGTATAGTTCCACCATGTTTCCCAAATTTTCTTTCCAAACTTTCCTGGACAGACACTAGAAATGAAAAAAAGCAGAGGCACGTTGACTGACAGGGAAAGAAATGTAGTCCTTAGCAAAGGAGCTGGCCCTGGGACTTTAAATATTCAATAGCATTAAAGCAGACTGTTGGGACTTGGGATAAAGGCAGTCATTTTGTTTTCTAAGAAAAGGGAAAAATGTTGATTTTTCTGTTTGTATAGGTGAATGCCTCTAATATTAATAGTAATATTGCTTTAGTACAGTCACATGGCAAGCTACTGTGGATTTACTGATCCCACTTTGCTAACCTTACAAATCTGATAGGGCAATCTGGATTAACTTTCCTAACTTGACAGATAGCATTGGACAAAATATTCAAGTTAAAGCAATCAATCATCTCCTATTTTGCACTGCATACACACTACCTGTTAAGAAAAAAAGCCCATGTGGGATTTTACTTTTTATTCCTCAGAATGTTTAGTATTTTGGATTGATATTTTTTCATCTTAATTGTTAAAAATTAATTAGTATTGTTTCCTAAACAACATTGCAGAGTATTTCAGATGGCAGAATCTCAAAGAAAGGGATTTAAATTAGAATTGCCATAACCCTCAACCACTATAAAAACTCCTTCAGACGTACAGTTTATGAGAAAAGGTTCTATCAAAAAAACCACTTCAGATGTATGTTTTATCAAGTCCAATGTCCTAAGACTTATGTTTTCTATAGAATATTGTTTAAAATGGAGCAATATCTTGCTGTTCTTCTCCATCAAGCTTCCTGTCTCCATGTAATCGGTATTCTGGTTCAGAAACTGGGAAGCACAGAGTGACCCTAAGTAGAGCTGTAGGCCATAAGCAGATTTTTACAGTGCCTGAACCAATTATATTATTGCCCTTTATAGACATTCTCTATTGTTGTATGTGTAGAACAATGTTACACATTAAAGCTTTGAATACTCCTCAAATACCAAGTGTACAGCTGTTAAGACATTTATTAAGTAATAAATAAGTGGTTTGAGTTCAATATTTTCAAAAAATTTAAGAAAGCATCACTTTATGAATTAAAAGATAACTGAAAAAAGTATGCATTTAACTTAAGCCATCATAGTTGCAAGTCAGTTAACCTATCAAATCTTTCCTGCTTTTCAGTATGCAGCAATAATAGACTTGTGGGACACTGCAATGAATTTATAATAGTTCTGTATTAATTTCTCCCATATTTGGTGTTTGCTAGTCCAATCTATGAATTAGGGAATGAAAGCAGAACTGAGTACTTACTAAGCAAGTGGTAGTTTGAATCCCTTTCATATTTGAAAGTTAAGCGGCCATAACTGACATGGTTCAAGTTTTTCAGCCATTCAAAATAGGATACTGTTACACCACCAGCATTCAGGTAAAGATCCTGCAAGGAAATAGTAAATGGCTTGAATTGTAACCATTTAACAAAGACAGTTCTATTGTATTAAGCAAAATCAAGAAGTATTATGTACAAAGTCCTAGTTTAAACTGCAGTACAGAAGACAATTGTGGTGTTACTCTTACGTTATAACACATCCATATCTGCATATCAGACCAGAGATTACCTCTACTGATTTAAAAGAGGACTTGAATTTAAAGCACGTGAAGGTGCAGGTGTGCTTGTCTGACTACTTTATCACAAGTTCTTAATCAAGAAAATTAGGCATTCTTAGGCTATCTTAGTGAGTAAAGGCTGAAGAGATCCACAATATCACTCAGGACACACTTTCTCTAGAAAATTATTATCATTATACCTGGATACATCTTAGTCTTTCAAATTATTGCTATTGACAGCATTTACTCTATGCAATTTACAAAATAGTTCTGTCAGAGCATTGACTAGAAAAACACTGTTCTTAAACAAATTGGCCAGTGTTTTTACTCTGCCTTCTTCCTTTACTTAGTGGACCATATTGCTGAGCAAATGTCAGCTAACACTCTGAAATGCAAAACTATGGAATTTTAAGAAATACAACTAATTTAAGATTTGGATCTAAAGACTTAAGAACTACTTGTGGATTGTTCTCTCTTCTGAATACATAGCCTTCATGTAGTAGTTCTCTTTGGTCATTTACAGTTGTAGTGAGGTCTTCAATAATTACTACCAGTCTTAAGCAACACTGACACTCATTTTGTAGACATCAGTTGTTAAAAAATACTCTTAAGAGAATGAATGGCTGTTAATAAAAATCTTCAATAAATAATGTCTTGCTACAATTCACAGAAATATTACCCTTGTAATGAAAATCAGTGGTCATAATAGAACCTTACAGGGATAACCATGATATTCCGCTCCAAGAAGATTTTGTCAGCTTCAGGAGTTGTAGGCCCATTGGCACCTTCAGCAATAATCTAAAAGGAAACACAGCAGAATAACTCAGAAGTATATGTTTAGGTTTGTCCATGATAATTATTGAATACTAGTATGTAAAACAGCCCATCCCTATTTTTCATTTATATTTGAACTCTCCAACTTACTTTTGCTTTAACTTTGTGAGCGTTGGCCTTAGTCAACTGCTTCTCACTGGCAGCAGGGATGAGAATGTCACAGTCTGTTTCCAGAATACTGCCCTCAAGTGTCTGTGCTTTAGGGAAGCCCATGATTGTGCCGTGTTGCTGTTTGAAGAAAAAAACAGGGTGTTTTTAGTGTGTGTGTACTCTTATGACTTCTTTCTGTTTTAAAAATTAGAAGGAAGGGAGAAGCAACAGTACTAGAAAAACAGCACATAACATAATCCCTATCCTCAGTTAGATTAGGCATTAAAAACAAGCTACAAAGCTTGGATAACAGCCTAAGTTCCCATGACTGAGGCATAACTGCTTTCTGGCCAAAGACACTGATAACCATGTGGGGTGTGGAGTACTGGACAATAAAAAAAAAGTCCTTCTCAACTCTTAAAATACATAGCAAATATAATAGTTGTTCAAACAACTGAAATGACCCCCTAGTCTGCTACACAGGGGATAAATTGCATCACATAAGATTGGCAGGTACCATTTAAAAATCCAGCATTACAATGGTAGCCTTTGTTTAGCGATAGAATCTCTTCTCTCCTTTGAGAAAGGGAGTGATAAAGACATTCAAATACTCCCTGTGTAAAAGAAGGCACATCAAATAAGCCCCCTAGAAACTCTAAGTAGAAGATGGTATTTTAGTGCCTGTGAACTGTCCCCTCAAGTCTGCTGCACTTGGAACTGAAATAAAAAGACCTTATCCAGGTTTCATTACAAACTACATGTTCAAATCACAGTGTTAGACAGGCTTTAATTTTTTTCAGAAACTTCCAATAGATAAGAGGCAGCAAACAGCACTTTGAAGTCTTAAATGTTCATATACTTGTAATTCTCAGTCAGGAATCTTTCAGGAATTTCCTTGCCCTGGTTCCTTGAGACATCCCTCCTAGTTTAGTCATAAGAAAGGCAAAATTATCATGAATTCCAATTCTGAATCCAAAATAACTAGCCTGAAAACATGCAAGACCTTGCTATTTTTCTGAGAGTCAGGTCACAGGTAAAAAACCAAAAAAACCCACTTGCTTCCATGATGGGGACAAGGAGAAAGCCAGAAGAATCAACATTCTTAATTAAAGCATCACAAATTAACACCAGTCTACAGTAATCCTATGTGCTTGCAAAGCTGACAAAAATGAAACATTTTCTGCTCAGCTAAATTTCATACCAATTTGTAATCTTCTAGTTCCTTTGGGTCAATCCCATCAGGATTCCAGATAGAACCATTAAACTCTCCAACAGCAACACATTTTGCTCCATAACGATGCAAGTATCTCATAGAATGCAAGCCCACATTACCAAATCCCTGAACGTGGCAAGAGAAAGGGAAAAGTAGTTAATCTTTCAGCTAAAATTATGACTGCTGCTAAGGCTGATATAGCTTTGAACAGTTTTAAAGTTGTTCATCTATTGGTGTATTTTGGCATTAGATAATGCGTATAGGCAAGATGGAGGAAATCTACATGTATTCTATTCTGGTCTGAATACCATTGTAGAAATTACACATTGTAGCCAGCAATGTACAGTTGTGCTAAGTTTTTTTTTTTCATACTGGAAATACAGCAAGGATGTGTTAATGCTACTATGGAAGTGTCAAAACTATGATATTTATCAACATAGGAACACCATATGTACCTATTTTATAATTGGCTCTGTCTTATAAGGATTTATGGATTTTTGTATGACTAATCAAACATTTGACTAACGTTTGCAGGTCAAGAAAACATTCTCAATTAATTTGGGTATGGAAGGCTTACAAGCGGTAAACCCAGCATTAAACAAGAATATCATTAACTCTTCACATTAAAACATACAAGATAGTAGTAAGCTACGTAATTTCTAGTACATTTCTGAAGAAGATAATGCCCAATTCCTCCTCTCATTTTTTTAATTGCAAAACAGTGCAACAAATTTTGTGCAGGTAGGAACAGTGTCACAGCTCATATAAAAGTGTGCAATGCCTTAGTGTAAGGAACCCCTGCAATAGCGCTTCCTTTTGTTCTTTGCAGCCTGTGTTTATACAGACTGGAGAATTGGCTTTGTGCCTGTGTGGTGCAATCGAAAGTTCAGTTTCTAAAAAACAGTCCAAAATAAAGGGCACCTTGAAAAGTTTTTCTAAACTTTGGGAGCAAAGGTTAACTTGGAAGTCATAAAACCCTAACAGGATTTATTGCTACAACCCTTTTTAAAAGCAGCTCTACTGGAAGTTTTACTACTTTTTCCCTAGAGCTGAAGGAAAAAAGTTACCTGAACAGCAAATGTTTTATCCCCAAATCCAGGAGTCATTCCTAATATACTCATATAAGATGCTTCATTGATGAAATTTTCAATTCCATGGAAGAGACCACGACCAGTTGCAGATATACGACCATGGATCCCACCTTGGCTGATGGGTTTACCAGTTACACATGCATGTGCATTAATATCCTGTAAAACAGTGAAGGACTTGTGAGCTATGGAATTAATCAAAGAACAGTGGGAACAAGAAGTTTTGTACACCTCAGAGATAAGGGAAAACAAGGATCTTAAGAGTCAGAACATGATATAGTGTATATACATTTAGTTTGTAAAGATTATTTCCTTCCTCACTTTACATGAATGCCTTCTCAGAAGTACTCTACTAGATGTCAGGCAAGTTGCATACTGTGATATTGGATACACTAGGGGTTTTTTTGTATTTAAGTGTATACATTAACTTCAGTCTGTGGTTAATTATAGTGACATCTTTGTTACACTATTAGCAACAAGCAGACCTTTCACAAATCAAAAAGTTTTGAAGGCCATTTCTCAAAATTGGCTCCTATTAACAGCCATAATTTCTATCACAGTTCTTCACATTTTAACATTCTAAAGGACTCGTATATATCCTTGGTCTGGTTTTTAATCATTTTTAAGCAGTGCTTAGTGTTCCTTTATACCAAAGTCAGTTATTTTGAAATGACAATACAGACCTAATACCTTCCTGTTGTAAGAATACAGGGATATTTGATCTCAGAGGAAAAATCTCCAGTACAAAGACCATATGGGAAAAGTTAAATAAGTATTTATTACTTTTATTCAGAAAAGCAGTATGTACAATCAAGCCCCTATCCATACTTTGGTGACAACAAAATTGATTTTCCACATGCTAGACAGCTAGGCAGGATAAAATAGATAAAACCAGAGTTAATTTTTCAAATTGAAATTAGTAACTTGAAAAAACTTCTTCCAACCTTGATACTGTTTGGGCCTCCCTCTTTTGTCACCACTGGTTCCCATGCTTCTACATCCTGGGAGCACAGTCACAAAGTGGCTTGGCCTCCAACACAAGTGAAAGATTAGGGATGAAAGGGAATGCACTGAAATGAGTTTGCCAGCAGCCGGATGGGTTTCTATCCCAACAGCCGCATATTCACAGGGAGTCTCCCTCCGCTCCATCACTTGTGCCAAATGCATTTGCATGCCTGTGGCATGAGTGTAAGATGCTTGGTGAGAGGAAGAAAAGGAGCAAACAAAATAAGTGGAGGCAGAATGGTAGGAGATAACTAGAGCCATAATGGAAACAGAACCTATTTACTGTTTGAAAATTATAGTGAGTTAACATACAAAGCCAAAGATAACTGCTAAAATAAAACACCACCACAATAAAATAACAACAAAAGCAATGCTGGGCTTGCCACAGAATTCCTAATTCAGTTTCCCAAAATATAGCTGCATTGTTCTCATTAAGGTATATGCTCCCTCTGGTGGCATATCAACTGTAAACAGGAACTGTGGTGGCACTTTGCTAGGAATAAATTGGTCTGGCGTTTTGATACATTTTTAGGTTTTCATTCTGTTTCAGACTGAAACTCCATGTTAGCCTTCATGCATTCACAAAGGAGGAAGTATGTTTACAGGTACTTAAGAAATACACCTTCCCACCACACATCAGAATGTATTTATTAAAGCCTTAACATGTCCCAAAAGTCAGTTGGATGTGTCAGAAGGTACAGAAGAGGGGAAAGGATGGATTTAATAAAAAACTTTAACCATATGTAATTCAGTGATCCAGCAACTTAGGGTGGATTTTCTGGAACAGTTAGCATGGTAGTTATTAAAGACTTGCATGGTTTAGCAAGAAAACAGAGCATGAGGTGAGGGCAGTTCCAGGTCTTTTCAAACTCACATATATAAACCACAGCCAAAGTCCTAAAAACTTTGGTTTTAAGTCAATCCAAAAAATGTATAACATATCTTGATCCAAAAAGAATGACCACAGCTTTTAAGAAAAAGCTTATAAACTGGTTTATGGCTAGCTTTAAAGACTTCTATATTAATAGTAATGAGTAGGCAAAGTTCAGGCACTGAACTTTTGCTTGTTTCTTAACTCCTTTCCATGCTGCAATAATATTCTCCGTGTCTCTCCAGCTTGCTGGGTCTGTATGTTAGGTTTCAGGCAGGCTTCCTGTATCTGTTTATATCTGTTATTTGACTTTTTGTTTCCACTTCAAACACCATGAACACATCTGTGTCCCAGAGACTGACTCATCAGATCTGTAGATTGCTCAGATCACTCTCACTGAAGAGTTATCTTTCCACTCAACTGAACACAAGTCTTTCACATAGCTTCCATCTGTTTTCTGAATTATGGTTAGCTTCCCTTTTTTTCAGTTGTCATTTTCTGCTCTTAGTTTCCTCCTCTCCTTCCTCCATGGTCACTTTTAGATATTCCTTAATATCCTTTATTTTTGTTCTTGATGTTTCAACCAGGTAGTCACCTGAAACATCTTCGTTTACAAGCTGTTTTTGATTGATTTTTCCACATTTTTACAGTCCTGTCAGAGTTCTCACCTTCCTTCTTCATACCTTGTCAATTCTCCAATTCTTCCCCCTTGTTTCAATTCTTTAATTAACTTTTCAGAAAAATGTACCTAAATCTCAGGTTTTTATATTCCTTAAGAATAAGATACTGCTACACACAGAGAGTCTAGGTATAAAAGAAGCTGTTGTAGCTTAATTCAGATCATATTTTATCCTCTGTATTTGTTGGTTTGTTTTCTTTTGTTAGTGAAGCATGTTTATGTATAGGACTACACAACAAGCTGAGACAACAAAGTGAAATAAATAAGAAATTCACCCATTTAAAAATCTTCTCCTATATCAATGTTTAGTTTTCCATCTATTATAAAACCAGTATATCTTAAAGGCGGTCATGTGCTTTGAGTCTCCTTTGTCAGTCGCAACGTAACAATGCTGTTGTATCACAGTGAAATTTGCGTTTTAGTGCAACGAGTGCAAAGTTAAAATTCTTTGAAGCAGTAGTTTTCTTAAATGGTGGAATTTTCAGTTATGAAAAAAGTGATTTAACTCAACTAATCAGCACGACATAGCCTGTTCCTCAAGCATCCTCTTTATCCCCCATAAGATACTTTAGACTGTATTTCAGATCTAGAATAATCTGTGCCACACCATCCTCCTGTTGTTGAAGGCATCAGACAGCACAAGACAAGCATTCTGCCAAAAGACTGTCTCAGGAAAGCCAGGCAAGTCTTGAACAGACATGCCAGAGACAAATACGTGTTGGGTGGCTCTAATGCCTTATTACTGGGGATGTACACCCTGCTGTATTTCTCAGGAACTGTTGGAAGGGACTGCAGAAAGCGAAAAGAAAGTCCTTTCAGTTGAAAAGGAGCTGGGATAGGCAAACATGCAACAGTGGCTTAGCATATTAACACACTAATACGAAGCTATAGCAGAAGTCCTTAGCAGAGTATGACATGCTGGAGGAGAAGAAACACTATCTGAAAGAGAAACTAGACAATGTGGGTAGCATAGACAGTTGAGCCTTAAAAAGTAAGTTGTCTATAATACATTTTTCTTTCATGCAGCCTGTCAAATGTATACAACACAAGTGTTTGGTCAACAGTTATGTTTTTGATATAGTCAAAACATAAGGACAAAGGCCAAATTAAGGGCTATAAACTAACTTTTAAAACTTCTAATTTTTTTATTGTTTTCTGGGCAATAAATTATATCACTGCCTTTTTGCTTTACATTTTGGAGAATGTGCTTAAATCTATACCAATCACTTATTTTAGGGGACCACAGAGGACTAATACTTTTACAGGTTATACCAATAGTACAAACTTAATTTCCATGGTCACTTGAATGCACAAAACCATGAGCATTTATTTAATAACACTTGTAAATTCAGTGGTCTGAAGCAGGAAGATTGCAGTACTTGAACTAATTGTTTAACAACTTTAAATTAGTAATTACAGTACTAACAAAAACCAGGGAAATTGTAGAAATCAAAACCAGTTTAGACTAAGTATGAGACCTTTAAAACGAGTGTATTTTCTTTTTGCTGAACAGTTGCAATCAGTATTGTACCAGACAAACCTAATTTAAGCCTTGTATAGAAACATTAATATTAAAGCTATTTTTCCATAAGTGTACCCTAAAAACCTCACACCACTTCTTACAATTTGCAAGAGTGTTTTTAGATCCATATAACTAAATAAAATTCTATGATTAAGCAGCATGGTGATAAACTTCTAGCTAAAAGGATTTCTGCAAAGACCAGGAAAGCTTTTTGATTTCAAAGCTTCTGCTCAAAACTTACATAGTGTCCTATGGTACTGGCATAGGTGTCAGCAATCCAGGACATCTCCCTCTCCCCTGTGCTCATATCAGGAGCAGGCACATCAACACCAGGTCCTGTTGGCAACAGTGAAAACAGCATTTAAGGATCAAACGTGAGTAGTTATCTTCAACTGTTATTCCCTTGGGAACTATGCAGGCCTTGGCAGAGAAGAACTGTTTTCCTGTGTAATTCTTAGTTTATTATGCAAGTAACAGATTCTTCTGGATTCAATTAATTTTTGGCTGTCATATCATGCATTTGTTCAACACTGTCAAAACCTCCAACCTTTCTACACAAGCCATTCAGTAAAATGAAGGTCAGTTTGCCAGTATAAACTCAGACTAAAATAATGCATCAAAAGTTTGTTGTGTTGGGGTTTTTTAGTGTTTGGATGTTTTTTGTTTTTTGGGTGTTGTTTTGTTTGTGTTACTGTAATTGCTATAACAACAGGAAGGGTGCTGTCTAGGTATGATTTCTATATATTATGACATTATTTGAGAGGTTTTTTCCATTAGAATTTCCTTTTTGTTCCTGGCTGAGTTTAAAAATTGAAGACAAGCTGTTCCTAGACAATGCACTGTAGCACATGCATTTGATTTTAACACTCACTTTAAGAAAAACCATCAGATCTTGATGAAATAAACCTTTCAAAGAGCTCTTACATATCTGTTGCAGTAAAAACAGATTCTGTTTTTTTTTTCTAGGTATGTAAAATAGCATTTTCCCAATCTATTTAAAATCAGATTTTAAACACAACTCTGCCTCTACCTACTTTATTTGCTAAGTATTTTTAAAGGTTTGTGAAAGCTGTGAAGCACCAACTGTACAGTCAAAAAGGAAGACAAATTTAATCAATCCTTTTTAATTGTCACTAAACAATCATATATATATATATAATCATACATAGCTGCCATACTGTATAGTATTACGCTAGTCACAGGTAACATCAGTAAATGTGTTTACACAGAAGCTTAATTTAGATGAGAAACACTCTGGCTAGAAGAGCAGATGACAAACACTAGCTAAAGAGAAAGAAAACACAAATAAATAGATATACATTAGACATCAGGAATACATGACAGACTTTTAACTAGTTACATGCCTTATTATTCACTTGAATAAGAACCTCTTCCAGGTAGACATTCTCCATTTAATTACAAGTCAAGCTAATAATATTCAGCTTTCTCCAGAGAAGACTTCTAGATAGCAGCTCCAGACAGCAAGCTACCAGAACAACTCATGGTTGAGACTGACTGAAACATCCACTAGTATTACAGAAGTTGAGGTTCTGTTACAAGAAGCATCTATGCTTCTTGCCTATGCCTCTGTTGCAGCCTGTGGTTGCCATGGGTGAAGCCACCAACTTTCTTTGGGGTGGTTCTTCTATTTCCTTCCTCTGTTTCCTCAGCTGTCTGCCAAAAGACTCAGCTGAGGCTACAGGAAACTGTAACAGTGAAGAGTTTGATATTAGATACTAAAATTGCAACAAACTTGGTCACAGTTTTATAATCTACCTCTAAGAGAAAAAAAGATTCATTTTGGATCCTGGGAGCTCAGCCTCTTTGGCTTTTCATAGCAGAACAGACACCAGAAAAAAGTCATTTAAAATGCACTAAGATGCAATGACTCAATTCTGGCTCTTTGCTGAAACTTATATACACAAATTATTTGCAGCTCTCAAAATTAAGAGTTATTTAAGGGTATTATCTAGTGGATCCTGCCAATGCACAATAAAATTGCACAACATACCAATAAAGCCCTTTTTTGCCAGCTCCATGGTAAACCTTCTTGTGATCTTTTCCAATTCATTGTCCTATAAAGAAAATGCAATAAATATCACAAGAAATCGTTAGTGTTTATGAATATCTGCTAGAACTTATGCCCAAGCATAAACAGATACCCTTGTCTTTTAGAAGAAAGGATGACTCACATTTATACAATTTATAGGCCTCTCCCTAACAGACCCTTGATATTCAGGCAGCACAAGGAAACATTCAGGTTTCTTTCTGTACATTCTGATCCATGACAAGTCAGAAATGTGGCACAGGAGGAACCACCTGTGCTTGTAGCAGAGATTTCCAGCAAACAAATCTGATATCCTGTGCGAGAGATTTATAACCAGTAACAGCAATAGCCAGCCTGCTGGTTGTGTAATCGCCACAGTTGAACAACTTCACACAAACCCTTACAGCTGTTTTGAGCTCAGAATATTTGTTACATATTCTAATACTCCTTTCTGTACAAGTTATTTTAATTAGGGCAAGAAGACAATCCTGCAGTAAACCTTTTATAAGCCAAGTTATTTATTATTCACACTAGAACACTGCACAGAAAGGTTTAATAGAGCATAAAACTATTTGTCAAAATAAACAAAAACATTAACTTCTTTTTAAGAGTAACTTAAATCAAGCCTTTATTAACAGTATCAACTTAAAATTTCAGTTTCCGAATTATTTGTAGTCTCCTGACTTTATAAAAAATGTAATAAATAATTGAAGTATTCTACCTCTGAAACACAGACCTTTGTAAAATTCTTTTCCTACCTTTTGCGTGCACAGGCTAAATGCAGCCTTTACAGAGGCAGAAGTGGCAGGAAGTTTTAAGTGGTTAATAATACCCTTAGAAGAGGGGTTTTTTTACTGGCTGGCTTCAGGACTGCAGATAACCAAATTTTTATCTATGATTAAGCTTACTGTGTAGTTCTTGGGATTGATCTTGACACCAGCCTTTGCCCCACCAAATGGCACATCTATAAGAATGCAAAGGAAAATCATTTTACTTTTTCAACAATACAGGCAGAATATGTCAGTAATATATGTGAGTAATTGTACCTTTGATTTTAGCAGTGAATTTGGTTTTGCCACATTTAGAGTTTCACAAGCATAAGCTATAATCTGATATATGTACTCCCATAAAAATGGGGAATCTTTTTAAGGGCAGCTTGAAAATGTCTTTGAAACTCAAAAGTTTATGATTTAAATTTTCTACACTTCATGCTCTTGTATTTGGCATTTGTGGAAACAATACATTTTACCATTTATATTTTACTAGCTTAGGTCAAAAATTTTAGTCTGGAAGTCTTAAGTGAAGTGTCTCTATACATATTAGGAAAGTATTTTGTTTTCTTACACATAATGTACAGACTCCAAACAATTTAGCAGCTGTGTATGAATTACTTCTTTATAACCCATAAAGGAATTTTATCCTTCTCTCTACAGCTCCCCTGCCTGAATCCTTTACAGCCTCCATTTGTTCCCCCTAAAACTAGCCCCCTCCTAACCCAAGTCTGTCATACTTCTATGGGAGAGGGTAACTAGCAGTATTTGGACTTTTCAAGTGAAAATGCAACTTTACTCAAGTATCTACAGTAACAGCAGAGGGAATATGTATTATTACTTTGAACACTGTATATTTTTCCCAGCTTGCTACAGATTTTAGTCAGAGATTAGTGTCTAAAACTTAATTTAATCTTTTATGTTACTTCTGTAAATTACATCTGTACTGATTGAAACTTAAAGATTGTATCGTGGCTTGAAAAATTACCACTTACCAACCACAGCACATTTGTATGTCATCAGAGATGCTAAGGCTTTTACTTCATCCACACTAACATCCAAACTGTAACGAATACCTACAAAAGACATGAGAAAAAAAGGAATTCACTTAACTTCATAGGTGTTTATATAAATTGGGAAGGTTAATTCCACATGCAAGTATTTGCTTCATCAACTTATTTGCTTTAAGACTTAAAGAACAGTCCCCCATTGTACTTAAATATCTATCTTTTATTTAGGAGAAATTTAAGGCTTTACTAATCCTCTATTAAGTAGTTTAATAGCAGCACTCAAGCTTGGAACAAAAGTGAATGTCCCCTGGGAGGAAGACAAGCCATGCTGACAGGTAACTAGAAGCAGAGTTTTCAAGAGGTTGGTAAAGCTCGCCAGCATTCCATATAAGATCTTTAGCTCTGGACTTCATTTATCGTATACAGAATATAAACTTTGTTACTGAACATAATGTATCAGTATAGGTTATAATCAAGATCTTTTTGCCAGAGTAATGCAAGATCCTGTTACAAGCCTTGCAATGTGTTGTCTGTGGTCCAACAAAAAGCATACATAGTTTCAGGGCTCTGGCTGGTAGGCACAGCCACATAATGGAAAGTAGTAAGCCACTCCGCTAATTCCAATCTGTTCAAAACATTTTGGTGGAGGAACTCTATTCCAGCAAGCTTGTGTGACCAGGCCATCTATCCTGCATCCACATGGAAGCCAGCCCATGCCAGCATTCCCTTTTCTGAGTAATTAAGCAGAACTGCAAGTGTGTGCTGACACACAGTCCAGATGCAAATAAAAATTGTTGTGGTCTGATAGCAGCTGGAACGCAAAATGGGTGATTCCAGCCTTCAAGACAGTTCAAACCTGAGTGGAAAAAGATTAAAAATAGATTAAAACTAAAATGAGTAAAAAATTAATGTATTATGGAGGTAGTTGCAAGGTTTGAGCTATTTCACCAAATTGCCAGGGCACATATACAGAACTACAGAAGCCTAAATGTCATGTTTAAGATCAACACAGTACCCAAAGTCATGTGGCCACAGAAAAAAAACCCTACAGCTTTATATTAGTTTTTATTCAAGCTTCTCCTACATCACTAAGCATGTAACAGAGCCATGAAGAATTTTTTATCTCCACCACTATTCCCCAATTCTTTGGCTGTAGGTTGTGCCAAATTGCATGGTAGTTTGTAGCAGGCACAGAGTGTCCTTTAGATGCTAGGACAGGGCACCAAAAATTTCCTATTATGTAAAGAGAAGAGCATATTCAGGTCCTCAGGAGGGAAAAAGGGCCAGCATATATTATCTAAACTAAAACACTCTGCTGCTATGAAAGCCATTCCTGAATGCTCTGGAAACAATCCCAGTTTCAAAGGAACTGAGTGCCACTCAAATAAAGCTGAGGGCCAAGAGCTGCTTTCTCATGTGAGTTCAACCAGCAAATGAAAGTACTATGCTTCTGCAGAACAGAATTTAAATTTAGTATCTATTTAGGGCGAAGGGTGGTCTCCAAAAGCAAACTAACTAGTTTCTGCCTTAGGCAGCTCTTAATATCTGGACTTTCAAGAACCTTCTCACAGGGAAGTAATATTTGAAATTTGAGTGGAACCTATCAGAGCCCAACAGAGCAGTTGAAGTTATAACACGGGTTTTCTTAAACATCTTACTCTGATCCTCCAGAGGTGTGGTTATCCTTCTGTCAAGATAGGAGCAAGAACAAACACCACCTATGGCATTGATTGTCCTGCCTGGGTACATTGTTCCCTCTTGTTTAGGCAGCTACTCTGGGGACAGGTCTCATTTGAGCATTGCTCAAGCCAGCCAAGTCTGAAGCAATAATCTACACTGGGCAGAAATGAACTCTGCCCCTCCACCCCCAGCTGAACTAGATCACTGTGTATTTATTCAACCCATATATTTATTCAAACCTCAAGCTGCATACACAAAGCAGTTTTGCTGTAACTATAGTCCTGCAGGCACATAAAATGTTTATATATGGAAAGCAGCAGGGGGATTAAATAGTTAGGAATAGTTATTTTGTACAGTTTTAATAGGGTTGCAAAATACAAAAGGAGAGAGATGCCTCTTCTTCTTATCAGGGACCAGATCTGAAAAGGTGAACAAGCAGCTGTTTGACTACAAGACACAAACAGGCAAAACAGCTACATCTCCTGTTTCCTTGTATTACAGTCAAGGGTTACTATAAATTTACTCCAATAAATATTAAACTTTCATACCAAAGGAAAGTGGAGAAAGCCCCAAGACTAACAAAGTTCTAAAACACTTTCAGATGAGATAACTATTTGTCACCAATGTAAATGTATTAGAATAGGAAAAAAATTTAGACCTGAGGATGAAGCTCCCCTTTTCTGAACAGCTCCATACGTAGCTTCTTTTCTAGCCTTTTAAACAGCTTTAACTGAAAAGGCTTTTCTGCTGGCTTTATTTTCCTAAGTGGGAGACTAGTCAGTTCTGAGAGTTATGCTGACTTCAGTAGCCACCTTGCTTCAGTTGATCTGCTAGAAGCTTTCATTACAGTGTCAGGTGAAGTTCAGGGTGCGGATTCCAGGTTCCCTGAGAGGTGTGACAATTTTTCCTTTCTGTGGCACCTATGGATAACATTTAAGATGCACCAACATTTCACTCCTTTTCACAACTTGGCCAGCTACTGTTTTCCAGGAACGGTAATTACTCTACAGGAGGCCCATCTCTTGACAAGGAAGTTATTTGTGCTAAGCTGTTAGGACTGATGAGAAGCAGGCATCTGAGAATGCTGTACATTCCATCTGCAATGGGATGCACAAAGATAAAAGACTTCATTTCTAGTCTATTTGGACATCAGTGAAATTTAGTTTGACAGCTTCCTAATTTGGCAGGAGGAGACGATTGCCATGCATTTTAATAGCTCTTTTGGCAGTGTTACTATGCATTCAATAGCCTGAGTCTAAAAATGGATCATATACACAAAATACTGTTATGTTTTTGGGGGTTTTTTTAAAGATTATTAATACACAAGCAAATGAAAGTCACTGCTACACAGCAAGATTGTATTTTTTATAAACCCTGGCAAGTCCCAAGAAGTAAGTCTCTGGAAATTCGTGACTTTTACAGCAAACTAGCTACAAAAAATAGTTTGAAGAAAGCCTCAAGTTACAGTATGACTCATTGCCATGGAAAATACTTCTCACTGGAAAACATACAAATTCTTGTTCTAGTTGAGAATTCTCTTTCCTTACCACACCCCAAGAAGTTAAACAGTATGCAAAGAGAGACTTTATTTTTCTATGCATGAGGCCTCCTGGATGAGGAAATGCTTTCATTTTAATTTTGTTTCATTACTGGTCAGTATAAAGAAAAGGCTTTATCATCACATTGCAGTGTCTATGCTTTTAAAACTTCTTTTTTATGATCTGTATTTTGTAGATGTTTTGCAGGCCTCTTGGACTGGGCCCAATAATTGTTTTGGCCAAACTAAAATTTGCTCATAAGCTTAGCTTCTTAGATAGATGCTATAGATTAATTTTCACTTTCCAAATGGAGGTAGCAAAACAGTATTTTAAAAATAAATGTCAAAGTAGTAATTATCAGTAAGACTGTGTTTGGATTCTATAATAGTAGCAGTCAGTTACCATTTTAATCAGCAGGTTTGTAGTAATGAGTGTACTAACCAGCATGTAACAAAGATCTTGACTTCAAAGAAAACTGGCTACATAGCCTACTAGATTTTGTATCATATATGTTTCAGCATCATCTGTGACATCCAGTTTGTGTGTTCTGCTTCCTCAGAAAACATGGTGTACAGAACCACTAGCATTTCAAGGATGATTACTGACTTTCTAGCATGCCTAAGAACCTATATTTAGTGAAGTTACTGTAATTATTTCCTGATCTGCTAGTTCAGTGATCTTAAATGGTACTATCTACGTTACGTCCTCGCCACTAATGAGCATGAAGTATTGAAAGACGTCTCAAAACTAAACAGTTGCTACAGTAACAGTTCAGAGCGAAACACTTTGTAAACAACTCCTCCTGCACTAAATAGCTTGCAAATCTTAGCAAGTCTCTCAAGTTCCTCAGAACCTGGAACAAATTTTTATCTCATCTTGCATTATCAATATCTAACTGAGGCTTCTGTCCTGCTTTGACTTCAGTGTTTTCTTCTAGTTGTGATGATCTTTTGAACTTTGAAACTCATTTGGGTCCTTTGGAGACAACAATTCTTCTTAAGAAGGTGCATTTGTTCGGCTCACCTCTGCAAAATGCTTGCTCATCAGAACAAGTGCTCCAGGGCAGCAGCTATCCTTCACCATTGCACTCAGCAAAACAGATTTCATGATCTCCTTTGGAAGTTTTTAGGACTGTCTCCAGTCATATTAATATCCCAGCTGGCAGCACTGGACTCTGCAATGGCTCTGTGGGTTAACAGCTTGCCTGACTCTGTTCAGAGGATGACGCTATAACCAGAGTCTGAAGGAGCTTTGGTGAAGATGCTCACCTTGTTCACACTATTCAGCAAAATCCCCAAACAAAACCCATAAACCAGCTACAGCATTTAATGCAATGACTTAGTTCCTTAATGTTTTAAATCTGGATAATGTATCACATTTTCATTCAGATTAAGTTTGGGAAGTAAACAAGCGAGACATTATAATTATTATCAAACACAACATAATCATTGACACTTAACGCAGTAGGAACAGACCTTCCGAGCAATCCTTAGACTTTCAGAACAAGTACATTTTTCCAAATTCAGAAAAACAATCCAGCACTCCCTAAAAGGAATTTGCTAAGTTTTATTTCACCATTTGGAAAGTGTGGTAAACAGCACAACGATACATTAGTAATTATTGCTTAAAATTATTGAAGACAAAGAAATTCCAGACAAACCTAAAAAAGAAAGGTGAGTAATTCAGTGCTGGAAAACAAGAACACTGTACACCAATCAGCAACAAGAACTACTCAGTCCTAAATTCAATTCACTAACTGCCAAGAGAAGAGATAGAAACATTTATCTTTTCCCACACAGCATGAGCCAGCTATAACCAGGGGCAGGAAAGAGATTCCCGTATGGACACATCCCATCATTCTAATTTAACCACAAGTATCTATTTGGTGACTATAAGGTACTCAGAATACTTCAGTACACCACTTCTTGTATACTTTACAATAAGCTGTACATATACTTGAAATATACTTATTTTATTCAATTGCAGAAAAAAGCCAAGACTATCCTCTGATAAAAAGATGTGTGGTGCACTAGTAGGACCTTGTGTTTTAAATTTGCTTATGGCAAATTTAGTATATCACCAGGCAAGCAGATATTACCCAAATTTATGCATTTAGAATATGGCTATGAAATAGAGTCTCACCTATAGAACTACCTCAACCCTACCTAAAGGATTAGAGTGCTTCTTAAAGTGCACTCAACATTGCAGTAACAAGGACTGATGCAGAGAAATGCAGCAACACTAATTCCATGTAGATATTAATACCATGGTGTGCATGGGTGTGCAGACAGTGGAAATAACACAAGAGTTGGCCCTGGCTAGTCCAAATGTCATGGGAGCCACAAAACAGTAAGCACCATAGTGCTGACATGAAGCAGGGAAATTCCATGCTCTTCCTAAGAGTTTGTTTCCTAACAAGATGGACCTGTTGCAGTTCAAAGAACACCTGCTAGGATGACCCAGAGAGAGGAGGAAGACTATCACACAGGAGATTCCCATCCTCACTCCCTTCAGCACTTGTTTTTCCAGAAAGCCCAGTGCTCAGAGAGGTAGGATCTCTCTATTTATAGACAAGGAGCCAACAGTAGCAAAGGAAAAGAACTATTTAAGATCAAGGACAAAGCCCGTTACTACACAAACAGTATGAGCTGATTTATACAGAAAAGCTGGGATTGAAAAAGTTCATAGCCAGAAGAACAAGGCATAGCCTCTTATACAAGAGTTACCAGAGGTAAAACCACAAAACTGATATGGTTCTCTGAGAATTGCAGCTAGTTTTAATAGAGGACAGCAAAAACATAGGACACACATTTCTTGCCCTTTTTTTTTCTTTTCTAATTTGCAATTTAAATATATATCCACTGTTGTGGTATTGTAAAGTTAGGTAAGTTTCATTAAGAGGAGAGAAACATGAAATTAAGGCATTCACATAAGCTTTAGCTATAACACTGCAACTGTTATCACAGTTAAGCTAATTACCTTTTTTCTGCAAAACTCTCATATTTGTTTGAAGTTAGATCAGTTTCCATGGTTTATTTCAGGTTACAGATGGTCTATGTTGTAGTTCCATCTGTTGCATGGTCCCTACGGTACATTTCCATGTATTACTCTCCAAGACCCCTGGGCCAAAGACACAATGTCACAATTTTAATCCATGCATGACTTAAAGCAAAGCCACCAATCACAGGATAAACAGAACTCTGCTGAACGTTAAGATACCTTACAGCACAACTTCCTACTTCCCCATTTACAAAGGGGAACAATGTCCCTACATCCAAAACACAAGGTGGGGGTGTACTGGTACAACTCTTGCATGTAAAGTTTTTTCTTTTTCAAGTAAGGACATCATGATGTATGTATACTGTTTTAGACAAGATGTGTACAACAGAGGCTATTTGCTGACTGAGCACTAAGATCTGCAATTGGAAAACTGTGGCAAGGACAGCAAGAATAAGTGCCACCTTCTGCTGTAAGAAACTCAGCAACATGAACTCATACATGAGAAGGATAAAAGCACCCAAAACCAGAAGATAGAAAAAGTTTTGTAATGAAGAATAGCTCTTTCCACCAGCCAGCAAAGGCAATAAATCAGATTAATTCACCTCCAAGTCAACTGAGCAAAAAAGTAAGAATCATCTGTCCTTATATACAGATAAAGAACTTTGAAGTAACATATGACAAAGTTTTTCAAAATTCCTATGTAAGTGAAAGTTAGACTAAATCTAGTTTAGAAGTAAAAATTGTTGTAAAACCTTTCTGAACTGAGGAAGCAGCTGAGACTTGGTTAAGGCAATTTGGGTGAGTATAAACAAAAGTTAAGCTGTTTCCCAGTTCTGATTCATTTGGTTTCATTGATGAACAGACTGTTGCACAGTCAGTTAACATGAAAAGACTTTAAGAAGTTCTGAAGCTTGTTAATAGCTTTATCCTTGTAGTAAGTGCTGCCCAACAAACAGAATAATTTCCATACTACTAAGCAAGTAGGAACTCAGTAAACTTACTCTATTTTCTGAAACTGACCTATTAATGAAACCCCATGAAAACGCAGCTTTACCAGTTTAATACCTTCCTACAACCTGACAAAATTATTTACAAAGATCCATTATTTTAAGTAGGAACCGCCAGAGTACTTTTTAGCAGTCATCTGTATTCAAGTCATCTCATTTCCTGTACCAAATTTGGCTCATTTAATTCTTTAGGCAGCTGTCAGTGCAGTGAGCAAGAGCAGCTGTGGTTTCCTGTTAGTGCTGGCCACTCGTACTGTAAGTCACTGCATAAGCAAAGGAAAGTGATCTGACCCACAGCATTACTTCAGCAACCATGCTTCTTCAGTCCATCAAAATAAATACCAAGTTTGGATCATAAGCAACTTGAGTTCCAGCACACAAGAAAACTCATCTCTACGTTCTCAATGGGATGAGGAGGCATCTAACTACATCTTCTTTTCCAGCAAACAGTTACATTGCAGAAAATGGAGTCTTTAAAACCTGGCTTGCATGCTGGACATAGTATGAGGAGTACCATTTAAATGAGTATATTCATTCTGTAAAGATTCCTAAAGCACAGAAGAGAAGCACACGAAAAGAAAGGATCGCCACCTTCTTGAACTGCAAAGATATTAAACCTCCTAAGGGAAATTAAGGATTAATTTCTACAAGAACTAAATAGGTAAGCACCACAAGATGCAACAAGAAATGTTGTTTCTGGGTTCTATAAATGAGGTGGAAAAACCCCACAGGCTATAAACTGAAAAAGCATGTTTCAGTACTCAGTGCCATGTTTTCCTGAAAAGTACTTCTCTTGACCCAATGAAGAATCATCTGCACTACTCTGTAGTGACAACTGTGTCCAATACAATCACATTGACTTGTGGTTTTACACCTGTTTTTGGGGGAGAGAGAGGGTTAAGATAAACTACTAAATAATTTCCTATTCTTAACTATGCTTCAGATTGTTAGAACTAGGGTATCAAGAGCGTCATGCTGCTTGAATAGAAATATGACAGTCAATTTTCCCACTATGGTGTAGAAGTTTGCCAATAAAAAAAAATGTAAAACTGATCTTAAATTTGCCCTTATCCAGCCTAACCCATGTGCTATGGTATTCCATTTCTGTATCAGGCCAGAGTCATCCATCCACTCAAAAGGCTTCTTTTCAAAGGAGGCCTCTTCTGGCATTCACTCTGCTGAGTTATTTCTACTTGCAGAAAACCAAGAAGCCAGCAGAGAAAAAGGTACAGAAGGACTACTAGTCAGGCAACTGCTGCACTTCTACCAGCAGGTATCATCTTCATGCACATGTGAGATTTGAACTTGCTTCATAAAGCAAGCATTAAGAAGTTTGACACTTTCCAGATTTGGGCTGAACTACTAAGCAGGGGCTGAGGTTTCTCTAGAAGAGAATGAGCAGGAAAAGGAATTGAAGATGATATCTGTGACAGAAGAAACATAATCTAACTGCTATACTGTTAAGCTACAAACAGTAAGTAGAAACAGAAGGTGCTGTTAAAGTGTAGATAATTCAAGCGTTTATTTAGTCTCTGAATTTGACTATTATTATAGTCAATAATTCCACTATCTCCATGTTTAGAGGATTTAAATCGAGATTTTAAAACTTTATTTACAGTACAAATTCATCATTAGTTCATGTTTAAGTCTGTAAATGACCTTATAAACAAAAGGGTATACAAAAGTAACATACAATAATCACTAATGAAGTATTTTGGTATGGATGTACAAAAAGAAATGAGGGACAAAATTATGGAAAGATAGCCTTTAAAAGACCTAAAAATATTTGCTTTCCTGCATTCCATACCTGAATTTTAAAGTGCACTTTGATCACTTGTCTAATGTGCATACAGAACAGTATTTTATACCCTCTAAACAGCATCTCTTATACTTCAACTTATGTAAAGCTCAAGAAATATAAAGAGATAAGCATTTAAAGTACAATGCTCCTTAAATAATGACTGACAAAGTATCTCTATTTTCCAGCCATTACCTAGCACTAAGTAAATACCATGTCTGTCTTTCTTAGTACTAAATACACATCCTTAATAAAAAGGGCAAAACAGTACAGGGAGCCTTATTTTATCGAACTTTACTTTTTGGTAAGTGCAAAGTTAAAGGTCACAATTCTGCATTTGAACAGATCTGGAAGTTGTGTTCCTCCTACTGCTCTCCAAGCCTTCCAGATGCCAGCTGACCTATTGAAAAGTAGTCTTCTGTCCCACTTTTAGATAAAAGCTCACATTGGTGCGTTCCAGGTGGATAAATGGTACCATAAATGTAGAAATATCTTTACCACTCCTTTTCTTTTGCTGTTGAAGTAGAAATGTTCTACTTCCTCCCACATTTTTTTCATAGCCGGTTTCAAGCAGTCGATCTACAATCATCACACATCCCATTTAAATTTACTGTAAAGCCAGATCTGTCATCTGTTAGTGAGCAAATTCCTAGAGAGCATTTAGAAGGTGAAATCCATTTATTATTAGTACACTGAAAAGAGTGAAATGGAAATATCATTTGCACTTCCTTCCCTAAGCCCACAGGGGGTGGGGAGCAGCATAGGAAGAAAAGGACAAACTAGTGAGACTTGGTATTTTCCTTCCTTGTCACTTCCAACTACCTTGAAATTCACAGTTTTAAGTTTCCATAAATACTCCAGGGTCAGTGCAGACAGGCATAACAAATGCTACTGAAAATCAAGAAGTTCTGTCCAGGATTTAGAAATGTAGGTATCAGAACAGAAGGTATCCAGTCACCAATGTTCACATACAGAATATTTTATAATGCATTATTGTGAAAAAAATCTTTAATTAATTCAGTTCTGAGTAGTATATAAGAACGTGAAATATTAGAAGTTACCATGTATTACATGCTATCTTGTTACTTCATTTGCCATTGAACTGTATTTTGTTAGGCAAGCGGGGATCTTACAAACAACAAAAGCTGTACAGAACAGGATTTTTTTTGTAAGCAGCAGCAAAAAGTAACTTCACCTAAGCAAAGACAAAACAGCAGAGCAATAACCATCACCGTTTTAAAAGAAATTTTAGCAACAGCAAGGAAACAGTAGCTCCACACAAGGTAAACTTCAGCCACACCCAACTTCAACTACAACTAAGTCTGATACCAGTAATTCTTGGTCCAAGTAATCACCAGTTGAGTTAGCTTATTTTGGGTAAGAATTAAGCATGTGTTGTGGTCTCAGCCTCCCCAGCTGGTCAAACCCATGCAGTCGCTCACTCATTTCCCCCCCCACTGGTGTAATGGGAAGGAGAAAACAAAACGAGGGCTTGAGACACCAAGCTAAGGACAAGAGAGGGCTCATTCACCACTGACGGTCATCGGCAAAACATAAGATTAGACATGGGGGAAAAAACAAAATTTAGTCTCAACAAAACCACAACTGAACCCAGGTAGGGTGAGAGCAGATACATACTACCACTCTTATGTTCCACCCTTCCCCTCTCCTGAGGCCCACTCCTTAGGTAGGACCCCCCCAAGACCTCCACAAAGCAGAGGAACAGGGAAACGAGTGGAATGCAACCCCAGTCCAGTCACATCCACAATGGCACCAGTCCATCTTCTTCAGAGGAAAAACACCCTGACCATCACTCCCAAAGGGAATGATCACCACAGGTCTTCCCCAGAGTCTCAGCATCCCTTCAGGGGAACTCCCAAAGTTTCAGTGCAGGGAACTCCTGCCCTGTTGGCTGCACAGTGGGCTTTCCACTGGCAACACCTCTGTGGTTCTCCAAAGGCAGCTGCCAACTTTGCTACATGCTCACTCTCCTTATCTCTCTCTCGCTTGCTCTCACCCTAGCTGTCTTGCAACACTAACACCTGGACAGAAAACCCTGCCCTCAAGTTATTTTCCCCCCCTCAAATATGCTCTTCACCCAGAAGCAGGACCAAAACTAGAGCTGGGGAAACCTTCCTGGACAGTCTTACCTGATCATACTTAGCACAAACCCACCACACTTCACCCCAAGCTGGGGGAAGCTTCCTGAACCTTCTTACCTGAGCATGCCCAGCATGACACAGGATGTTCACTATATCCTTGATTTTGAAAAGTTAGGAACCATATCAATGGGATAGGCTATTTGTTCTGCAAAGGCAAGAATTCCTGTGTCATATATAAGCCAGCTGAACTGATTATCAAGAACACAGTTACCTAAGAACACCCTTCCTACTTTATTATGTAAGTCAGAGGTCTTCATTGATAGAAAACACTGTTTTGCAACCATCATTATTTCCCATAAAGATAGTCCATGCTGGAGAAAAAGAAATGTTATTTATAAACTACAGAAGCTCTGGTTTGGGGGACAGTCCTAAAATGGTCTCCAATACTTAACTGTCTCACAAAGATCAGAGCTCCTGAATAACTTATGCTGAAGAATACCTGGTTTTTTTTTCAAGGAAATGCCATCTATCCTGGACTAAAAGAGAGTTTGATTCCTCTGAGATCTGAGCTGATCATCATCGTCCCCTGGTCCCTTTGTACAGGCATGCTGTTGGCCTCACCTATCCCAAGTCAGCTTTCCCTAGAAAAATCACTTTTGGCTCTTTCTGTGTATCTATCTGGTAACTGGGAAAACTTGTTTTTTCTATACCAATAATTTCTGGATGAGCATTTGGGCTTCGCAAACACAACTGGCAGCGTGTTAAGGGACAGCTTCTCCAGCTCCCAGCTCAAGAGATGACACTCAAAGCACGGAGTTTCCGCATGTTTTCCAATACACACTACTGAAGTCTGAGTCACACTGAGTAATTACACGGGCTGCCCTCACACCCTTTGGCTTGCCAGACAAAGGTGCCTGCGACAAAGGCCGCAAGACCTCGCACCCAGGCTAACTACGGGGTCACTCCTGGAGAGCCCAGGCAGTAAATCGCTGAAAGGGCTGCGTAGGAATCTCTACCCCTGCCTTCCCTTCAGTTCTCAGGTACCGCAGGTGACAGAGGGAGGCAGCTGCCTGTCCTCACCGGAACGGGTGTTAATGGTTGCTCTCCGGGCGGGCAGCTGGGACTCAAGCGTCACTCTGCCGGTGCCTCCGGGCGCGAGAAGCGCCCGCCCCGCGGAGGGTGTGACTCTCGGGCAGGACAAGGGCAGGACAGTGCCGCTGCGGGCCTGACGGCCCAGCCCTACGCGGGCCCGGGCAGCGGGATTGGGGTGTATGGGAGGGCGGTGGGTCTCACCTCCCTTGCAGGGTGTGCGGTGCTGGCTGTGCTGCGCCCGGTAGCCTTCGATCACTTCCCACTCGCCGTTGTCACGCTTGATGGGGAAGGAGACACTAAGCACATGGTTGCAAGGCTTGATGATGCGGAGGATGCCGCGGACGCGGTGGCGCCGCTCCTCCATGCTCTCGCGGGTGCGCAGACCCTCCACCAGCTTGTCCTCCACGATGCTCGCCCCGCGATCGAAGAATCCCTCTACCATCTTGAAGAAGTTGGGGTCGTCCTCCTTCTTCGCCGCCTCGCAGTAGTGCCGCCGCGGACAGCGGCCCCCTCCCCATGCCGCTGTCGCCGCTCCACCGGCTGCCGCTACCGGCCCGCCCGCCTCCGCGCCCGCCAGCGCCGAGCCGGTGGCCAGGCGGGATGCCAGCAGCTCCCCTAAGTAGCGGTACATAGCTGCGGCAGAGATCGGTGCTTCTACTTAACGTACAGAGGCGAGGCGCGGGGTGGCGGTGCGGGCCCCGGCGCAGCGCTACTGCCACAACAGGCGCGGGGCGCCGCCGCCACCGCCTTTAAACGGCGCCGAGGTGGGGGAGGGAGCCGGAGGGGGGTCAAGGGGGGACGCGGGGGACAGGAACACGCCGCGCCTCCCCANCCGCCCTCCCTTTCTTCCGGGGCCCTTCTCTACAAAGGGGCGGCCGCTGGCGGCTGAAGCTGGTTGGGGTTTTGCCCGTATGGGGTTTGAGGGCGGAGTAGGCGTTTGCGGCTGCTGTCTCACGGGCCTTGGTAGGTTGGGGGCGGGCAGAGGATGCCCGGTCTGGTGTGTAACCGGCTGCTCCGCCTTGCCTCGTCGGTACTTCCCGTCCGCATTGCTTCTCTTTCCGCTGGCGGAGCTGTGGGTCTTTGGCCGTTTGCGTCTCCAGGCGCGCGGCTGTAGGCTGCTTCTCCCGCCAGGTGACTGTGAACGGCCCCTGCCCCCGCGAGGGCTGGGCCTTTGCCGTCTCTCGCTGGCGAGAGGCACTTCGGCTTGCGCTCTGCGCCGCAGCCCTGTGCTGGGAAAGCGCTGTTGCTGGTGAGGAGCTCGGGGCAAGCGGCCTTCACTGAAATACAAGTGTTGAGAGTCGGCTCTCAGTACCTTCTCCTTTCCCCTGTACTCAGCAGGGATACAGGGGTGCTCAGGGTGAGGGAGGCCTGGCCTGGCTGGCATGTTGCCTTTCAGCAGTGTGAAAAACGTGTTCTCCCTTAGTGTGAGTATAAATACACGGGTACTTCCACACAGTGCAGCGCACAAAATTCTTCAGGGAAGGCCGGTTTTGTGAAGACATCTTTTGAAGGTGGTTTGTTAAGAAAACCCGTCTTACATGTGTTTAAGTGATTGCCTTGTCAAGAGGGGACAGAAGCTTCAAGGCAAGCTGCTAACATGGTTGCTATGTCCACCCAGGTGTTGTGGTGTTGGTATGTTGCCTTTTTTTGGGGGGGGGGGGGTCTCGATCGATTAAAGGCAGGTGGTTTATACGTAGTTCAGAATTTTGAGCACATCTTTAGCAAGGTCTGCTTTCAGAATATGAGAGGTAGCATGTTGCAGGATTTTTATCAGGTTCATTTTAGAAGAAATAAGTAATTCGTTAATTTACTGTGGAATTAGGCTGCTAATTAGAAAATACAGAGAGTTTATCTCTTCAGGTATGTGGGAGACTAATGCTCTTAGGGCAAGAATAACGGCTATTGTTTCTGAGTATCTCTCTAACCACTCTGGACATCCAGGGGATGTGCTGCAGGGCTTAGTGGGAAAGTAATT
Organism: Galbula dea; assembly: GCA_013399015.1. Classification (NCBI taxonomy): domain Eukaryota; kingdom Metazoa; phylum Chordata; class Aves; order Piciformes; family Galbulidae; genus Galbula; species Galbula dea. The sequence goes on along the minus strand of VWZX01009894.1, from coordinate 1,306,106 downwards.
TAACTTTAGTGTGTGTCTGTAAGCAGGAAGCTTAGTCACAGACTTTTTTTAGTGCACATAAAGCTTTCAGTCAACTGATACTCCCAATTTTATTTAATGCTGTTTCTCTATTCTAAGTTTACTAAGAAGTTAGCATAAGGACCACTAACAAAGTACATGTAAGGAGGATGATTTGTAACTTTAGAGAACAAAGATCCTTAATAATAAGTGGTACAGAAACAAAAGCAAGAAAGGACCTTGTTCTTAGGCCTGTTTCTTGTTCCGATGTTCCCACAGGGATTCAGAAACTTACTAATATATGGCTTTCTGTCTATACTGCAGGTGGTTCATAGACAAATTCTATTGAGGTAGTTGGTTTTAGTTCACAGAATTGCAGTGTTATTAGTGGTAGTATCTGCTTAGAGCCATCATGTGATTTCTGTCATCTGCAGGTTCTCCTTAGCTAAAACTCAGCTTCTGTATAAGTCTCTAACTTTTGTGAATGCATAATAAAGAAGGTGGTGAAAGGTAATGTGGCAATTAGTCCTTATCAGCTAATTATTTTCACCTTGTCCTGTAGGTTAGAATACCATTTCACAGACACAAAGGTTAAATGAAAAATACAATTAACCAGTTTGCTCAAGTGTGTAGACCTAAATCAAAATAAGGTTAACATGCTTAGCTCTTATCTTGCCTTCAGCTGTGGCATCTATGATTTATGAGCTTTATTGAATTATCAGCTGCTTGCAGTATCAGGCAATGTTTGCAGTACACATTTGTGAATGCATTTGAGAATGAGTATAGGACATGGCAATGTGAGAACAAAGTGGATCTCTCCATGGATTCAGTAATGTAATTGTATTTAGAGCAATGGCAGCACCATAGCTGCCCTCTTTTCCAAACAAGGCTGCATCTCAGCAAAATGTTCCACCAGCTGTGTGCTGAATGCTAAGAAGAAATTAATCAGTATGTTAAATGTCTTGGGCTTTAATTATTGTAAAAGAAAACTAGGGATCTATGCATGCTTTTATGAATGAATCAGTTTACAGGCACTTTACCAACCTCAGCAGGTCTCTACTATATTTTTGTTAGCTTCAAATCCTTTCTGGAGGCAAGAGTAACCATGCTGCCTGAGAGCATTCAAGAAGAGTAGTAGCAGGAGTCATATACGCCATTACTGTATTCTTATATGTTCTTCAGTGAGCAGTTGAAGCTAAGTCTATTTGTTGGCTGAAATTAAAATTCACATGCTTTAAAATGAGTTCTAGCAAGTGTGAAAGTAGTAAGTGCAGTAACAAAAGATTACCTATATCATCTTTGTTCTTATAGCATATGGGTTGCCTTTAGAAGATTCACATTTGAGTCGCATCAGTGACAGAAAAGTCTCTTGGTTAGTTTCGGAGGTGAATTTTGTCTTCATAACCAGAAGTCTCGTGGTTTTTTTGCTTCATTTTGAATGTTGATCTTAGGCCTTCAACTGAAGAGAAATTCTCAGAAAGCTTAGTACATGTGTGGTAGGAACTGCATGTATGGATCATGGACTCCGCAACAAGGTCATATTTAACTATGTATACCCAATGGATTGGTGTAAGTTTTTATTTAAAATCTGTGAAGTGTAGGTGGAGGAGATAAATACACTTTATTTCCTAAGATTCTTTTAAACTATATAACAAATTGCTTTTTTATATGTAAGAACAATAATAAACACTCTATTGTGCCTTCCTGAAGCAATTCACAGTTTTAAGGTGTAGATTACTAATTTCGTGGCAAGTGGAGTCTTAATTGATTGAGTCAGATTTTAAAGTTTTATTGGAAAAAAGTTATTTTGGTCTGGAATCTGGTACTTTTCTGCTATCATCCATAAAATTGTTTGAAGTATTAGCTATTTGAGAATATGTGGGTGACTAGGACAATGTTTTTCTGATGCCTAACATCATTAATAGTGGCATCATAATTGGAAGATATGTTAATTAAAATTACAAGGTTGATTAGGTTCATCTTAGTGTTCTCTATCAAAGCTTGTTAATTTGGCTAAAAAGGTTTTAGAATGCACTTGTGCTGGATTTGCTCAGAAGCTAGGATAGCCATCTCCACTCTGCATCCCAGTCTCCTTATTGCTCACTGAAGTAGATGGGAGAGAGCAGAGAAGGTGGAAATAAGAGGTTCTCAAAAGGATCTGAAAAACCTCTGACTGAGCCCCTTTGAATCCAGGCCAACCCTGGGATTGCCTCCAGTTCAGAGTCTCAACATCCATTAGATAGCAAGCTCATGAGGAAGATTGATCCATACAGTGGGCAGAGAACTAATTCCTTTCTATGATAAACAGATTTTCTTCTGAGAAAATAAAGGGAAGATTGATCCATACAGTGGACAGAGAACTAATTCCTTTCTATGGTAAACAAATTTTCTTCTGAGAAAATAAAGGGATTTTGAAGTAGACTGCAAACAGATTTAGTTTTCAGCAAGTTTCATGTTATGCTGTCAGCCATATCACATGAAGAATTTGGTGGTTCTTAACCTTTGTGTAAAGAATTGATTGAGATGAAGTCCCAATATTGGTAATACATATGAAGACTTTTTCTTCTGGTGGTTTCAGAAATAAAGTTGCAAGTTATAAAAGTGAGGTCCTAGCTCAGTGTGATAATCTAGAATATTATGCATGTCAAAGCAAGTTCTTGCTCCCTTTTGAATTGCCTATATAAGCAACTATGTTTCCTTCCATCATTTCACCAAACGTTGCAAAAAGATGCTTATTTTTCTTGGACTTAGGTGTTGTGCTATGTTGTTTTATTGTAGGCCTTGGTAGTGTAACTAATAATGAGAGCTGGTGTTACTGTCTTATCCCAAACTTGCTGAAGCGAAACTGGTCCCCAAGTTAACAGATCTGTGGATGGTTAAATAATAGTTTACTAGGAGGATGAGAGGGTGTCAGTCAGTCGGGAATACTAACTGTAGTATTATTTCTACTCCCCTCAGTTGAAATCCTGCATGTCTGCTACATCAAGGGTACACAGTTAAGGATGTAGGATTCCACAGTAATCCTACTGCATTGGAGCTGCCTGCATATTGTGGCAAAGCGATCTTAATTCTTCTGTAGATCGTTAGCTTGAGATGCCGTTAAGTTTTTTGCATGATGTTTTCCACCTTCACAATGCTTTAAAGTAAAACTGCATGTATAACTATTTTTGGCATACTATGTGAAAGTAGAGAAGAGGTGGCTCACTCTTTATCTGCAGTAAAATGTTGTACCAGCATTCTGTCTTCAGAATAATGGGGGAAATGTTGATAAAATGTGGTCTTATAAATATCTATATGTTTATAAAATAAATACACTACAGTTTAAAGAATCTAAGGTATGATTAATGTAATCTGAGACTAATTGTATTTCCAGATTTGTGGATGTCATTGTATTCTGTTTATCACTTAGATCTGAATCTAGCTGCCACATTTCTTGGCTATGTTCTTGCCTTTTTATGGCAAGCCAATGCGTGATATAACAGGGATGAAATGAGAAGTGTGGTGCAGTTGTCTGGCTTTACAGTGTTGCTGTAGGGCTGGCTGTAAGATAGTATTACAGGCAACAGGTGAATTAGGTGAATCCCAAAGATGACTTTAATTTGTGACCTGTCTGTATAGGCACTTTTACGAAATGAATACTTGCCTAGAAATCTTCATTGCAGTCATCTCTTTACAACCAATTAGAAACTAAAGCTGATGAAAAGGCATCTTGCTGGCAACATAAGATATTGATACTTACTGGTTTGGAGACCAAGGGGGAGCCAGCTTAATTTAAAATTCTGGTAAAGACCTATGAATCCTTTAACTTGAGGTATGTGAGCTAGTTTTTTCTTTCCTTTATAAATGGCTTCAGCTGTATTCAGCCATACCAAATCTTGTGGGTTTTGTTTCTTTGTTCCCTTTGCCTTGATGCAAAAGAACCTGAATTTGGTGTTTGTTTTTCAGGCAGGCTGCAGATGCTATTTGTATATGCTGCTGCATGTCTGATATGTGCTTTCTGTAATGCTGCAGAGTTGGAGAAGTATCTGGATTACTTCTGTTTAGATAAAGACTTTACAGCTTCCAGTACTTCGTGTTATTAGTGAGATGTTTAGATACCTGTAGTCTGATTTATTTAACGTTATTGTTGTATTGTTTTGTGTTAAATTTAAGTATTTGCCTGGTTGCCAAATTCAAGTATAAACTGCTAACATATATAAATAGCAGCTTTTTTGCTGCTGTACCACTGTAACAGTAGGGAGCGAAACTCCTAAGTGTATGAGTGAAGTGGGAAGTTGGTAGGTTTAGCCTGGTAGGGACTTTCTGTAGGAAATGCTAATGTGAAGCGAGTCTTGTTTTCTATGCTTGAGACACTGGTACAAAAATAATAGCTGAGCAAAAGAATAATTTAATTTTTTTGTTTAGGCAATCATAAAATATTTTACTTTTCCAGACCTTCTGCAACAAGGTACTGGTTTTGTTTTACAGTTCTAGCAACAGAATTTAGACTGTCTTCTTGAATGTCAGTCTGACAGGAGGTCCTAATTCTCTGTGAAAGGTACTCCAGAAACCCTTGGTAAGTAGACTAATTACCAACATTTCAAAGCAAATGTCAGAGGGCAGTTTCCTGACTTTTTAAAATGTTAATAATTCTCCTGCAGAAATTAGAACATACTGAATAAATCCTGATAACTACCTCATGAGTAAATACAGTTTTGATTGCCATGGAAGTGGTGGTGCTTGTGTTTGTCAGCTTTAAAGACTGTCTGCCTCCATCTGTTTATGTTGTTGCTGTGCATGATGACTGAGGTTGCCAACTGGTTACTTCAGCTCTGTGACAGCAGAGATATAAAAAGCTTTTCATGTATACAAGAGATATGTCCTCATCTCTTGTTTAGACAGTCTGCAGATATGCAAAAAAATTTTGTGCAGTCTTTTGGTACTGTTACTGCCAATATTACTAATAACCACTGCCAGATAATATAACTAAGAAATACAAAATACACTTTTTATAACACTTTTTTCCTGTAATGCCACTTACGGCTTTCAAAGAGGTAGGACAAAAGGTAACTTTCTCTGGAGCCTGCAGATCTGTTCTGAAGCTTACTAAAGTCAGTAACAAATTAATCAGATTTCAGTCAACATGGAGCTTCGTGAAGTGATAGAGGCTATTGCAGGTCAATGTGAAGGCTTTTTCCTTCTCAGTTCCTGTGTTAGCGAGAATCTGTTAAAACAGCTGCTGTGTGTCTTTGGAATAATTTTTAGCTTCTGCTTGAGGGGTTTGTTTTTGTTGTTTGGGGTTTTGGGGTGGCTTTGGATGTTGCTTTGTTTTGCCTTTTTTCTTTCTAGTTTAAAACACAAAAGAGGGTGCAATACAATTACTGAATCCAGTATATTTGAGATTCCTATCACTTAAGGGTGTTTGAAATTAGCTGATGTAAAATGCTAGGTATGGGAAACCTGACAGAGGTATACAGACAAAAACCTTGAGATGCATTGTGAGCACATCAGCTTTGTTACCTTAAATAGAGTTAGGAGGGGAAGAAAGTACTTCAGTTTACTTCCTGGAAATTATACTTTTTTTTTGCAAATTGATCTCTATTTCAGCCAACACAGCAAACAACAGATAGAAAGTCTGGCTTTCAAGAGTGAACTAAGAATTGTTTGAAAGTGACATTTACAATGAAAATCTGGGTTTTTTACAACTCTTTGTGGCCTTGACTGTCTGGCTTGGATCTTGAGATCTTAATGCCCTGGAATCAGTCTCAGACTGCACATCAATTTTTCTTGCTTTAATACTCAGTTGACAGTGAGAAGTTGTTGACATAAAGTGCATATTGTTTAAATAACAAACATTAAAGCTCTTATAAACTAGAAAATACTAGTCTCCCATAGTGCTTTTGTTTGTATTTCTGTTAACAAGATGAACTTTCTACTCTTCCACTTTGGAAGATTGCATATGAAAATCCATATTGATAAAATGTTTGAATGCTTAGTCCTTAGTGGAAGATGTTGATGGATAAGGACAAGTTCCAAAGGAATTAAGAATTCATTCTGTAGTTTCTTGGTACAACTGAAATTGGCGTTGTTCACCAGAAAAATCCTGGAGTACATTAGCTAGTACTAAATGCTGGATTTTGTTAAAATCACCTGTCAGATTTAATGTTTAGGTGGCCATAGGGCAATCATGTTATATCTGGCACTGAATAGCTTATACATTTAAAGTACCAGCTTATGCAGTTGTGGCAAAGCCTGCACAGACAAAAATCTGTGTCCTGGAATATCTTCTGGAGGCACTGTTGCTGTCATTGTTACTTGGTCCTGCTGTGGGAGCAGGAGACACCTTAAGGAGCAAGGGTGGGGTGGGCCTAATAGAGTCCAGAGATGTGAGGAACATCCAAGGGATACTGGCTATTCTCATTGACATGAGAACAATTTGCAATTGCTGCCATAAACCCTCAGTACTGCCATTGCATCTGGTTTAGATAAGTGGTTTTTTAATTAGCAAGGTGAATATTTTGTGCTGTTCAAGTTTTTCTTGGTTATTTGTTGTCTAATCTTGTCAGTGTTGGCAAGATAATGCCCAATTTATCTGTTCTACTTTATCTCCTCTGTTTTTTCTTTTGAAAGTCAGTAGGTTGAAGGTATGCTTGTTTTGACATACTTCTAAGGTAGAGCCTCAGCACATGGTCAGTAACAGATTTGCTGATTTCAGAATGAGTGTTATATTGCTGTCATCTGACTCGAGTTAAAATAGTCATGGAATCTGTAAAAGCTTATCTTCACTTCTTTTGTTGCATCTTACCAGCTTTTTAGATCAGTTAGTGTTTTTGTCTTTAATTTAGTAAAGGAAAACTGACAGTCTGATGTATGCTTTTAGGTTGTTCTGTTGTCAGAGTGCATGCTATATGTTCATCTAGATATTATATTCTACATTAGCACTGTGGCAGTTATATAAATAAATGTAACATTGGGCTATATAAGCAGAAATTGAGCTTCTTCCTCATGTGACAAATATCTCATGAAGGTAATAGAGGAGAAAGAAGGAAAGAGAAGCCACTCCACTGTTCTGTTCCTGCTGTATACTTTATGCCTCACCTACCAGTGAACCCATACTTGTAGCACAAGTACATTAGTGCTGTTTAGTTCCAGGTTTAATTTATTCTTGTTTATTACATGGCTAATTCAGTGAAGGTTATTTTAAGTCAAAGAAGTTAATGGGCCTGTTAACTAGAACAAAAAAGATACCTTATTTTGCAAGGCATTGTACTCTCATTGCCTTTTTTCCCCCCGAGTATGAGTCTTAAAATCAAATCAGAATATAGTGTACTGCCTAAGGACTTAAGTTTGAAAGTAATTCTTAATGTTTTGAAAATTAAGGCTTAGTTGTGTGGGTAGGTTCTGCACAATACTTAAGGTAAGAGAAAACCTCTTTCAGATAGTGTATGAGGTTCAAGAATTAAGCAAAAACACTTAACACTTCTTGCTCTGTTAGTACTGACTGAATCATTTGATTGTTTTATGTTGGTGTAAGTCAGCAGCTAATACCTCAAGTAAGGAATAAAAGTAGTTGTCTGAGAAGGACAATACATTTTATATTTCAGAAAGACATAAAATCACAGATACAGAAGTGGGATAACCAGAGATTGAATACTCATCTCAATAGGTAGGCTGAAAAGTTGACATGAAGGGATAGCTTTGTGGCTTCTCAAAAAGGCAAAGGATTATGCATTGGGGAGTGATAGTGCAGTGTTTAAAGTATGAGTGTGAAAGATTCGCACAAGAGTTCTCCACTTGTTTGAGCTTACTGTGTGAGTCAAAGTATATTATTTAGTCTTTTCTAGCATCAGTTCCCAAAAAAACCCAACCCAAACAGATGGTAATTATTCCCTGCTGCTTAAAGGCATGGAGAGGACAAATGCACTATCATTTGGAAATGAGCTGGCTGTGCAAGATTATATAGTCCTCATGTCTGATAGGTCAGAAATTACAGAGCGTGGACAGCATTTATTCTCAATGAGAAACTCATGGAATTTGCTTTTTAATAAACTGGTAGTTTCTTTCCTGTCAAACTTAGATCTTCTGAAGAAACAGAGGGAACTCTTGGGTTGTCTTCTAAGTGATAAGCAAAATAACGTGTCTTAAATGTTTATCCTTTATCAGAGCATATTCAACTTACTCTTTTATTGTTGTTGGCAACAGAAGCAGTGAGCTTTAATGGAACTGCAGTTCATTTACTTTGAAAATGTGTTAGAAGAAGTAGAAGTTATGTAGGGTTTTCCAGGTTCTATTGATTAGAAGAATCCATAGAAGTTAGTGTTAAAGAAATAAGCAGAAGTTTTCTTGGGATAACAAATACTATCTGTAGATGCCCCCATAAGGTGCTTTAATGTGTCAGTTTGGTTAAAAGGAGTGATTGTCAAGTACGTAACAGATGTGTTTTTCAAGCAGATTTCATTTCAGTTATTTCTATACAAAGCGCTAAATATGTCTGAAAAAAATAGTCTTTCAACAAGTCTTCATCTAGCAAATTGGATGATGACAGGTGAAGAGAAGGTAATATAACTTGACCTGTGACTATATTTAGTTATAAAACTTTCTAAAATGCCAAGTAAAGTGAAATACTCAACAAAGGAAATAGATAGTGGAATTGGCATGAGTTCTTTGGGAGCGTGCCAATGTAGATAAGATTGTGCCTTTTTGCTGAGAATCTCAGGTTAGTTTCTCTAAAGCAGTGTAGTTCCTTGATCTTTGTCTGTGCTTGGTTTTTTTCTGTTTTGTTTTCCCACCCTAGATTATAAGAATATGAACTCTGGAGATGAGATGGACCAAGGTGACTTTATCAGGCCTTTAACTGCATGGACTGCTAATTCTAATTGACCTGTTGGGAATACAGATGTTGCAGTTCAGCCCTTGCCCGGTCTTCCAGTGTACAGCAATGTAGCACCAGTAAACAGAGCTTTGACTCTCGGGCATGAGACTCAGTCTTAGGATAATCGAGCAAGATCAAACCCCTTATTGCATCAATGATTGTAAAGCACTGCTAATGCTACTGATCAGTGACATGCTTTCTTCCATTAGTACTGCTCTTGACATCTAGTTCTTGACAGAAGTCAGTATTTCCTTATTAGGATAGTGGGATTAGACTGCTCTTGAATTTTCATGAGTATTGCTATTAGTGTGAAGTGTGATCGTAAATTTCTATCGTGGAGCTTGAAACTAGACTGGAAATCTAATGTAAAGTAGAAAACCCTACATAACTTAAATGGGAACAGCTTCGGTCCCCACTTATAATTGTGTTTAGATTCATACACAATGAGCAGTTGAATAGGTCAAACCCCATTCTTTCGAAGTCCAATGTGTGCTTACTCATTACCTGTTACATGCTCAGTACTACAAAATCTCATTACTTATATTCCATGTGCTGCCTAATGCAAGCAAGTAAAATGTGGAGTTACTCAAATCATTAGCTAAATATGTAGAATAATTTGATAAAGAATGGGTAGCAAGTTCTCTGTATTTCTTCATCTCCTTACAGTAATGATGATTTATTTTACATCTGATTTCCCTCTTCTGGCATCCATGTGTTAAAATGGTGAGGGGAAAATAAATTATGCTGAAGACTTTTCGGATTAGCTGTGAGTCAGGCAGGTAGGACTGGTTTCAGCCCCTTAGTGTAATACACCTCAAAAATGAAGACTATGTAGTACTGCAGGTAATAAAATAATTTGTAAAAGTTACTGAATTAAAGGCAACTGAGTGAAAGTACAAAGCAATAATTGTATTAGCATGGTGCAGAAAATAATTGAGGTACTGCCTCTAACATAAAAACAGTGAAGAAAATGATGCATCTTTACTGAGATCATGGATACAATAAGGTTTTTATAAGTGTTTATGCTGCTATGCACTATGGCTTAGAACAGTAGAGGAAGACCCAGGGTGTTTTGTAACAGCATACTTAGAGGAGGTTTTCTGTTTTGTTTGAGGTGTTTTTAGACACCTGAATTTAGCTGAATTACCATGGAAAAGCGTAGAGATATATATGTACAGGCCGTATAAGTCAATGTTTCAATCATTTTCCTTGCAAGTTTTGTTGTGATGATTTCATTTAAATTCTATGGGTATAGTAGGATAAAAATTATGATCTACCATTTTTTGAAGTATAATCCATCAAATTATTTTGAATCACTGATTTAAGTGCATTGCTGCCTTAAAAGTCTGAGAGAAAAGTTCCCCCTTTGAAATAGGGAAATTTACATCTAAAAGGCACCTTTGACTCAGTCAGCTATGTTGATAGTTATTCAGTGTCCCCTGTTCTCTGTTAAAGCTTAACCAGTTTGCTAAACTAACATCTAACTAAACCATTGAAATGTAAAGGTAATGCTCATTTCCTTTATGTCTTCATTTTTTTTGCTAGGTAAATGCTTAAAGCTTGCTTTCTGTTTCCAAAAGTTCCAAAAAGTAGTTTTTGCTAATTTAAAGTACTCAAAATACTTATTTTTATTTTTCTGCAGTGCTCTAGTGAATTAACAACTTCACTCCTTAGCCATAATAACTGTGAAACAGCATTTGCTTTGCTGATGTTCATGCTGTTCTATAAAGGAGTTGGTAGGTGTGTTGCTTCTGTAGCCACAATAAGAAGGAAGTGTGTGCACTGAACCATCTGTGATCTTTGTAGTGGTATTCACTGTTGTATGGAGCCAGTTTGGCCCAAATCTGGAGGTTATATTTCCTTAAGGAGGCTTTATCTCTGAAAAACTCTTAAACTTATCAATTTCCATAAAGAAGAGCATGTATTTTCAGTTGTTATGGCTGAAGTGTGTTCTTGGGGGGAGGGTGTGTGTATTGTGTGCAATAGGAAGATCTTAAAATAATCTGGAAATTTCTTTGTATTTTCCAGAACAGACACACTGGAGATTTGGATATAGAAGTTAGTACTCCCATGTAGTTAACATCTGTCAAGGTTTTTGTTTAAAATACAGTGCTCACATCAGAAGCATTTGTTACCAACTTTCCTTTTGAGACTTCAGACTTAGAGAAATTATCTGAAGCCAGTTATTATCTTCTTGAGACATGAAAGTATCAAGGAGATCAGCTATTTAGTATATCAGACTGCAAGTTACTTCGGAGCTTACAAAAATACATTGATACTGTATGAAGGATGTAGTTGCATACTACAGAAACAGATAAAATGTGCATTAATGTGGCACAGGATGGGGAAAGAATAGAAGAGGCCTGGTGCCATGGGTTCAAGCCTGCCAAAAGATACTGTTGTTTCTGTTCACAGGAAGGTTCAATATTTGCTTTTGTGGCGATATCCTGTATAAACAGTGTGAAAGTAAATGAACTCCTGATTGAGCTATTGGTCTAAAGAGGTCTTGTGGGCTTGTATTCCATCTGACTTCTGGAGCTGCTTCTGTAGTTTCCAGTTTTGCATAGTCTTGGAGCACATCTTGATCTAGTGGCGACATGCTTTCTCCTAGTGTAGCTTCTTTGAGTAGATGGCTGGGTTTTTTTAGTTGACAGATATCTAACTTGAATTGTTTAATGATGCTGACAAATGACAAAAATATCCTACTCACTTTAAATGCAAATGAAATATGTGGCTTTTGATAAGGTCTGCTGCTAACGTAGCCCTGTGTGGTTGAGAGTGAAGGGCATTTTGCTGACACTAGTAAATTAACAATTCATTGTGCCTAAGTAGATGTATGAATGATACCTTTTCAGTGCCCTGGCTCCCACAGTACAGAAGTACAAGCACAGTCTTACCTGCAGCTGTTGGCCAAAACATGAATGATAATCCCACTTTTGTCTATGAATGTGCAGTTAACATCTTTTTGTGTGTGTGTTAGAAGACTTCATCTTTTTTGAGTGAAGCCTTTGTAAAGGTGAGGAAAATAAGTACTGGCTTTGTATTTTAAATATTTTTTTTCTGCCATAGTGTGGAAGCTACATACAGTACGGGGGAGAAAATTCTCTTTCCCCGCTCACTAAAGTAACTGCAGTTGGGAGAGAAGCAGCCTTCGGTTGTGGCTGCATGCTATAACCCAGTAGTTAATCTCAGTGATGTATGTAATTGCTGTGGAAGATGCGCTCAATAACTTTCATAGCGAGAAATACCAGCTTGTATGATTTGAATGAGATTTTTTTGAGAAATATACTGGATTTGTTCCAGAAGATGTACTTGATTAATATTATAAACCCTGTTGCATAATACCATAGTGATGTTCTGGTATTTGTATTGCTAAGTCAAGCTGAAAGGTATTTGCTGTTCTGGAAATAGACTTTACAGAAGTCCATTAAAAGAAAGCCCAGTGAACTATTGCTTTGTTTAGAAACATGTTCTATTTTACCAATTGGTCAAAAAATTCAGTTTAAGAAGAAAGTAAAAGCTGGTGGTAGCCTGATGTTTGGGTATCTTTTAATCTTCTGATTCTGATAAATCCAAATCTATAGGCAGTTAATCTGGTAGAAATGGGGCTACTGTGATTGTTTCTTTGACCGCTTGCCTCTCTTTCATCTTAGGGCCTGTATTGTTTTATCAACCACAGTTTATCAGAAGATGTAAGTCTCAAAATATATTTTCATTGGTAATGATACCTGTGGATAATTTTCTACAGACTTAACCATGCTTCTAAAAAAAAAGAAAGCAACGTTTGTGTCATTGTAATATTGTGTGTTTTAATGTTTTTTGTATATGCTGAAGAAACTGGAAGAATGTCTGTCTTGACAGAAGGTATTGCAACTTACTAGTTTGAGTACTTCTTAAAAGTAAGATTGGGAAGTGAGTGTTCTTCAACAAAACAAGAACAGCACTTTTGTGTATCTTTGACCTTTTCCCTTTATCTTTCTTTCCTACACAAAGGGTCACTGTTCTTCAGAACTTTTAACTTCTTTTGTTTGTAACAGCCACTCTGTTCATATCTCCTTAATTATGTTTTTTATGTATTGCAAAAAAAAATAAAATCACTAAATAGCATTTATTTAAAAGGAGATCATGCTCTAATTTTCAAAGGCATTGAAGACCACTTCAGTGGCTGAACTGAAAATGCATTATCAGTGTTCAGATTTTTGTCATTTGATTCCAAAAAATAATCCTTTCAAAATAAACTGGCTGATGCAGCTGCTGAATAGATGCCTGCATGTGATCCAAGCCTTGTATTTATGGAAGAAATTTGCTTTTTGCAAATCAAGGAAAATCATTTCCTTTTAGAGCACAACTTTAGAAACCACAGGATGACTGAGCTAGTAGTATGCTCTTGTGGCCAGGAGGGCCAATGGGATTCTGGGATGTATTAGAAGGAGTGTGATTAGTAGGTCAAGAGAGGTTCTTCTCCCCCTTTACTCTACCCTGGTGAGGCCACATCTGGAATGTTGTGTCCAGTTCTGGGCCCCTCAGTTGAAGAAGGGTAGGGAACTGCTGGAAAGAGTCCAGCACAGAGCCACCAAGACGATGAAGAGGGTGGAACATCTTCCTTCTGAGGAATGGCTGAGGGAGCTGGGTCTCTTTAGCTTAGAAAAGAGGAGACTCTTTTATGCTTATAAATATGTGAGGGGTGGGTGTCAAGAGGATGGGGTCAGGCTCTTCTCAGTGAAGCCCAGTGACAAGACAAGGGGCAGTGGCTGTAAGCTGAAGCATAGGAGGTTCCATGCGAATACAAGAAAACGTGTTTTCCCAGTGAGGATTCCAGAGCACTGGAGCAGACTGCCCTCTGGGTTGTGGAGTCACCTTCTCTGGAGATATTCAAAACCTGTCTGGACATGCTTCTGTGTGTCCTGGTCTAGGGAATCCTGCTGTGGCAGGGGTGTTGGACTAGGTGACGTTTTGAGGTCCCTTCCAGCTCCTAACATTCTGTGAAGTAGATAAACATTAAAAGTTAGCAGTTTAATTTGATTGCTTGCCTTATTTAATAGTTCAGTAACAGTTATGAAGAAGGACTTGGTGTCTCTATCCTTTAATTCAGTGTTTTGATTTAACTTGGGCCAGATGGGCTGCACCCAAGGGTGCTGAGAGAGCTGGCGGAGGTGCTCACTGAGCCACTTTGCATCATTTTTCAAAAGTCCTGGCTGACTGGGGAGGTGCCAGCAGACTGGAAATCAGCCAATGTTACCCCCATATATAAGAAGGGAAGGAAGGATGATCCGGGAAATTACAGGCCTGTCAGTCTGACTTCTGTGCCAGGAAAGCTGATGGAGCAGGTCATCCTGAGTGCGCTTCTGCAGCACTTGCAGAGCGGCCAGGGGATCGGGTCCACTCAGCATGGCTTCACGAAAGGCAGGTCCTGTATGACTAACCTGATCTCCTTCTATGATGGGGTAACCCGCTTATTAGATGAAAGAAGGGCTGTGGATGTTGTCTACCTTGACTTTAGCAAGGCGTTTGACACAGTTTCCCACAGCATTCTCCTTGAGAAGCTCGCTGCTCGTGGCTTGGATGAGCACACCCTTGGCTGGATCAAAAACTGGTTGGATGGCCGAGTCCAGAGGGTTGTGCTCAATGGAGTCA